>SJYA01000194.1:861225-981193 GCA_006410615.1 Neotragus moschatus
TTTCTCTTTTAGGCTTACCCAATCCTGTTAATTCAAACATGCTTATGAACATGTGTCCTTTTCCTGCCGGGCATGGATGGCAAGAATTTGTTTTGCCTTCCAATCGCCTAAGTCTTTGACATAGAGGATTTCCTAAGCTGTCATAAGGGTTAAGTGGGGTAATATGTAAAGTGCTTAGAAGAAATGAATGTGTGTGTGTGTGTGTGCTCAGTTACGTCCCACTCTTTGTGACCGCAAGGGCTGTAGCCTACGAGGCTCCTCTGTCCATGGAATTTCCCATGCAAGAAAACTGGAGTGGGGTGCCATTTCCTACTCCAAGAAATGCTTGTAATTCTCACTAATATGTGTTTGCTTTCCTTACTACTTTTACCATTCTAATCTCTTACCAACACTCGATCTTGCCCTGGGTCTCGAATCTTTCTTATTCCCAGCCTCTGCAGTGACTTTCTAACAGTGCATCTAGCATAAGTGCTGTGGCCTCAAGGCTGCTCTCTGGGAGCCCTGATGGTCCAAGTGTGAGCTGGTCTCTTGCCCTCCAGTTTCTTTTCTCCCAGCCACTGCATTCTTCCCCAACATCCCCACAGTAACTTCTCTCATGGTGATTCATGAAGACAGCGCTCTCCCTGCCACCCCTTCTTTCTCACCGTCACAGGTCATGGCTGTGCAGACCCAGTTTCCACAGGCACACACACAGCGGTTACAGTCCACCTCGGTCTCGGCTCCATCGGCATATGTTTCATCCTCCAGGGCACACTCTGCGAGACCAGAAATAAGGGGCAAAGGTTTAGGGTGAGGGTGGAACAGGACATCCTGGCTACCGTCTGTGCACCTTACCACCTTCCAGATAAGACCTGCTTGTCCCTCAGAGGCACTATAACTGAACAAATGCCTCTATCGACCCAAAGATTTTTGGACCTGAACCTCAGCATGGAGATGATGGGCTGGGGCCCAGTCTAGAATCATGGAAGGGAATTTTCTTAGTAAGCTCTGGAGAGTTCCACAGTCTCCTCTATCTTGCTGCTGCTGCTGCTGCTAAGTCATGTCAGACGTGTCCGACTCTGTGCGACTCCATAGAGGGCGGCCCAACAGGCTCATCTGTCCCTGGGATTCTCCAGGCAAGAACACTGGAGTGGGTTGCCATTTCCTTCTCCAATGCATGAAAGTGAAAAGTGAAAGTGAAGTTGCTCAGTCGTGTCCGACTCTTAGAGACCCCCATGGACTACAGCCCACCAGGCTCCTCCATCCATAGGGTTCTCCAGGCAGGAGTACTGGTGTGGGGTGCCATCGCCTTCTCTGCTCCTCTATCTTGGCCCCTTCCAAATACCCCCAACTCCCTACAACCCACTATTTCTTAGATTAGGCATACTCTTCTCTGGAGGGTTGAAGGATGGGTTGAGGCACTTGAGGAACTCTTGGAAGCTGAGTTTCCAATCAGCATTTTCATCAGACAATTCAATGAGAGCATCAACACAGAGTCCTCTGAAAAGAAAACACAGGAGAAATGTGTCGGCAAGATCTCAGCTTCCCTCCTGAAGGAATTAAGCATCAGGATTACATACACCTGGGCCTCTAAAGGTGGCCAAAGAAACTGTTTAAAGAGAAAGTTTCGAGAGGTGGGGGGGGGGGTTCAAGATTGGGAACTCATGTACACCTGAGATGAAAAAAATAAAAATTAAAATTAAAAAAAAAAGAGAAAGTTTCTACACTGACCTTCTACAACCATCATGTATCCTGACTCCAGTAAGCATCCAACCTTTAGTTTATTATATGGGATATCAGATCATTCAAGTTGTTCACTGATACTCCCAAGATGACTGAAGCTTCCTGGATGGTTTTGTCCATTTGGATTGACAAATGTTTCACTACCTGCATATATACCTTCCACTATCAACTGTCTCCCCTGCTCCAGGTATAATGTATCAAGTCAACCCAACTAGAAAAATCAAATAAAAGTGGTAGGAACTGATGATATGAAAAGAATGTGTGATTTGAAAGAATATGAGTTTGAAACCAGCAGCACCACTATCATCCTTTTATTATACAAAGAGATCTTTCAGAAAAGTTTTCTAGAACTCCAGCTCCCTCCCTCTCCCCTTGGCCTGGGTTTGAGCCCTGGCTCAATCACTTACAACCCAAATGGCCTTGAGCTAGTTATTCAACCTTCCTGCACCTGTTTGCTTATCTGTGAAATGGGGAAAAGCAGCCTTCCTTCACTGCAGTGTTATAGGGATCAAATGTTGAATTTGTAAAATACTATCTTATTTCAGGTCATCAAAATAAGAAAGATTTACAGGTATTATACTTCCAGGCCATAAAAAGTAAAAGTTCAAGGCTCAGCCATGTCCAACTCTTTGTGACCCCATGGACTGTAGCCTGCCATGCTCCTCTGTCCATGGGATTTTCCAGGCAAGAATACTGGCACAGGTTGCCGTTTCCTTCTCCAGGGGATCTTCCTGACCTAGGGATCAAACTCGGGTCTCCTGCACTGCAGGAAGACTCCTTACCATCTGAGCCACCAGGGAAGCCTTAAGGCCATGGGTTATCATTAAAAAGGAACCCTAGAATCTGGGTTTCATGCTTTGCATTCTTCTGAACAAACAGGTGTTTTCCTTTTTTTCCTCAGTTGTGTCTAACTCTTTGTGACCCCATGGACTATACAAACCATGGAATTCTTCAGGCCAGAATNTACCATCTGAGCCACCAGGGAAGCCTTAAGGCCATGGGTTATCATTAAAGAGGAACCCTAGAATCTGGGTTTCATGCTTTGCATTCTTCTGAACAAACAGGTGTTTTCCTTTTTTTCCTCAGTTGTGTCTAACTCTTTGTGACCCCATGGACTATACAAACCATGGAATTCTCCAGGCCAGAATACTGGAGTGGATAGTTATTTCCTTCTGCAGGGGAATCTTCCCAACCCAGGGACTGAACCCTGGTCTCCCGGATAGCAGGCAGATTCTTTACCAGCTGAGCCACCAGGGAAGCCCTTCCTATTTTTAATTCTTACCAATATACTAGAACCACATTTAACTTAGGGATTAATTTGTATTAATCCTTAGGGGTTAACTTTATTAATATTTACTTAGGGGTTAATTTTTACTAATTCTTAAGGGTTAATTTTTATTAATATTTACTCTGGAATAATACCAGAAAAGGAGAGGAACATGCTTCCATTTGTAACAATTAGGGTTCTCTACACGAAATAGCACTTATTATCTTAAAATCAGATCTAAAGCTATTTTAGACTTATCATTAAATAGAACATTGAAGTAATTCCTTAAGAAAATGAACCATTAAAACATCACCCACAACACTAAGAAACAACTTTGCTCTGATGTGATCATTAATTTTAAAATTACTTTCTTCAATTCCTTGCAAGTTCTGGCCAAAAACACTAACTACTTGATCAGATATCAGTGGTGCTCAATATATTAGTTCATAATGTTCACAGAAGAGATCAGGACAAAACCCTATTTCGCTTTTTACTTCACATTGACTTTGACACTGGAAGCTCCTAGGCAGGTAGGAAGGGGCTCAAATCCCTTCTTATACAGCCTCCCCTCGTAGGCCTCTCCCTGACCCCCTCATTCCACTCACCTGAGAAGCTTGTTGTTCTCCTGGTCTGCATAGGTGGTGATGTTGATGGCGGTTTCATTTTGTTCCACAAATTTCAGAAATTCACTGGAGTCTAAGCGAGAGTCACCATTATCAAAGTTCTAGAAAGGAGATGAAGAGATCTTTCTGAAATGTTTTGTAAAACCTCAATTCTATCATCCCTCCACTCAGTTTGGCCCATCTCTGGTTCATCTTGTTTTTTATACAGTCCAAACCTGCTTTGCCCTTCGAGCAACAAAGCCTCGAAGCCCTGGGGCACCCAGAGGAGGCACCTGTGCCCCAAGATGAGAGACTGAAAGTATCTGGGCAAAGGCTACTGAGGGCCTTTCAATCCTAGACCCTGCTAAAGGGGGCAGCCTGAACCCAGGCCTTTCCTGTCAAGGAGCCTGGGAGTGCTTTGGAGGTCTCTGTAGCCCCATCCCTGGCACTATCCCCCAGACATTCTTGAATTCACTCCATCATACCATGTTCTCAAACCCTAGTGATCATGGAACAACAGACCTGTGAATTAGAATCAGTGTTGGAGCCCAGGATGCATATTTCTAACAAGTTGCTTGTGAACAGTGATGTAGGTGACCCTCAGAGCTCACTCTGGGAACCACAGGATTATTTCTTCCTGCTTGATTTCCAGCCTTGCTGGCTAGCTCTCAGTGCTTACCTCTCACATTGGTACCCTTAGCCGACCTCATCAAAGGCAAAGGCCCCTGTATGTTATCCACATCAAAAACCTGCCTCGTGGAAGTGGTGCAAAGCCCCCCACCCTGCCGCCCTGTGCTGTGGGCCCCACTGTAGACAGTGCAGCCTGTCCTTGTGATCCAGCTCACGTTCCATGAGCACAAGGCAAGGTAGAGTGAGCCCAACATTATGCTTCCTTTGGCAAGATGCTCAACTGAGACCTTAGCCACCTGGGACCATTTGGGATGCCCAGGCCCTTGCTCCAGGTGGAGGGTAGCAACTTCAAGGCTCTGATCAAATTCTAATTTAGATACTGCTGCTCTCCAAAATATTTCTAGTGGAAAAAAAATTTTTTTTTCTCAAAATTCTTTCCCTAGGCTGCCTCATTCTGCTATCCTGGGAAATAATCAGCACCCCATGCTACTTTCAAGGTGGCTCTCCAGATGGTGGAAGAATTCCTGGAAAAAAAGTCTGCACAGGTTTCCAGGTAGAAGACATACAGCTACTGACTCTGATGCATGACTATCACATATCATGTAAATTCTACTCTAAGGCTGTAAATCTTCTAGTGGTATGTATGACAGGTATGTATAAAACAACTCTGGGGACCCCTGCTTAATACCTATTTATTATTCTTATCCTAATTCCTAGGAAAAGATCTCAGATGCTCTCTCATCTCTATATTTTTACCCTGGCTCCAGTTTCACCCCTGGTCACCAGGAATTCAGGATGTGTGTATGTGTGTGTGTGTGTGTGAGAGAGAGAGACATGGTCATAAAAGGCTCTGTCGCTCTGTGTGTGTATGACATGGTCATAAAAGGCTCTTTCTACCCGAGGCCTTCCCCTCTTTACTCTGTTGGGCTTTTGTCTAAAAAATAATGACTGAATCACCAGTTCAGATGAGAGTCTGATTTTGGTCTCATCCAAATTACGATTAGATTTGTTTTGCAACTAATTTTGATGTAAGGAATGTCAGCTGGGCTGGAAGGCAATTCACTGGCTCAGAAACAGTCTCTGTGAGATACAGATCGCTTAGCAACAGGCAGCTGTTTGCCTAGTGGGGAGAAGCCTCCCTTTGAAGATTGTACCATATGTTTCTTTGATGATCATCAAGAATTAGATTGTGAAAACCCTATTTTCTCGGAGGATACTTGGAAGAGCGAGCATTGTGTTTGTCAGTTATGAGCAAGCTTTCTTGGTTAGGATGAGAATGCTCTAGAGAAAGGGTACTTTCTCCAGGGGCCTTGGAATTTTCAGACAGGCACCTATGAGAGAAAGTTATTGCCAGAGGAGGTGGAGATGTATGGGGCCCTGGTCCTTAGGAATCAAATTAATAGCAGCTGCCAGTGATGCCCAAGGCATGTTCCATCAAGGGGCCACTATGAACAGTTATAAGGTCCCAAGAAGTCTCCTGGAAAGTGTCCTGGGCCCCATGGCTCCCGTGCTGTAATGACCAAGCCAAAGTTACTGCTCACGACAGACCCAGCAGGTGCTGTTCACTTGGCTTTCAAAAAATAATTTTCTTTAGTTTCTCCTCCTGTCCACATCTCCTGGCTCAGCAATGTGTGTTTTTCTGTAGATAAGGAACTACTCCTGCCCCCAGAGCTCCCTAATATGGGAGTGGCTGAGACAGAAGACAGAGTGAGAGGGCTGTGCTTTCTCTTCTTAAGTCCCTGGAATCCAGAGAGACTAACTTTCTGCCACAGTGAGAAACATCTACTTAAATGAAGTCCTAGTTGACCAGTATCCTATTTCAGTCCAACACCGTATTTCTCCATCTCTGGATCGGGCGTGTGGGGGGGGGTGTTCCACGATGTCAGTTAACAAGAGGAATCCACAGACGAGGCTGGTGTTGACCACACTTAGTGGCCACAGAGGTTGCCTAGAAGTCCCATGTGTGGGGGCTGCTTCTGAGTCTGAGCTGGTCGAGCCTAGGACACACCATGGAGGTATGTGAGGGCATCTGAGGATAAGCCTTGGAGGGCCTCTACCCAGAGATGTGACTGTCTGTAAGTGATGGGGGCTTTCATGCTATGCGGGAATGCGGGCGCCTGAACGTGTGTGCGTACGACAGTCTCCATGTGGCATGCACACCTCTGCATGTGGTGGTGTGTTTCTGTATGTGGTGCTTATCTGAGTGTGATGTACATACGTGTGTATGTTCTTATCATTCAGCTGAAAGAGCACCCTTAACTGCTTCTTTTAACGATTGTCTCAAGCTCCCTGAAAGATTTCTATGGCATGGCCGCCCTACTCATTGATAAATACTGTTTCTTCCCTCATTTTCCTTTTGGAAAGCAGCATCTCTCCTCCCCACAAGTGGAACAATCTGTTGCTTCAACCAAACATGATGGGAACATCAGTTTCTAGGTTCATGGAGAATCCTGGACCCATGAAATACAAGTCCATTGACTCTCCTCAGATGAAGAAAAACTCTGTAAGCCATGGAGGGTCAAGTTAAAGACTTAGAGAAAAGCCAAACTGGGTGGGAAACAGGCTGAAGTGGCCTGGGTCTGGGAATAGGCAGCCAGCTCTGTGTGCTGGGTTACCTTAAAGTACTTGTCTAGGATTTCACTGTAGTTGCTGCCTTTGGAGAACCAGCCGTCTGGAATGATCTCCGCTTCCAGCCACTGGATGATGCGACGCCGGAGTTCATCGCGGTTGGACTGATAGCAAACGACTGCAGGAAAAGGGGTCGGCTGAGCAGTGAGGACCCCAATGTCACCCAGCACCCCGTAGCTGGTGGGCTCAGTGCCTGGGGATCTGCATGTGTCATCTCATTGAATTTTCACAGCAACCCAGGGAAAATAGGATTATTACACACATTTACAAAGGAGTCAATCCAGGCTACTGGATTGTATCTAACCCAGGATTCAAGCGCATGTCTAAAAAACTTATAAAGTTTGAGAAGGTTGAAACAGAGATTATGCTTAGGTGAGAAAAAAGTAAAAAGAAAAATAAAGGATATTTTCATTAACTTTAGGAAGCTGAGAGGGAAAAAAATCAATCAATCAATAGAACAGCTCTTTTGGTTCATAGATGAGCTGAATTAATAATGAATAAGTGAGAACATTACAATTCTTTACGCCACTGGATTTTTGATTCTTTCTATATAGCTTTTCCCTCTGTCCCACTTAAAAACTTCTCCCGTTTAAAATTTTATCCTATATTATAAACAACAGAAAATGAGGTTGGGGAATGGCATGTTGAAGCCCTGCTCTGGACAGCTGTTTGTTGTAAGCCACATGGAAACAACAGGTGAGGCTGGAAGTCTAGTGGACTGGGAGGCAGAGAAGGGAAAGCTTTGGCAAAAGGGAATTCCCAACACATGTTGGGATGTAAAAAGGGCACTGAGCCAGGGAAATAAAACTGTGGGGACTTTTCCCCACTCTGGCACTTTCTGGCTGTGTGACTCAGGGAAATTCACTTAACCTCTCTGAGCCTCAGTTTCCTCATCTATAAGGTAATTATAGTAACTACTTCACAAGGTTATGTGAGGATCTAAGGAAAAGTATATGCTAAAGGAGTCTGTAACTGTAAATCGATGAAATTTTAAATTTGTATTCACTGAAAACCATGGAAGATCTGTCATTTTCAATTATCCCCTTTCCAAAACAGTTGTGCCTCTTGATTCTGCTTGTCCTGTGACACCCACAGGTCTCACAGAGCACTGAAGGAGGGACTCAGCTGCTTTTCCATCCTGCAGTTCAATCATTACTCAGCAGCCAACACTCTGATCCAATCAGCTGCTTTCCGTGGCAAGTACCAAAAATGCAGTATTGCAGCTTTTCTGTGCTATGTTGAGGAGCGACCAGTTCTGGGTCACAAGCTCTGACACATTAACGATCTTGTGAGCTTTGCGGGGGGGTGGATTGTGGAACATGGAATTTCCATCATGAAAAGAACTTCCTCCCTGAATGCACACTATAGAAAAAAAGAGGTACTCACCTGGGCTGGCAGAAGGACTTACAGATTTCTTCTCTGTAAGACAAAAGGAAGAAAATGCATAACATAAAGTGAAGAAAAAAGAAAATTCTGTGTATTGCTAGGGTTAAAACTGCCCATATTAAGGAGCCACTTATATCTCTTCATCATTTTGTCTTGAATCCTTGTCTCCTCTCCTTCCAGGTCCCAAGTATGGGGATCTTTTCTTTCCTGCTTTGTTTGAATTTTGAGGCCACTGAGCTGCCCTCCTGATATCATACCTCCTTTTGTTAGATTGAGGGGTGGGGGTGCTGCTGGGACTTTGAGAATTCATACAGAATCATTACGGACAAAGAAATGCAGTGGAGACCAGCATGTAGAAAACAGCTTCTTCTTTCTCCAGGGAAGTTCAAGGCTAGGCAGGAGGCTGGTGTCTAATTAGCAACAAGCTTGGAACCCCTTCCTTCTTACTCTGATAGCAGTGGTTTGAGTGTAAATTAGAGGAACTATGTCATCAGGGCTGAAAGGTACCCAAATTTAAAAAGCACAAGATATGTGAAATTTACCTGCTTTCTAAAAAGGTACAGAATTCAGCTAAATACTACCACACTATGGATTGTTGATGTGGTCCCTATCCACTACCCTTCTCCAGACAGTGTGGGAAGCCACCTGGGGAGTCTGAGGCAGGAAGGGCAGGGTAGAAGCAGAGCCACCCAGGGCAAACCCAGCAGGCTCATGAGCACCAAGCGCATGCCTCTCTAAGCAACTAGGTGGTCCCCACAGCTTTGGGCACTATGTTTGGGGTGGAAAGAACTCCAGGAAGCCAGGCCACTGCTCCTTCTCTGGCTCCCTGGCTGGAGCTGTGACATGGTGATGAGAGCACTACTTACCTTTGCAGTGTCCATCATAATCAACCTGGATTTTGGATCCAGTGAGGCAGGCATCTCTATGCAGCTCACAGTGATTGAGGTAGGTCTTGCCATTGCTGCCACACACAGGCCTCTTGTGAGGTTTGCATTGCTGNTTATATCTCTTCATCATTTTGTCTTGAATCCTTGTCTCCTCTCCTTCCAGGTCCCAAGTATGGGGATCTTTTCTTTCCTGCTTTGTTTGAATTTTGAGGCCACTGAGCTGCCCTCCTGATATCATACCTCCTTTTGTTAGATTGAGGGGTGGGGGTGCTGCTGGGACTTTGAGAATTCATACAGAATCATTACGGACAAAGAAATGCAGTGGAGACCAGCATGTAGAAAACAGCTTCTTCTTTCTCCAGGGAAGTTCAAGGCTAGGCAGGAGGCTGGTGTCTAATTAGCAACAAGCTTGGAACCCCTTCCTTCTTACTCTGATAGCAGTGGTTTGAGTGTAAATTAGAGGAACTATGTCATCAGGGCTGAAAGGTACCCAAATTTAAAAAGCACAAGATATGTGAAATTTACCTGCTTTCTAAAAAGGTACAGAATTCAGCTAAATACTACCACACTATGGATTGTTGATGTGGTCCCTATCCACTACCCTTCTCCAGACAGTGTGGGAAGCCACCTGGGGAGTCTGAGGCAGGAAGGGCAGGGTAGAAGCAGAGCCACCCAGGGCAAACCCAGCAGGCTCATGAGCACCAAGCGCATGCCTCTCTAAGCAACTAGGTGGTCCCCACAGCTTTGGGCACTATGTTTGGGGTGGAAAGAACTCCAGGAAGCCAGGCCACTGCTCCTTCTCTGGCTCCCTGGCTGGAGCTGTGACATGGTGATGAGAGCACTACTTACCTTTGCAGTGTCCATCATAATCAACCTGGATTTTGGATCCAGTGAGGCAGGCATCTCTATGCAGCTCACAGTGATTGAGGTAGGTCTTGCCATTGCTGCCACACACAGGCCTCTTGTGAGGTTTGCATTGCTGAAACAGACCGTGGAGGATGCTGGTATAGTCAAGGCTGAGTTTGTGTGCACGCCACACACACACACACACAGCCATCTTGTGCGGAGTCCTCCCCAGCAGAGATGACTTCTATCCTGTCAGGGCACAGGGAGCCAGCTCTGGCATCAGTGACCCTCCCCTACTCAGTGCTGGAGGGATTACATCACTTTGCAGTCCCTCATGGTGCTCTGTGCTCATCCTGGCCCTGGTCATCTCTTCTATTCAGTGAAAAGAAATACCCACTCCGATCAAATTAGCAGGAAGGGCATTTTATCTGAAGCCAGGAATCTGGATTATCTGTCACTTTATCACTTTGTAGAAAGTCATTCAATGTCTGGGTATCGAAAAACCCCTTAAAATTCCAAAATTTTACGACACAAAACAGCCAGAGCTGAGAATATGGAAACATTGAAAGGAATGTTTCCACAGCCCCCGACCCCCATCACCCCAATTCTTCAATTATTTCAGGGTCTAGCTAGAAGAATCTTTGCTCTGTGGCTTTATCTAGTATTTTGTTTTTCTCCTAATCTCACAACAGTTGTTTTCAGGCAGGGGGAGGGGGTGCCAGGTCTTTGTGAAGTGTGACAGAGAATCATTCTGGACCAGGAAATGGACTAAAGTTCACTTGGCAGCTTGATTCTACTTTGGCTATTAAAGTGCCACAGTGACAGGCAAGCTGAGTTTCTTTACACTTCTGTGGTTTTTGAAAGGGGGAAGGGGTAAGCAAGTTCTGCTTAGACCTAATAAAGACATTAAAGCAAAAAAGAGTAGATGTGGTAAACAAGCACAGGACCCTGGAACTGAAGGCAGGTCAACCTCTCCAATTTATAGACTGGAAAACCAAAGCCCAGAAAGACAAACTTCACTTAACCAATATTTATCATTGGGTTGTTAATATAACCCATTGGCCAAAGCAACTTGGGCCCTGGGCAAAGCGAAACATGGTGGGTCTTCAGGGCATCCAACAGCAATTAATTTGCTTAAAATCGCACAATGGTATGTGGCCAAGTTGAGGTTAACCTCCGGGTTTCTGGACCCTAAATGGCCACAGAGTGGCCAGGTACACCACTAGTAAGAACCTCCCAGAATCCTTAACAGATCTGGTTTGCAAGTTTTTGAGTTGACAGACTTCCTTTCTGGGACAATGGGTCAGGATCCTTCAACTGGTTACTAAGGTGGGTGAATTAACTTGCAGCAATATGGAGGAATCCAGTCTTGGGTTCTTCTGACAGAAAGAGGGGGAAAGGGCACACATCAAAGCTGTTTATGTTCACCAAGAGAGAGAATTCTGCCTACAAAAGAAGTATTTCTCAAAAGCTCACTTTGTTTTTTAAATTTCATTAAAAACAAAACCAAACCTGAAAAATCTGCATTCCAGCTAGTATTTTAAAATGCGCATATCCTTGACCTAGCAAGTCAAGGACTCAACCTAACAAGTGGGACTCAATTCTACAGAAATAAAGGCAACAGCATGTAAGAATATTTGGCCAAAGACATTACTGTTTACAATGGTAAACAACCTGAATGTCCATCTGTGGGAAAATGATTACATAAATCTGGTTCTTTTATATCACTAAATATAACTGAGCTATTAAAAAAATGAGAACTACATGTGCTGACCCATAGAGCGTTGTTGTTACATATTAAAGAGTACAAGACATAAGTTGCATATATCTAGATCTGTCTACATTATGATCTCATTTTTGCATAAAATACGGGGAAATTCTATATATTTGTAGTTGCAGAGAAACAAAAGATCTATGTGGAATAAATATACACAAACAGTTAACACTGATTAGCTCAGACTAAGGGAATTTGAAGGTTATGGCGGGAGCTTTTTAATTTTATGTTTGCATAAATGTCTGTATCACTTATAAAAAGCAATTGTTAATTTTGTAATTTGAAAATCTTATAAAGCTAAAGAATTCTTAAAAGGAAAAAAAATGCCTACATTCACATCTGATTTTTAACACCTGAGATAAAAAGTGCAGTTCTTTCAGAGTCAAGGTGTGCTTTTATAAAGATGACAAAATCACTGGGTAGCTCCGGTGAGGTGACCACATGGCCTTGGCACCGTCCTCTGGCTCTCGCCCGCAGTGCTTACCTCGATGCAGAGGCAGGTGGGCTCTCCTTTCTCTGTGACTGCACATTCCCGGCCAGCTCCACAAAATACATTGGCACAGATCTTGGATTTGCTCCTTACTTGCTCCTGAAACGCAAAGCCATCAGGGAAACACTGTCCGTGGGAGGAGCCCGTCTCTGGATGAGTCAGTGGTGGTGATTATCTCTCAGGCTTGGGTGTGGCCCAGTCGAGGCTCCTGGTGCTCAAGGGTCCTACACAGCCAGAAGTTCTCCCTGACAGCCGGCATCAGTCTTGCTACCACTGCTCCTGCCCAGGCCCAGCTGCCTATGAATCCCTAAGATTGTTTCTCAAGGNACTCTTGAGAGTCCCTTGGACTGCAAGGAGGTCAAACCAGTCCATTCTGAAGGAGATCAGCCCTGGGATTTCTTTGGAAGGAATGATGCTAAAGCTGAAACTCCAGTACTTTGGCCACCTCATGCGAAGACCTGACTCATTGGAAAAGACTCTGATGCTGGGAGGGATTTGGGGCGGGAGGAAAAAAGGGACGACAGAGGATGAGATGGCTGGATGGCATCACTGGCTTGATGGATGTGAGTTTGAGTGAACTCCGGGAGATGGTGATGAACAATGAGGTCTGGCGTGCTGCGATTCATGGGGTTGCAAAGAGTCTGACATGACTGAGCGACTGAACTGAACTGAAAATGATTTAAAATTCACAGTTCGAAACCGTAATTACTTTTGCACCAACCTAATATTAAATATCCTGCAACAGGTGGGACAGTCCTGAATAAATAGAACTGGCACACCCAAAATGCCAAGAGCACTTCAGTGGGGAAATACTGGAAAGAAGTTCCTCAGATCAATAAACCTTTCACTCTACCACCTGCTTATTATTTATCAGCACATCCCTTCTTTGCAAAAGAACAGAAAGAAACATGTAAAAGAAACGGTCACTTTTCTACATTCCCTGGCTCTTAAAACAGTAAGAGAAGACTCCTCGAGGACTCTTGCTTAGACACCACATTGGATATAAAACAAAGCCAAAAGTCCAGGGACTGCAAATGTGACTTAAAACAAGGCACTGTATGCCAATTTCACTCTCATTTATTTTTAATCTACAAAAATATACCTCAGATGGTGTAACATTAATGTACATTCTAGGGTTGCTTAAAGATATAGGTACTTCCAGATCTAAAGAACTCTTTGTAATGTTTATTCATTCACCACAGTATCAAATTTAGTCTGTGTCATAAAACTGGAAGTAGAAGAATACACAGGAAATTTAAGATCTGAAATGTCCCCTTATTGTCTACCACTCTAGGAAAAGTCCAAGTGTCCTGAAATGGTGGCCTAGCTTCTGGAAATTTTAGTTGGGAATAAAAATGGGGTTAGAAGCATGAAGTAGGCCAGGAGACTGAGAAGTTGTGTTATAGACACAATTGGGTATTGCTTTCACAGCTTTGATTTGATTTAATAATTAATGAAAGTCTACTGTGTTTAAGGCACTATGCTACAAAGCTGTGGGGATCATAAAATAAAAAATAAAAAGAGCATCCATAAAATCTTTGATAAAGATCACTTAATTAAAAAAATGATCTCATCCAAACATGTTTCTAGGCCCTGAATACATATATTCTGTACCACGCTCCTTGTCCAGCTCAGGGAGGCCCCTCGAGTAATAGTGGGAATGCACTACATCTCAGGGCAGTTCTACAAATCCAAATTCTAGATGAATCCCTGTTCTCCCTCCACCCCCACTGTTTTTTTAATGACGAAAAAGGAATTATTTCCTTCTAATTTCTACTCATAGATCCCAGTGTGTCATAAAAAAAAAAAAGTCCTAAGCCCTTTTAGATGGCATTTCTTTAGATATCCTATCTCCCAAGTGTCTTCTCCCATCCAAACAAAAGGAAACTTCTGGTATACAATGTGAAGGGTCTGCTAGAGAACATAAACAGCAAATATAAGTCTTTCAATTTCTCCAAGTTAATTTATTTAGTTTTTGTTTGTTTTACCTTTGCAGCCTGAGGAGTACAAGCAATATGCACAGTGCTGGGCTTCACCCCATTTGCCTTAGGTCTTTTAAACAAAGCAAATCTACTTTTCCTCCTTCCTCTATCGCCGTTTGGAAGAGACCCATTATACCTGATGGGGGAGAAAAAAGTTTAGATCATCTCATGAAAGAACCACACAATTCTAAAACAAATGCTTTACTTTGTCTTAGAGGATCAACCACTGATTAATTATCTATTAGTAGATTATAAGCGTCTGGAATTAACTTTTAGCAACTGCTGATCCCCAGACCAGCTGCCTGAGTGTGAAACAAAAAATATTTTTTTCTGTCTACGTCTGAAGTCACAGAGAAGTACCTTTTGGATTACACACAGCTTTAACTTACTTGTATTTTTCTTCCCTCTTTTACTTAAGATAATCAAGAGCTGATTAATGGCATATCTGACTTCTTATGACTCATTCTATTTTTTTTAAAGGTGAATGTTTGCATGTGGTAATACAACCTTTAAAAGTACATATTTAAGCAAATATGACTTGTTTAAAATAGAACCTCCTTTAATTATGAACCAAACACTTTATAAATAACTGAACTTTTGAAATTAGGAATTTTTAGACTTGTTAATCTCAGCTACTGGCTTGTACACATTCACATTAAGTCAGTAAAACCTGTCTGACTGAGCATAACTAAGTGGCCGTTAAGCACAGTTGTTGCTCAGATCTTATGACCATTTCTCCATGATAACATAAACACACCCTAAAGGTAAGCAAGTGAGCAAGGAGTGAACCATAGGAAAAAGGTTCAAAACAAACATCTGGGTGTTAACTACGTACTAGGCACTGCTGCTGCTGCTCAGTCACTTCAGTCGTGTCTGACTCTGTGCGATCCCATAGACGGCAGCCCACCAGGCTCCCCCGTCCCTGGGATTCTCCAGGCAAGAACACTGGAGTGGGTTGCCATTTCCTTCTCCAATGCATGAAAGTGAAAAGTGAAAGGGAAGTCGCTCAGTCATGTCTGACTCTTAGCGACCCCATGGACTGCGGCCCACCAGGCTCCTCCGTCCATGGGATTTTCCAGGCAAGAGTACTGGAGTGGGATGTCATTAAATCTAAACTTTCACAAGTTTAGGAGCTCTTGATATCATTCTGAATTTAATTTTAGGAAATTCATGGCCCTCATAAGATCAGCAAACAATATGCATTTTCAAGGAGCCTCTGATTACAAGGGTTTAATTTGGCTAGGCTCAAGTTTAGAAGGGAACAACTGAGTCACAGTTTTTTTTTTCCTATAACTATATATTCCAACTAGACCACTTTTTCAATGGCCAAGTACAAGTTGCATTTGGAGTCACTCAAAAGGGGAAATACAGCCCTGCATGCGTCATTTGNGCAGCCCACCAGGCTCCTCCGTCCATGGGATTTTCCAGGCAAGAGTACTGGAGTGGGGTGCCATTGCAGTACTAGGCTAAGGACTGGAGATATAAAGGCACAGTCCCTGTCCTCAAGAAGTTCCATGGCTATCCAAGGAAACACAATAAAGAGACATCTAGAAAGCAGTAGGGAAGTGTAACAGGAGGGCAAGACTCAAACCAGGCTTTCTAAAGATAGGATGCCTTCACTGACTCCTAAAGGATGAGAAGAATAAGCCAGGCACAAGTGGAAATGCTTGAGAGAAAATATAGGTATCGGAAGAACCAAAAATCTCACTGAGTGGTGTTCAAGGCACTGCCATCTCAAAAGGCAAAAGAAGGATGGCTAAGCCATAGGAAACATGCATCTGCTATTATTCACATGGTCTCATGCAGCCCCTGTCCAAGTCTGCCTCCAGCTTTAAGATCAAGAGGGCTGACAGAGAGAATTGTTCTCAAACCACTTGGGGTCAGACATTCATGCTCAGACACATGCAGCAGAACTGACCAGGCAAGGAATGGTCCCAGTCTATGCCACTGAGAATGTGGATGTCCATAGGCACTAACCTGTCAGGGACACAGTCCTTCCCTCATATTAATTGGTGGCAGAAAGCCAGCCCCACCTCATCTGCCGCTCTGGCCAGTGGTAGAGAAGTACGAGATTTCTCTAGCCCTTTTCCTGACTGGCTGGGCAGGCAGTCATTAGGGCTTCCAGGCTCCTGTCCACTGGGGTAGCAATGGCTGTGGAAGAACCAACAAAGATGGCAGAAGTTGGGATGGGCTTGTGGGACTGGCTATAGTAAAAGTGGGGGGTGGAATCTAAGACTCCTTCCTTCAGGAATTCGTCTGCCACGTCACGCAGAGAACTCACAACCACAAAGCTTATTACTGTAAAATTCTTAGTTGGTAAATGTTCTATATCCATGGCAATAAACAAAAGTGGATGACGACAGCAGAGAGGCTATGTCTAGTACAGCTGGTCTGCTGCCACCTGGAGGCTGCTTTGCAAATTCCAAGTTATTTTCTCTCTCAGCCAGCTTGCCCATGATGCAGGGCTCCCATTGGTCTAGAAGCTCTTGCCATGCTCTCATTTCATTGGTTCACAGGCTGTTGCTAAACCCATTCTTTTTTGGATGTTGCTAAGGAGAATTCAATAAAGCCGGCAGGGAGCAATTCCCAGAAGGCTGGGAGTACTGGAGAACTGTTATTTCCTAAATCAGGAGTGGAATATAAAATTGAGTCTATTTGAGTATATTCTGACTAAGGCCCTCTTGGAAACTGTGCCTGGGAATGGCAAGCAGGTACAAAAATGAAGAGGAAAAAGGCTATCACTGACTAGTGTGAAAAAAAAACAACAACAACAAAAAACTCCCCCTTTTCATGAAACAACATGCTAACTGAGGAATACAGACAAATATATACCCCCAGTGAGTATGTCACATGAGTAAAAGACACACTAATGCATAAAAAATCATGCTCAGACACATGCCTACACTCAAAGGTACACCAGCAGATAGCCCCCCAGGGAAACACCCACAAGACTTTACCACTTATTAGCTGTATGTCTGTAATTAGTCACTTTAATTCTTTGAGCCTTGGTTTCCTCATCTGTAAAACAGGGGTAAATACTAGTCCTGCCTTGTGAAAATGAAGAGAGAATGTATTTGGAATTGGGTCATAAGCTATAAAGCAAATCTGCCTGTTAAGTACTATTCATGTTAATATTTACAGAGCTTCCTGCAGAATAATCTGTGGCATTTACAGAGCCTCTTATTATCTTATGTTTGCTTTTAGTGAGTATAAAAAGTAAAAGCTTTTACTGATAGGTCAAATTCAACCCAAGTCATTTTTCAGAAATAATTATCAAAAATTCGTTTGAAGAAACAGATACTGTTTACTTAAAATATAATGACTAACGTTTGAATGCTGTTGTTTAGTCACTAAAACCCCCTGGACTCTAGCCCACCAGACTCCTCTGTCAATGGTATTTCCCACGCAAGAATACAGGAGTGGGTTGCCTTTTCCTTCTCCAAGGGATCATCCCAATCCAGGTATCAAACATGCATCTCCTACTTGGCAGGTGAATTCTTTACCACTGAGCCACCAGAGAAGCCCAATGTCCGAATAGTACTATTAACATTTACAGTGTTTTCATGCATAAAATTTCTTCTTACTGTGGACAACCCTACAAAAACATGCATATTATTAACCACGTTTTATAGAAGAGGAAACTGAAGATGGGAAGGTTGAGTAACTTGTCCCACTGCTAAAAATGAGGAGCTAGGATTCCAACCCAGATGTTCAGACAATAGATGTCTAAGCTCCAATTTATAAACGCCTGGCACCCTGCTAAGTGATTTTCATTATGCATGATACATGATGACAACATCACAGACATCATAACTATCGCCATTTTACAGATGAGGGAACTGTGCCTTAAGATGTTAAATAAGTAGAAAGTGACACAGCTAGGATTCTTTAGCCAACCAAAGAGAAAACCGTTCTTTAATATGTGATTTCTTTTCATACCTAGAAGATTGGAGGTTAAGGAAATTATGATGGGGAATGGATTTGCATAATTAGCAAATGTCAGGAGAAAGTGCTTAAGAGTATGACAGAGAGTTAGATTTGATTTCCACCTCGAACCTCTGCTCCTTACTTGCCAAGGTTGTAGGCAAGGTACTATCTGTAAACCTCAGTTTCTGGTATGTAAAACGGGAGCACTAATCTCTGTGAGGACTGGGAGGGTTATACAAGACGTGCTGCATACAGCAGAGTCCCTGCCATACATCAGAAAGCATCCATAATTACAGTGGGCAACTGATGTTCAAACAGTTTTCCCACTGAGATGCCAACATCACCTTGGGCTGTCAAGTCTCCACCCATCCTTCCTTACAATGAATGATAATACTGAGAACTGTGCTGACTGAATGGAAAAATCCAAGGACCTAACAACCCCATTATCCTGTTTGAAGACCACAGAGAAATGCTAGCTACACAAGCATTTCTCTTTGCAGGTGGCACATCTGTCAATAGGTGGCAATCTCTCTCTTTGTCTTGTGGAGCCTGGCACCACTAAGAGCCGCAATGCAGAAGTGCAGCTTTGGCTTATGGCTTTAGCAGCTCCTCGCAGCTCTGTCCTCTCCTGGAGATGTGGGGAAGGGGGCTGGGAGAATGGGCAGGTACCCCTTGGGCATCAGGACACTACGAACGAGGAATTTGCTCACTTGGGGAAAAATGTCTAACCTGAAGCCCTCATAGCACCCCTGCCCCCTAATTCTGTCCATTCACAGGCATGCTGTAATGCAAGACTCAGTAAGGAAGAAAAACTTTCTTTAAAGAAGGGGTCTCTGTGTTATTAAAAGCCTTTCTCCAAGCCCTATCATCTCTTGGAGTAGGGGTGTCAGGACTACCCTCGAGGCTTCTAGAAAGTTCCTGAGATTGGTAGGTAGTCTTGCCCATCTGCTGATTCTGAGTGGCGGGGTGGGGGGAGCACCTTGAGAGGGGATAAACATGGCACGAACAAGTTCATAGCACAGGACAAATGGCTGCCTTGTGTGTGAGTGGAGGAGGGCATGGTGAGGAAGAAATGAGTTGGGGTGGCAGGTGGCAAGGGGCGGGTCTTCCCAAGCCCAAGGGGGCTCTCCGCTGGATCTGATGCACAAAGAGGACCTTGGGAGGTGTGGGACAGGTGTCATGATGAACGTGATACTTTCAGATATTATTTCTGGTCCCTTCCAGCTTGGAAATACACAAAGTGCAGGGCAGCCTGGAGAGAAGCTGCAGGCAGAGAAACCTGCCAGGTATAAGGCGGTAAATCTTTTGGGAGTGACCAGGGCCTGAGGCTAGTATTAACCAGAGCACCTGCAGCTGAGTGAGGCTCTTAACATATCTCTGTGTCCTCACGACATCTTGTAGGTTTCCATATTTTTAGTCCCATATAACAGAGAGAGGGCTTCTCTTGTAGCTCAAATGGTAAAGAATCTGCCTGCAATGTGGGAGACCCAGGTTTGACCCCCGAGTCAGGAAGATCCAGAGGGGAATTTCAGATTCAGAAAAGCTCTGTGATGTGCGGAGACCACATTAACTAGCGAGAGCTAAGTCAGGACTGGAACACAAGTCAGCCTGAGCCCAGAGCCTCGACAGTCCCTTATTGGGAATAGTCGAGGACATGAGCTACAGGGAGAGCGTACATAGGAGCTGGCACAGGGAGAGGTCACAGGTGCCGTGCAGCTCTCACAGCTGAAATAGATTTGTTTGCTTTACCACCAGAACAACTTTAGGAATTGGGTTCCAGGGCCATATGAGAATTTCATCTACGTACAGGCAACCACACTGGCATAGGAATATTCTCTGGGAGTGTGAGCTCTCAGGTACATGAACCCGTAAGTCTGAATATACACCTGTGAGAATGTACTGAGTAGGGAGATGGAGTGTGCTCTGGAAGGGTGGATACCATGATATATTGAGAAAAATCAACAAAATATCTGCTCCCTATGAAGAGATATATCAAGTTTCTAGCTTTATCCTTCTATATCATTTCCCTCACTTGCTTTTATGTTGTTTTCATTATGTGTTGTAAGCCAGGCCCTGGGGGTTTGATCTCATTAATCTGCACAATGCAAATTCTCCTTGGAAAAAAATTACCAGAACATTGCTGACTTTTACCAGGGAAAAACTTCTCTGAGCCTCTGCATGGTGATAATGACACTTTCTTTTTAAACAATTTTATTGGAGGATAATCGCTTTTCAATATTGTGTTGGTTTCTACCATACATCAACATGAATCAGCCAAAGGTATTCATATGCCCCCTCCCTCCTGAACCCCACTCCCATCTCCCTCCCCCATACACTCTTCTAAGTTGTCCCAGAGCACTGGGTTGAGCTTCCTTTGTTATACAGCAAATTCCTACTTGCCATCATTTTACATATGGTAATGGATATGTTTCTATGCTATTCTCTCAATTTGTCCCAACCTCTCCTTCCCCGACTGTGTTCATAAGTCTGTTCTCTAGGTCTGCATATACACTGCTGCCCTGCAAATAGGTTCATCAGTACCATCAGTACCATCTTTCTAGATTCCAAGTGTTAATATACAATATTTGTCTTTCTCTTTCTGACTTACTTCACTCTGTATTATACCCTTAGGTTCATCCACCTCATTAGGACTGACTCAAATGGGTTTTTTTTTAATAGCTGAGTAATATTCTATTATATATATGTACCCCAATTTCTGTATCCATTCATCTGTTGATGGACATCCAGGTTGCTTCCATGTCCTAACTATTCTAAAAAAAAAAAACTCTCCAGAAAGTAGGCATAACCCAGGTGGTGATAATGGTAAAGAACCCACCGGCCAATGCAGGAGACTTAAGAGATGCAGGTTCGATCTCTGGCTTAGGAAGATCTCCTGAAGAATGAAATGGCAACCCACTTGAGTATTCTTGCCTGGAGAATCCCATGGACAGAGGAGCCTGGTGGACTACAGTCCATGGGGTCACACAGCTGGACATGACTGAAGCGACTTAACACGGAATGGCACCTCAACATAATAAAAGGCCACACACAACAAACCCACGGCAAACATTATTCTCAATGGTAAAAAACTGAAGTCATTTCCTCTAAGATCAGGAAAAAACAAGGGTGCCCACTCTTACAACTATTGTCAACATACTTTTTGAGGTCCTAGACAGCAATCAGAGAAGAGAAAGAAATAAAAGGAATCCAGATCAGAAAAGAAGAAGTAAAACTTTCACTATTTGTAGATGATATGATACTATACATAGAAAACTCTAAAGATTCTACCAGAATATTACTAGAGCTAATCAGTGAATGTAGTAAAGTTACAGGATATGAAATAAACACACAGAAACCCCTTGCATTCCTATACGCTAACAATGAAAAATCAGAAAGAGAAGTTAAGGAAACAATCCCATTTACCATTGCAACAAAAAGAATAAAATACCTAGGGATATACCAACCTAAACAGACAAAAGAGCTGTATGCAGAAAACTATGATTCACTGATGAAAGAAATCAAAGATGACACAAACATATGGAGAGATATACCAAGTTCTTGGACTGGAAGAATCAATATAGTGAAAATGACTATACAACCCCAAGTAATCTACAGATTTGATGCTATTTGTACAGCAATTTTAACTAGTTTGTAATTTTTACTATTGCCTTTATTCTCAAAACCTCTTAGGATAGGAAGGAAAGGGGTTACCTCTAAGGTCGCTCCAGATGTAACATCCTATGATAAAGAAGAAATGGAGGCTCACAGCTGTAATGACAGTCCCAAGACCTCATGGGTACAGAACTGTGTCCTGAACCAAGGTCTCCAGACTTTAATTCCAGCCCTCTTTCCAGTAAACCACTTTGACTCTTTATAAATCAGAGTTAGAAAAGGTGTTGTCTTGGATCCAAGGTCTAAAAAAAAAATCAGCAATTACTTTTGCAATTGAAAAAGATTCTTTGCAAGCAAAGGGAAAAATCAAGTAGAGGTTTGCAAAACCACCAGTAGAGGTGATAGTGTGTCTGAGTCTCTGGGTCGAACAGCATTAAGTCTGAACATAAAATATGCTTTGAATGTTTAAAAAAGTCTTCTGAAGTAAAACAATTTCTGGAAGAACAGTGTGCTTTGGCAGGGGTTGGAAGCTTATAAGCAAAGCCATAAAACTGTCAGCTTAATATACCATCATTTCACTAATGTGAACTGGGTAGGCTCTGTCCCTCCATCCCTTTCCTCCTTCCCAACTTTCTTGTTGAATAAAGAAAAAAAAAAAGCAGCCCTACGTATGCCAAGGTGGAATTTTGGCTCCCCTTGCCACTATTCTGTGACAGAGCGGCTTTGTTGACATGAGAAAGACTCTCCCTGCATTGCCAGAATTAGTCATGGAAACTTCACAGGAACACCAGGGCCCCTCAGATATGCAGAGCACCAGAGTTGGGGACAAAGGAATTCACAGAACTGGGGGGTGGGGGCTAGCAGGAGGAGACCTGGGTGGGGCCAGGGTGGGAAGGCTGCTCTGAATGGAACCCGGTAGCACAGGCCCCTGAAAGCCGGGGGAAAATCCAAGCCACTTCAGGACCTTGAAATCTGGCTGGGGCATCATGTGACTTTGCTCAACTCTTTGTGATTCTTCTCTGAAAAGTTGTGCTGCTGCACGCTACATATTCTAGGAAAGAGAAGGAAGGAGTGATTTCTAGCAGTTGCTCTGATGTGCTTGGCAGCAGGCACTTTGTTTGCAGGGACTGCGCCTCCCTTCGTGTGTGCTCACAACCAATCCCTTATCTCAAGGTAGGCACAAGAGCCAGACCTTGGTTTTGCAGGGCCTGAAGCTTAAACAATTTGATGGGCCCTCCTTATGAAAAAGAATACATATGTAAAACTGAAAAATTGGGTGCAGGAGTTTGGAAGGGGCCCTACAAGAAAAAGGACTGAAACTGAAGCTTAATTAGCTTCTCAGTTGATCTGACTTGCTATATACCCTGTATTTTATTCATAAACAAGAAGGCTTTGAGGCCTCCAATCTATTAGTCAGAGCTCTATTTAATATTTTATGCACATATAGCTTATATCAAGTAGACTAAACGCCTGCACACTGTGGCTTCCCACAGACTTACCACATTGTCTCGCCAGAGAAAATGCTCAATAAAATTTTTTTTTTTACATTAAATGTCATTTGGGGTTTTTCAGGTTGATGTCAGTGTCAGTGGCTGGTGACAATGCACTCGGATGTTTAGGGGAAAACGTGGCTGAGCTTTATGATATCAAAATAAGGGCTGCGTCACCCCCAAGAGGATTAGCCCTAAGATTAAAAAAAAAAAAATCTCTATTATGGCTATGTCACTCAAGAATGACCCAATTTTTCATTATATTCATTTTGTTTAAAAAAAACTTATTTATGGCTGTGCTGGGTCCTTCTGGCTGTGTGCAGGTTATCTCGAGCTGCAGCGAGCAGGGGCTAGTCTCATTGTGGTTGCTTCTCTTACTGCGGAGCATGGGCTTAGTAGTTATGGCTTAGTTGCTCCACAGCATGTGCGATCTTCCCGGATCAGGGATAGAACCTGTATCCTCTGCACTGGCAGGAGGATTCTTAACCACTGGTTACATTCAGCTTCTATCATAGCTTATGGGATAGCACATTTTCTACTCATGATGTGATAATATATTATGTGCCCGGAAATGACTCCTTTCAAATTTCAAATGGGACAGGGCTGTTTACCTTAATCACTGTCTTTATTATTTTACAGATTCTGTCACATTCTCTGAGTGCTGGCCCTGTCAGACAAGGATCTACACTGCCACCTTCATATGGAAGCCCTCCCANACTCATGATGTGATAATATATTATGTGCCCGGAAATGACTCCTTTCAAATTTCAAATGGGACAGGGCTGTTTACCTTAATCACTGTCTTTATTATTTTACAGATTCTGTCACATTCTCTGAGTGCTGGCCCTGTCAGACAAGGATCTACACTGCCACCTTCATATGGAAGCCCTCCCACTTTCCCAGCTGCTCAGCACCATCTCTGGAATTGCCTCCCCTTTCATACGTTTCTCTTGACGTGGCCCAGATACAGCATGGCCGACTGGATGTTAGGTTTCTACGTAAGTTCAGTTTTCTGTAATGGTCTCCAGTCAGAGCGCAAGTACACAGCAGCAGTGAGTAAGCACTTACAGAGTTAGACATGCGCCAGGCCCTTTCACGTGACCTGAAAACAACCTCACAAGGATCTCCGAAGTTGGAGGGTTCATCCCTGTTGGCCGTGAGGAGACTGAATCTGAGTTGTGACTGAGGTAAGAGTCAGCCCAGGTGGCGNACAAAGTTATGAGTTATAAAGAAATGAAAATATGAAAGAAAAATAGATATTGAATATAAAGTAAAAAGGCTATTCTATGTTTATTCAGAGTTCCTAAGAAACAGAGAGAACAAGAGAAAGGCAATAGCCAAAGTGATAATGGCTAAGAATTTTTGAGAACTGATAAAGACACCAATTCTGAGGCTAAGAAGGTTGAAGGAATTCCAACAGAATTACTAAAAAGAAAAAGACANTATGTTTATTCAGAGTTCCTAAGAAACAGAGAGAACAAGAGAAAGGCAATAGCCAAAGTGATAATGGCTAAGAATTTTTGAGAACTGATAAAGACACCAATTCTGAGGCTAAGAAGGTTGAAGGAATTCCAACAGAATTACTAAAAAGAAAAAGACACCTAGACACAACATAGTCGCTACAGTGAAACTGCAGATTATTAAAGATAGACTTTAAAGCATTCAAAGAAAAAAGACACTTTCTATGAAGGAAAAACAAAACAGACAAGTTCTCAAGAGCAGAACTAGAAGCCAGAAGACAGCTGAAAGGAGAGTCAAAGAAGGAAAATAGACAGCAGACAGAATTTCATCTCTATCCAAAACTATCATTTAGGAATGAATGTGATATACAGATGTTTGGCAAACAAAAACAAAAAAAGTGAAGATGAAATAAACCTTAGTTTCAGGCAAAAGCAAGCCAAAAGAAAATACTAAGAGAACAATGTGAATCAGTCAGTTCAATCATTCAGTTGTGTCCTACTCTTTGTGACCAGATGGACTGTAGCACGCCAGGCTTCCCTGTCCATCACCAACACCCAGAGTTGTTCAAGCACATGTCCATCAAGTCAGTGATGCCATCCAACCATCTCATCCTCTGTCACCCCTTCTCCTCCTGCCTTCAACCNCAGGTTGCTTCCATGTCCTAACTATTCTAAAAAAAAAAAACTCTCCAGAAAGTAGGCATAACCCAGGTGGTGATAATGGTAAAGAACCCACCGGCCAATGCAGGAGACTTAGATGTGTATAAGAGACAGGTCTCATCCTCTGCCATCCCCTTCTTCTCCTGCCCCCAATCCCTCCCAGCATCAGGGTCTTTTCCAGTGAGTCAGTTCTTCACATCAGGTGGCCAAAGTATTGGAGTTTCAGCTTCACCATCAGTCCTTCCAATGAATATTCAGGACTGATTTCCTTTAGAATGGACTAGTTTGATCTCCTTGCAGTCCAGGGGACTCTCAAGAGTCTTCTCCAAAACCACAGTTCAAAAGCATCAATTCTTAGGCACCCAGCCTTCTTTATAGTCGAACTCACATCCATATATGACTACTGGAAAAACCATAGCTTTCGCTAGATGGGCCTTTGTCAGCAAAGTAATGTCTCTGCTTTTTAATATGCTGTCTAGGTTGGTCATAACTTTTCTTCTTTTCCAAGGCAAACCATTCAATATCATAGAAATCCAAGCCTATGCCCCAACCAGTAATGCTGAAGAAGCTGAATTTGAATGGTTCTACAAAGACATGAAAGGCCTTCTAGAACTAACACCTGAGAAAGATGTCCTTTTCATCATAGGGGACTGGAATGCAAAAGAAGGAAGTCAAAAGATACCGGAAGTAAAAGGCAAGTTTGGCCTTGGAGTACAAAATGAAACAGGGCAAAGGCTAACAGAGTTTTGCCAAGAGAATGCACTGGTCATAGCAAACACCCTCTTCCAACAATACAAGAGAAGACTCTACACATGGACATCACCAGATGGTCAATACCAAAATCAGACTGATTATATTCTTTCCAGCCNGCCCTGGGATTTCTTTGGAAGGAATGATGCTAAAGCTGAAACTCCAGTACTTTGGCCACCTCATGCGAAGAGTTGACTCATTGGAAAAGAGTCTGATGCTGGGAGGGTTTAGGGGCAGGAGAAGAAGGGGACAGAGGATGAGATGGCTGGATGGCATCATTGACTTGATGGATATGAGTCTGAGTGAACTCCGGGAGATGGTGATGGACAGGGAGGCCTCGCATGCTGCAATTCATGGGGTTGCAGAGTCGGACACAACTGAGTGACTGAACTAAACTGAACCACTAGGGACTCTGGAGAGTCCCTTGGACTGCAAGGATATCCAACCAGTCCATCCTAAAGGAGATCAGTCCTTGGTGTTCTTTGGAAGGACTGATGCTGAAGTTGAAACTCCAATACTTTGGCCACCTGATGCAAAGAGTTGACTCACTGGAAAAGACCCTGAGGCTGGAAAAGATTGAGGGCAGGAGGAGAAGGGGACTACAGAGGATGAGATGGTTGGATGGCATCACTGACTCAATGGACATGAGTTTGGGTGGGCTCTGGCAGTTGGTGTTGGACAGGGAGGCCTGGCGTGCTACGGTTCATGGGGTCGCAAAGAGTCAGACACAACTGAGCAAGTGAACTGAACTGAACCACTAGAGAAATGCCACACATAAAACTGGCTCCATTGAAAAGCAGAGCAAGATGCTGTGGAAGTCAAGAACTTGGTTTGTGGGTCATCTGGAGAGCTTACAGAGAGTAAGGCTGCAGATAAGCGGAGGTGGTCTGTGTCCTGGGACTCCACTCACTACTGATGACTGTGCCTCTGCTGGCGCTTTCCCAAGGATATAAGACATCTCTGAGATTTAATGTGTAAGTCCAGAAATTTTGTTTTACCCCACTGGGGACATCATAGGTGCCATTCAAATGCAATAGAAGAAAGAACAAAAGCTTTAGGATCTCAGAGAGTAAAAGTCTCAGCAAATGGTGAGGTGAGAAGACAGACTAGAGGCTTTGGGGCAAAGTATCACCAATAACAGAAATATAATGCTTTATTTTACATTCCTTTGGGACATTTGCTTACTCTAGGAATGATGCCCAGTTAAATCAGAATTGCTGATTATGGAAAAAAAAGAATAAAAATATTTACTATTCAGCTAGTGTCTGTGTAAATTCCAACTTTTCCTCGAGCTGAGAGAATCAGGTTTCAGACTAAGTAAGCCCAGCATTACTACCAACTCCACAGTTAAGCAAAGTATCGATGGCACATGCTATCAACCACCTTCCCAGGTGCACAATATTCTTGCAGAATCTGGCACAGAGATGGCTGAGGTAGGCAGGATACTATGCATATTCTTATATTGCAGATGACACAGTTTGGTGCGCCGAGCAATGCATTTAGCCAGTAGATTAATCCTACAAATTACTTACTGAGCACCTACTATACATGCTAAGCTCAGTTCTAAGCGCCTGGGATTCACTGGTGAAGGAAAAAGAGAAGGGCTCTGTCCTGAAGACTACATATTCTAGAGGGAGGACAGTGAATAAACACAAATAACAAGATCATTTTGGACTGTGCTGAATGTTTACAAGAATATAGAGCATGTCTCACAGAGCAGTCTGGAGAGAGGGCACCACTTAGATAGAGTGGTTAGGAACCATTCTCTTGAACTGAGATCTGAAGGATGAATGGGACAGTTCAGACAGGGAGAAGAAAAGTGTGAAGGTTCTGAAGCAGGGTGGAATTGGTCATGTTCCTGGAACGAGAGAAAGCCCAGTGTGGCTGTGACACAGGGCCCAACAGGGAGAGCAGTGAGAAGTGAGCTGGGAAAAGCAAGTGAGGGCTGGAGCATGTAGGGCCCTGGAGGTGCTGGCAAGAAGTTGCCATTTTATTCTTAACGAGACGACTACTAGAGGGTTTTACATGAAAGAGTGCCGTGAGTGTATGTGCTTTAGGAACATGGCTCAGGTCGCTGTGCAGAGAAGTGGATGGAGAAAGCCTAGAGGGCACACAGCAGCTAGGATGTTACTGCAACAGTCCAAGTACAAAATGATGGAAGCGTGGACTAAGGTGGCGGTGATGGAGACAGAACAGTCAGTGGAGAGGTAATAGATTCTGACAAAAGAGCTGAGAAAATCTGCTGATGGAGTGACTGGGTATGGATGGGGAAAGTGAAAAATAGAAAAGAAGACACCTGGGTACTTCAAGCTGATTAAAAAAAAAAAAAACAAACAAACAGCAAGTTCTAGGTAGGTATTGATATGGCCATGCCAATGGTCCAGTCTAGAGTCAGGCTCAGAAGAATCTGTTGGACTGACCCTAGGATCCAGATGAGCCCCATGCCCTCTTTGTAAAACTGAATTAGTTTAGGAAGTGAGTTCAGTGAGCTCACTGAGAGCCTGGGGTCAGATGTAAACAGACTCTGCTTATGGAAATCTGTCTGGAATTGACCCACATTTCCAAACTGTTCCACTAGTCTTTAAATATTTATGGCATTTTTTGAAATGGCTTTATGTGGTGAAATGTCTGGAAAACATTGCTTACTCTTGTTTTAGAGAGGAAAATAAATAATACATATGAACATTATAAGGCTCTGAAGTCAAAACTCTTTTATCCTAGCCCATAATATTAACATCAATCAGTATTCAGTTTGAGAAACATGGGTTTAGGCTCTGTATGTCTCTCCCCGTAGTTCTACTCTCCTCTGGAATTCGAGCAACAGAAAGAATAGCAGCTACTATTTATTGAGCACTTACTTTATGTAAGGTACTTTATATCACTATCTCCCTTGCTATACACACTATATCTAGGTGCTGTTTTAATTTACAGCTTGTGTGTTACCCTTTGCTGTTGTGATGAGACCATACATCCATCTAGCAAAAACAGTCACCTTTCTTTTCGGGTCATATGTATCAACAGTGCTCACTCACAGTATTTCCTCACAAAGCATTCATGATAAAGACCAGATACTCTTCATTTTATCATCTCTTCTTCCTTTACTTACCCAACGACAGCTAACAGTAAGAGATTCCCACCCCCACCACTGCCTCCCTCTTCTTCCCCATCACTATTTATCTTCTTCCTATTTACTCCACCCATTTCCAAACAAGAAACTGTTTTAGGACAGTTCTCATGCTTTCGATCTTCCCTGGTGGCTCAGACGGTAAAGCATCTGGGAGACCTGGGTTCAATTCCTGGGTCGGGAAGATCTCCTGGAGAAGGCAATGGCAACCCACTCCAGTATTCTTGCCTGGAAAATCCCATGGGTGGAGGAACCTGGTTAGGCTACAGTCCATGGGGTCGTAAAGAGTCGGACATGACTGAGTGACGTCACTCACTCACTCACTCATGCTTTCAGCACCCTTGGCTTTAGAATCCTTTGTCTCTCCCTCAAAGAGAATGCCATGGCTTTTCAAATATGGCTGTTGTCACATCTAAATCCACAGATTGGTAATCTAGAGCCCATAATAGTCCTCAGCTGCCTGGGAACAACCCCCACTCCCCCCTCACACACTTGTGTGTGTGCACTCATTCCACCAAACCTGAACAGAGAGAAGACTTTCCCAGAATTAAACAACAAATCATAGTGGAATGAGAAGGTCTTTACATTCTAGGCCACTATAACATGAGTAATTATGGTCACTACATGACAATGCCATTTACACTGGGCAAAATAGTGATAACACTACCCAGAAACATAAGCCAATCACCAGGTGAAATATAGCCCCTGGGGAGGAACCCAACCTGCTCCCTAATCCACACAGCAATTCAATGAAGCAACTTAAGCAGGAAATGAAGAGCCTGCTGTTTAATCAAATGTGTAAAAGGAATTTAGAGGAAAAATGTAATTATCTAAGCTGTCAAATGACCAAACAGTGGAGTTAATAAACCTCAAGCACTGGTTTTTCTTAGAGGATTTCATATCACCTTCATGGTTTCTTTATTTTTATGTAAAAAAAAAAAAAAAAAAAAGAGAGAGAGAGAGAGAGAGACAGAATGCCTAGATAGGGTATATAACCAAAAAAAATACAGTTTATTATCATCCAGGTTATATTTAACACATTTTTTTCATAGAAGACAAAGAAAAACACAAAGACTCTTTTCCAATTGTATTTCTCATAGAGAAAACTGTTAACTTTGAAACTATTATTTAAACAATATGGCCCACAAATAGCTGAGCAAGTTTTATTAAAAAATAAGTCTGCAGTGAGTACTGAATTTATTATACCCGACATTTAGCAAAGACTTGAATGTCTGGCCTCTGCTCAAAACACTTCCCAATCCCATTCTCCCTTCTAGACATTCCCCAGGAAAGGAAATTGAGAAACCCCAATCGAACTCACACCTGAAGTGGATATCCTTGTGCTGGGGTTTTTTTCTTTGATCATTAGCCAGCCCTTGGTGCATGCAGAAAATTACTCTTTTGTTGAACATGATACAGACACCAATTAATGCATAAAGTGAAAGGTTTCACCCTTAAAATAAATAGCTAAATCAGGAAGTCTGCTTCTTGGCATGTGGCTGCTGGCAAGGCCAAGGCCACACAGGCTAAGAAAGGAAAGAAAACAGAAAATGCCAAGGACAGAAGAGGGGTAGGGAGAACAAAGCACAAATGAACAGATTTCCTGAAAGATTCTTAGGACTCCGAGGAGAAGCCAAGTGAATTTCCTGCTTCTGATGTAGACCTCTGTCTGCTCCAATTAATTGTAGCATTGCAATTATAGCACATGGTGAAGACCCAAGGATGGGAATGCCCTTGGGAAAGTGAAGGTGAACGTTCTGAGCACTTGTGAATTCTGCCTCCATTTCCAAGCAGGTTTTGTGAGCTGGGCAGGGCCACCCAGAAGCCACACCTGGGTCCTCCAGATAGGGACCCTGACAATGAAGGGGACTCTGGTTACGTCTGAGTCTCAGCTCAGTGAGGGCATCTGAAATCCTGCTTCAAAAGTTTTAGCTGCTCTAATAGAAATTCCACACTGGTGTGTCAATTTTTCACTAACATCTTCATGAGCCAGGTATGCTGGTGAGTCACCAGAAATTTTAAGTTCTCCATCCATTTTCCTTTTCTGTTGCAAATGTTATGCTATAAACTTGGGTCCTTGTCCATAACTGAAAATATGCCTAGTTAGTGTAACCCTGACAGAAACTAGTAGGACATGCTAGCCATAGGATTTGAGAAGAAAAACATTCTTCTTATTCCTGAATGAGGTAGGAAATAAATGAATGAATGACATATATTAAGTTAACATTCATTAACAAGCAAACTTCACAACCACAAGTACTGATCTATATCCCTAGATTCAGAAGGAAATCAGGACAGTGTAACAGAAGTTAAACACCAAACTAGAACAAACATAGCAATCAAGTTAAGGGAAATTTAGTAATATGTATCTTTCTCTTCATTAGTTTCCACAGGAATTTGTTTTTGTGAGGGGAGTGTATTTGAACTATAAGTAGATGGTCACATTCTCCAAGTAGTGAAACCTAAGTCAATTAAGCAGTAAAATTTATGTGTGTGTCTGTGTATATAGTCTACCCTGGAGCACAGCCAATTTCAATTCAATTCTGACACTACAAGTGGCCTTATTAGGAAAGCCACAGACAACACTGGGCTGGTCCCCCCTTCAGAACCAAAAGTCAGCACAATTTAGCATACTGAGATTGTCTAGTGGGATTCAGGAACTAGAGGGCAGTTAAGGCACCAAGCATTAAGCAGGACTGAAACATCTGCATTGGCCTCTGCTTCCTTCAGATCACTCGATTTAACCACCGAGGTCAAGGCCAAAAGAGTGGTGCCCTCAGCTGTAACAAGAGCCCTGAACTGATTTAGAGAGAAGGCATGGGGACCCGGGCAGGAACTTCATCAGTTCCTGTTGAGGAAACCCAGGATCTGGTCATGGGCCAGGCAACATGGTGAGAAAGCAAGATGCATTCCAGAAAACAAAATAGGGTCCGTGCAACACTTTCAGACAATGATTTTTGTAAGCCGTGAACATTTACGAAGGTCAGAAGAAAGTTTTTTGTTTTTTTGGTAAGTTCAGCAAACGCTCAAGTGGCACATTTTGGAATTTCGAGGTCTTTCATTTAAAAAAAAAGATTCCTTGCTCAAGCCCAAGAGGACCCAGCATCCTTCATCTCTTGCTCAGTGTTGTAGAATAGCTACTTTCAAAAGTGGAATAATCAAGTGATTCCTTTCTGAAGAGTAAACAGCAATTAGAATTCCTGGGCATGAAGACTGTTTGGGTGCCACAGGACGTAATGGTTATATTTCAGTCAATGCACACAGGAGGAAGCAAGGGACACAATATGACTTCTGCTTTTATTTGTCTCTTTTCTCATTCCCGAGCCAGCTTCTCTTTCAAACTCCTCCTCTTTGGGCCATGAGTTAAGAGCTAATCAAATTGCCTAACTCCAATAAGTAAATACCGTGACAATCCAACCTAAAATGTCTGCCTCCTTTTATATGGATAGGATTTCAGAGCTGAGTTTGAGAGCTCACCTGCTCTAACCCTCGTATTCTATAAATGAGAAGCCCAGTGACTTGCCCAAGTTCACTCCACCAAGGACAGCACAAGGCTCATTACCGGGGTGCCACTGTCAGTCCTGGGTTCGCTCCAGCCCATCTCTGGCCAGTAAATGGAGGCTTACTGGAAGCTGGCTCACATCAGGGATCACTGCAAACCCAGCCACAGCTGCAGCCAGCGCTGCTGATATTTTCTCATCTCTGAACCTCTCAAGACCGCTGAATCCTCATGGTCTCACAAATTCATTCACCTGCTGCTTATATATGTGGCCAGTACCCTGAGACAGTTTAAGGCTAAGAAAACCGGGTGAGAGGGCAGGGATGAGTGAACAGAGGCAACTGAAGTCAGAGCTGCAGAACTGTGCCGATTGTGCTGCAAAGGCTCACTGCCAAGCAGACACTGTCTAGACTGTAACTGGCCTCTCCAGGGTGGGGGTCGGGTGGGGAGGACGGGGAGCAAGGCCGGAAAGCCTGCTTGCTTTTTGCTCAGCTAATGCAAACACATGACACAACCTCTGACGCGTTCCGGGCTGGGAGTTCACTCTAAGACATTTCTTCCTCGGAGCTGGAATTCAGCTGTGGGCTGAGGGAAGTTGTGCTAATCCAGTACTCAGGGGGAAGCTAGGAATGCTTTTCTCAATTCCTGGGGAATCATAGTTCCCCAACTAGATTGAGTTGGACAAGAGCCAAAAGCAGCACATTTTTGGTTGCAAAACAACAGATTTTTAAAAAATTTCCATTTGTATTATCTTAGGTTATCCATAAGGAAAATCCACAAAAACAAAGAACTGGCTTTTGATGGAGGCCAGTTATGAAAACTTTCTAAGACCCTAAAATGATACTGATTTACAAAATGTATGGAGGAGAAATGGCCACCACAGTCCAATAAGCAACACACATCTGAGAGAAAATGGTGGGTTTGGGGAGCTCTGCACATCAGTTAGATAAACGGTGACCCTCTGGGAGGTCAGAAAAGCCCCAGGACAGGGCATAGAGACTTGTAAGCAGAGCACAGGATGGGGTCAGCCCAATTTGCCCCCGGGCCAGTTACTGTTGTGCAGTCGACAGTGTGGACAAACATACTCAGACACTTAGCTGGAGATTTACAGCTGTCTTGCCATTTGGTCTTATTCAATGTGGAACAGTTGTGAATACATCTGAAGGACAAGGACACTGCTATAAAGCATCTCCTGAGTCATTGACCATTATGCAGCAAGCATGCTGATGGGACATCTACACTTCACTGTGGTTCAAAGAAGCACCTGGATGTGAACCAACGCGAGGCCATGTCCATGCTGACGTGGCTAGAATGCCACGACCAGGCCTGAAACATTGATCCAGGCATGTGTAGCTGATAGAGTGTGAAATGGTAAATGACAGAGCTTGGGCAGCTGTTTTTGAGTTTGAGTTACCTAGAGAAAAGGTCTTTGCTTTGTTTTCAAAGTCACTTTCATAAACAAAACTAAGAGGACCTTAAGCACACTTGAACACAGAGTATTTGCATTGAGAATTGAAGTCCTGGATTTGTATCCTGGCTTTACTATTTATTTACTAGGTGGCTGATTTGGGGTAACTAACTGAATCCTCTGAGCTATGGTTTCTTCACTGATAAATGAAGATTATAGTAACAGCATCATTGTGTTGTGAGCATTAGATAAGGCTCTTTGCCTCTCCCTGCTGTTGTCTGGCTAACACCACTCATATTTGGGGCTCAGCTTGGAGACACATCCTCTCTGAGGCAACCCCCAGTGATGGGTTAGGTTGTCAGCCCTGTCCTACCACTTACCATGGTGGGTGACCCTGTCAGCCTCTCCTACTGGCCTGCAAGCTCCTTGGGGACAAGTCTGTGTCTTTGTCACCAGCACTAACTCAGAGTGTCATAGAGAACAGGCTTGTGATACTTTCTACTTTCCTTCCTTGAGTTTACTCAGAGAAATGTTACTTTGTCCCAGATAGATGAAGCAAAATAATACATCAAGATTGTGTGCAGTTTTCTTTCTGTATGAGATGTGAGCCTAGTGCTCTGTGCACGTTTTGGCAGCTCCTAAGGCAGCCCAAACACTCCAGGATGACCTCTCTGTTATGGGGGAGGAAGGAAATGAGAAAGAAGAGGAAAGACAAGAAAGTAGAGGGGAAAAGATGAAGTGAGCAACACAGGGAACAATAAAGAGACAGCCTCCGTGACCTGGGAACTGGCAACCACGTGAGGCTGCAGTCAGGGCTGGCTGCCAGACACAGCAGTGCCCAGCAGAAGATTCAAGTTTGTGTGCAAAACACTGCAGTGCTGCCTTGGTTCCCAAACAGACAAATCAGCCTGCTCCGGCAACACTTCCTACCCTGTCTTTGAGAGAAGGTATTTATTTTTCAAACAGCGAAAGCAAAGGGTTCTATTCCTTTGCCTGGTCACATTTTCTAAAACCCAAATTTAGCATCTGTAGCCTGGGAACAGGCCGTGCTATGGGAACTACAGCAAGAACATATGTAAATAACAAATCCCACAAAAACCCGAAGATATATGGTGGCCACTTCCATATGTCAGAAGGTGGGACACAGGAAAACAACTGGATCTGCAAAAATTCCACAGGAGTTTTATAACTGCTCTTTTTTGCCTTTTCTCACTCTTCTTCCCTTTCCAGTTCTCTGCCTTATTCACTCAGTCTTCAGAGAGAACCTGTGCTGGCTTACATAGCTCACTGTCTGCACACAGGCGGTTGATGAGTCCTTAATTCTCTTCTCAGAGGAATGATAGAATTGTGGCTTTACAGAGGACATGCTGGAAGTCTGAAGGCAAGATTGGCTGAGTCTAAGTGGAGGCAGCATTCTGATATGAATTCTGGGTGACAAAGTATCCACTGAAATAAATACTCTAGTTGTCTTTTAAAAGGTGATCCTTAATCCCTGGAGAGAGTAAAGGAGGCAAGGGGAATTCTGCCAGCCAGGAGCACGTGAGAATATGCAAACACACACACACACACCACACACATACACAGCTTTGAAGTTCCTTCAATAAGCAGAGATGCCACAGATTGATAATAATAGCTAACATTTATTGCACTCTATGTGCCAAACCACTCTTCTCATTGCTTTACATGGTACAGTTGGCTTCTCACAGCTAACTTGTGGGGTGAATACTCCATATTAAGCCCATTTTATAGATGAGGAAACAGAGCCAGAAGGTCAAGTAACTTCCCCAGGTTTACAGAGCTAATAAGGCCTAGGATTTAAACCCAGGTAATATAGCTTCAGGGTTTCCCAAGGGGTGCTAGTGGTAAAGAACCCACCTGCCAATGCAGGAGATGGAAGAGAGGTGGGCTGCATCCCTCGGTCTGGAAGACTCCTTGGAGGAGGGCATGGCAACCCACTCCATTATTCTTGCCTGGAGAATCCCCATGGACAGAGGAGCCTCGCAGGCTACAGTCCATAGGGTCACAAAGAGTCGGACACTACTAAAGCGACTTAGCAGAACACAGTACAATATAGCCTCAAAGCCTGAGTGCTAAACCATTATGCTATACTTTCTCTCAAGGATAAATCAGTAAACACAGTAATAACTTGAGCTAGGGCACAGGCTATACAAATGCAGACAATACCTTGTGAATGTCAATGTGTAAACTGAGAATTCTCTCATTGAAATCATGAGTCAAAAACATTCTGGGAAGAGGCACTTCATTTTTGCAAATGTTTGGCATTGACTGTGTGCTATCAGGAGAAGCCTTTTCTATTATCTAATTGATTGACTGGCAGGAGAGTTGGCCATTATTCATTTTACAAATGAGGAAAGCGAGCTCAGGGAGGTTAAGTAACTTGCTCATGGTTTCACAGCTCAGCAAGGCCAGAATTCAAACCCGGTTCATTACCTCAAAGCACTTGCTCTTAACTGAAGCTGCAAGTCAGAAATATTAATTAGGTGGCTTTAAAATGGTAATATCAGTAAGAAAAGGGAAGAGCAGGACTTCTAAGTCAAAGACTCTTTTATTATAAGATTCTTTTCAATCACAAGAAGTTTTGTAACAGGATCCATGTAAAAGATAAAACTTGAAAACACCCCGATACAAGAACAAGAGAATAGAATGAAGAAAGGAACTCAGTGGAAGGCTCAAGTGACAGGAAAATGGGAAATAAAAGAAACGCACCAGCACTCAAGGAACAGACAATTTCAGATGAAGTTCCACACAAACAGCTGCCACCTACTGGATAGACTGGTCAAGTGGGCTAGGTGAACAGGCTGAAAATGGGCCCAGCAGCTCTGGTGGAGCCTCTTAAATTCTGAGAAGGCATCCATCCCATAGCTGCATTGCAAAGATTTCTGCACCAGCAGCAGGAGGTGAGGAAGGAGGTGATGTGGCTCCCATTTGAGCTGTACTTAGGGACCAGTATGGTACTGCTTTTTAGTTCCACACTATTCTTAATAGAAGCATATGTGCAGATGGACTGCCATAATGCCTGGCACTGCTGTAGGAGATCAATAAATTGCATTCATTTACTGGCATTGAAGGGCAGAATGACAGACTGTGAGGAAAAAGGCACATTTTGCCTCAGACTCAGGATTTCAATCTTGAATACAATAAAAGGTAGAAAACAGAGACATTTTCCCCACATCAAGCCAGTTCAAGCCAATATGCCATGCCACACACATTATAAACCGTGCGTGCACCATATCAGGTTTTTGCCATGTGTCACATGACTTGTTTTGGCAACAGCTTAGTTGGTCATATACAGTGTCTAAGATTATACAGGAAACATTTTAAAGGTCATAAATTCAGACAATCCTGGGAACAGCTTTCTGGTGATGGCTTCCAAATGAGCATATAAAAAGTCTGTGAAGAGATTACATGGAAATTCTCCAACCACAGCAGAAAATGCAGATTTACAGGATATATTTTGTACTCCAACTACCCAAAAAGCTTTCCATTAGCATGTTCTTGCCAGGCGGCTGTTATCTATGACAACAGCAGTTCTTAGAGCCTTAGCAAGAGCAACTATTTATTCCACCAGAAGAGCCACGACAACTCTCATATTTTTGTTGATGGGTAATGTTAAAAAGTTTGCCTTAGGTTTTAAGATGCTTGAATTCATCTAAAGAACTTAGAAGCTGGAGCTAGGAACAAACTACTGTTTTCCTGACATTTTCATCCACTTCATTTGCAACCCTAGTTCTATCACCCCATGTTGTCTTTGTTTCACATAGTCCCAAACTCTGCCTTCTAAATCATCTTAATTCTGGCTAAAGACATACCACTATCTGGATTGACTTCCAAACTGGATTGACTTTTCCAACAGAAAAAGCAAGTATCTTTTTATCTCACACACAGACTAATGGATTGCTAGTGGCTACCTAGAGCCCTGGGGCTTCCCTGGTGGCTCAGTAGTTAAGAATCTGCCTGCTAAGGCAAGAGATGCAGGAAATGTGGGTTTGATCCCTGGGTCAGGAAGATCCTCTGGAGGAGAAAATGGCAACCACTCCAGTATTCTTGCCTGGAAAAATCCCATGGACAGAGGAACCTGGCAGGCTACAGTCCACGTAGTCACAAAGAGTCAGACACGACAGAGAGACTGAGCACGCACACGTACACTGCATTCCTGAGAAGGATTTTCTAACTTTCTCCCGCCTCAGAAGGAAGAATTCTATGATTGATTAGCAAGGTCTGTCATAGGTAAGGGAGAAGGTAGTGATGGCAGACACATCATGTTTGTTTCATCTCTGCAGGCAATTTATCCTAGTGTTGCTCTGCTTAGTCTCCAGGCAAGAATACTGGAGTGGGTTATCATGCCCTCCTCCAGGGGATCTACCATCCTAGGGACTGAATCCAGATTTCCCACATTGCAGGCAGATACTTTACTGTCTGAAACACTAGGGAAGCCCTTTATCCTAGTGTCGGGAGGTACTAATTTTCATTACCTGTAAGGTCTAATAGGCACATCACATACATCTGTTAACTGACTGATAATTTCTCTGAAAGGAAGGATGAAAAGCTAGTTTAAGTTTAGATGGCAGAAGTACAGGCAACTTTACTCTTTGCTCTAGTTTTCTCTATATTCCCTGAGCTTCTTATTAACATATATCCATATTTTATCAGAAAATAATACTACTTTTTTATTTAAATAAAATAGCATGTATTAGGAGGATAAATTCCTCTTGCAAAATGTGAGATGTCACAAGAATCCTCAGGATGGCTTTTAAGACACTTTGTCATACTTCTCTATAAATTTTTACATAGATGTGAGGATAGGGAATTGGAGTGGGGAGTGTTCTGCTTTTTAATTTAAATCACAATAATTTGCTAGAGCCTTAAATTTTTGTAAACATAACTTTTACTGGCATATATTGCTGTTAACTCTTCCCTTGTAATAGGTTTAAAGTTTTTAGCTTTTAAAGTTCTAGCTTAATGTGATAGGCATCTTATGTAGAGTCCCTTTAAAAATAATACTGACCAGGGCAAAGTGGTCAAAGGGAATTACTTGAGTTTCTATCCTTGATTTAGTTTCTCAATGTAGATTATATTGAGCCCTGGAATATCTACTGGCGAAACAGTCAAGTCAGCTCCTCCAAAGCCCATACAAAGTTTGCTAAAATGAATTCATGTCAATGAAGACTGTATTCAACTGTGTTTGTTATGTTTTTGTAGCTAACAAGGAAAACAATTTCCTACTGAAAGCACTGTTACCTATAAGTTTAAATGCTTACTATCCAAATCACAAATCTCATATGGAGAGGGTTCGTTTACCTTTCCATTAATTACTAAAGATTCATTTAATTCATTGTTAAAACATGAATTAAAACTTGCCAAAAAACTTGTTAGTAGGGCCAGACATTAAGAGATTGGACTAATTAAATGATAATGATCATCAAGTGATGAAATGTAACCTTGATCATATCTATTCCTCACTTTTTTCATTGTAACTGTTTCCACACACCCCGAGTTTATGGCCTCCTTACTGCATCAATCCCCTCAGTTTTGATTGGGTGGTGGCCACATGGGTATATTCATATGTAAAAGTTCTTCAAGCTATACATTAAAAATTTGTGCACTGTATTAATGCAAAGGAACTTTAAAAATCAAGGGACGTCCTCTGTTAATGTAAAAAAAAAGCAATAATAATAATAGTGAAGATATTTGTTCATCAGGTATTGACAATCTTACGTATTTTAGCTGCCACCATTTAAATCTCCCAGCACACCATTAGATTGTAAGCAACCTTAGGGCAGAGACCATGTCCTGAACTTCATCCACGACTCTGCCCAGTGTAAGGCATGCTCAGCCTGCAGCAGGGAATACTGCCTAATGGCCGCCAGGAAGGCAAGGTCTGTGCTATTGATGACTCACTCCTAGAGAAAGCATCCCGCACCAAAGTCATACGTGATAGAAGATGGCACCTTAAGAGAAAAGTATGCATTTGACCTGCAGGACATCAGTCACCTCGCTTAAAAATGAACCTATCTAAAGATAAGTTGTTTTTCAATCCTATAATATCTGGTGTCCTTAAGCTAATAGTATTTGTGGCTACTAGAAATTTCTGTCTGTATGTCCATTTATTTAAAAGTAGTAGGAAGAAGACACCATGACATTTTCAATTCTCTTGTATGATCACTGGTATTTACAGATCATCCTTTACTTTCTCTGTTCTCCTGGAAACATGTATCTTCTTGCCTGACAGAATTTGAAGACTTTATTTCCTTCTTCAAGACATTACATTCATAGCAGCCATACCCCCACCTCAGAGCTCCTCCCAAACTTGTTCCTCTGAGCTTGAGAATGGATCCCTGCTTTCTGTTTTCCAATACAGAGACTTCTATAGGAATTGTGACATGTTCCTTCTAAAGATGTTTTCAGTATCCAAGGCTTCAATTTGCAGGGTGCTTGTCCCTCTGTTTTGGCTATTCAGCACAGTCCCTGCTATATTTTAACATCCCATTTTCTAACAATGACCTCCAGAATCACAGCAAGGAGTTTCTTTGCCAACGGATAAACAAACAAGAGATTATCTTAGTGGTCAATATACAAGATAGATATCAAAATCCTAGCTTTTCCTGAGAAGATGTGGGGAAAATCAAGGGAAAATGGGGGGGGAGGTCACACCTTGGCCCACCGCAATCCACTATTAGAATAATTCTCAAGAATATAAAGAAGATCCCACATTGGTCAATAATACCCCTACTGGTTGATTAACTGTATGTTGATAATAGAGTATGAAGGAGGTTAAGAAATCTGGCTTTAGAGGAACAATGCACTAATAATCTTCTTGCCTATCTGTATAATTGTTGTTATTCTTGTCACTATTATCTTAAGCGATGCACTCACAGTTCACAGGTTAAGCATCCCCTCCCTGGAATAAGTGTTCTGATTTGTGAATCAGTCTCCTGTAGTTGTGACTTATAATGTGACCTGTGAATTTATAGACCTGGAATGCTGGAAATCAGAGTGCCAGCAGACTTAACCACCAGCAGAGAGTGGAGTGTGCTTGGGCACTTGCCAAGGCTGCCTTCTGGAAGCAGGCAGTTTAGCCATAGGGTCCCCTCCAGCCTATGGTGTTGGACTCAGACCCACCCACTAAGACTCCAGGGCACACGCACTAATCACCTGACTTCTCAACCTTTCCCAGCCTCTACTATCCACACTTCTCAGTGAGTTGTAGTAATTCTCACTGGGAGAAGGGGTGGTGAGGGAGAGTGAGCAAGTCCATACAGCCCCCTCCCAAAAGGTTCTGAAAAAAGGTAGTTTGCTCTGTGCTGCCACTCCCCAATTCTCATCCATAGCAGACACTAATATATCAAGAGACATGGCTCATCAAGAGACATGGGCCAACACCCCCTTTAAGAAGACTCTAATGAGCACATAGGAGTGAGCTCAGCTGAATGGGATGGAATTTTGATGGAGGCTGCCTGAAGCATTTGGAGAAGGAAATGGCAACCCACTCCAGTGTTCTTGCCTAGAGAATCCCAGGGACAAGGGGAGCCTGGTGGGTTGCCGTCTCTGGGGTCGCACAGTGTCGGACACGACTGAAGCGACTTAGCAGCAGCAGTAGCAGTAGCCTCAAGTATTAAGACAGAAAGACAGAGAGGAAGCAATCGAAAAAGCAACCCGGAGGTGCCAATAAAAGACCATGGAAAACATTCAAAACAGAACACTTTCTTTAATGAGATTTGCTAATAGTTTCTTGAATCCAACCAAACAGGATTTTTACAGACTGACACTGATAATGAAGACAACCACCTTTTCTCCAGCTTGGCACACCTCTGATTCTAGAGGTCTGCAGCTATTCCAAAGGCTTTTTTTCTTCAAATATCAACATAATTTGTTGTACAATCACATGCTTTAAAAATACGCCGAATTGAATCCTTGTGCTTATACTAAATCAAAAAGGACCAAGAAAACTGTTTTTTAAATTTCATTTTAGAAGCTCATCATATTTGTATAACTTTAGCCCTAAAGACTACTAAAGTGGATGTCAATAAAGACAGTAAATTATTTGGCTTTGTTTGCTATATGTTATTATAGCTAATAAGGAAAACAAGTTCTACTGCAAGCACCATTAACTACATGATAAAATGCTGAAAGTAATATCTAAACTGCTAACACTAATTTATCTTTTCATTAATAATTAAAGGTATATTATTATTAAAATGTGGATTAAAAACTTGCCAAATGTTACCAGGTCCAGATACCAAGAGATTATATTCATTAAAAAATAATCCTTAATAATCTGGGGTCATGAAATGAAACCTACATCATACCTACTCTTCACATACCTTGAGTTCACAGCCTTCTTTCGGCACCACTCCTTTCCTCAGTTTTCATGGCTCAGCACTTCTTGATTTTGCCTCTCTCCTCTCAGATTTTGCCTTGGGAATTCTGTGAGAGTACTTTCTGCTCTTCCACCTCAAGCAGGAAATTGCTGCTGAGGGAACTTCCTATGAGGGCTAAGCTTTTCCCTACAATGCACTGGGGGGAGGGGGTGTAGTACAAACAGCTTCTGAGAATAGATCCCAGACCTTGGGCTACACAGCCTTGTGATGAGTGAACCTATGGCCCCCTCACTCCTCACACTTGCATTCCAGTTCACAGAGCGATTTCACACACTAGCTGGCAATTCCTAAACCTGCAGTAAAACAAATCAGGGATTCTCCTCAACCATCAATGGACTGTGGTTTTTGCCTTTTGAGGGCAACAGCGGGGATGCAAGGGTGTTCCTTAGCTAGGGCTAAATCAGCCAGTGAAGAAAGGTCCTCCCTCAAAAACCCTGGAAAACAAAGTGCATGAGAAACTGATCTGGAGTTCAAGATGACCTCTGCCGGTGGAAAGAGCTGGGTTCAGATCCTTCTTCAGAACTAACTAGCTGTGTGACCTTGGGCAGGTTACCTAATCTCCTGGAACCTGTTTCTTCCCCTGTAAAATGTGGATAACAAAAGTGACCCTACAAGGTTCTGGGAAGCTTTAAATGAAATGATGTATGCAGCCCAACCAAGGTCTGCTCTATGCCAAGAAGTACATGGCAAATATGAAGTCCCTGTGGGAGGTAGTGGTTAACAGCCTGGGGTGTGATGCCAGACTGTCTTTAAATCTCACTTCTACCATTTAACAACTTAAGACTCTAGATAAGTTATGTGACCTTTCTGACTTAGTCTCCCCATCATTCAAATGGAGTTTTACTACAACACAAGTAGATATCCAAAAAAATTAGCTCTTTTAAATTTAATATAGTATTAGTTGCTCAGTTGTGTCTGACTCTTTGCGACCCCATGGACTATAGCCTGCCAGGCTTCTCTGTCTATGGGATTCTCTAGGCCAGAATACTGCAGTGGGTTGCCATTTCCTTCTCCAGGGAATCTTTCCAAACCAGGAATCGAACCCAGGTCTTCTNTAATATAGTATTAGTTGCTCAGTTGTGTCTGACTCTTTGCGACCCCATGGACTATAGCCTGCCAGGCTTCTCTGTCTATGGGATTCTCTAGGCCAGAATACTGCAGTGGGTTGCCATTTCCTTCTCCAGGGAATCTTTCCAAACCAGGAATCGAACCCAGGTCTTCTGCACTGCAGGGAGAATCTTCACTGTATAAGCTTCCAGGGAAGCCCTATTTTTAATTTCATTGTGAGTAAAAACAGCTCCTGTTTGCAGATCAACCAACAATGTAGTAGTGAATTAAATGAGAGTTCAGTATAATGTGCATATTTTTTTAAATTGTGAAGACCTTGCAGGCTTTTATGACTTTTCTGGGCAGAAAAGCTGTGATGCTAAGGGTGGGGCTAAACTGTAATATGAAGAAAAAAATTCAAAGAGGGAGAATAACCACCCACCAGGGAACTATTTCTTTTGTAATGTACATTCCATTTCTTCTCCCTCATGCTTTTTAATTCCTTCCACATTTCCTGCCATAATTATCAAATGTTTGGTTTCTGACCTCACTTTTCTGGAGACTAGAGCCCAGGGAACTTAGAATTGTTTATTTTCTGTCCATAAACCTTTGAGTTAATGGAGGGGCTTGTGAGTGAAGGGTTTGTTGGTTTGTTTGTAGTGTTTCAGGAAGGTCACTGGAGTTGAAAAGAAAACATTACCCCAAAAGCGCTGAAATACTTTGACTGGAAACGCGGAGCCCTCAAAGAGCAGAGCAACGGATTGCTCATACTTGCGCAATGCCCAGTTTAGGAAAAAACTGAGATTTTTAAAAGGCCGTTATTTGGCTCTGAGAGTAACACAAAATCCCAGGGCACTTTTCAAAGAAAGGGAAAAAAAATCAGAGAATCATCTTACTTTATAAAAGAGAGGAAAAAAAAATATATATATATCCCACCCTAAAAGAAGAATTTCTTGAGCTCTCCGGACCTCCCCCCGCCTCCCCCAGAAGACAGACTCGGAAGGGAAAAGGCTCCAACTATTCTCAGTTTCCTCTCAAGTGAAGGAAAGAACTCAGGCGCCTTTTTGAACTCGGCTCCTGCTCGTGTCGCCGCCTCTGTCCCAATCGGCCCTGCTCGTCCTCACTCCCCCTCCCCACACTCCCTCCATATTAGCCTTGGTGGGGCTCCAGCTTACGGCCCAAACTACTTTTCCTGATTTTTAAGGTTTAAGTTTCCTAAGTAACATTTCTGCTCCGAGCGCCCCCTCACCCGGCAGATGGAAACTCCCAGTCCGACCCGGGGAGAGCATCCCCGGGGACGCACGCACCGCCCGCGCCGCGCGCAGACCCCAGTGGCCCCGGCGCCCGAGTTCGGACCTGCTCAGAGGCTCACCTACCTCGGCGTGGACCCAGGAGACCGCCACCAGCGCGAGCGCGAGCCAGCGTCTCCACATCTGCGGAAGAGAGAAGAGCCAGACTGAAGGCTCCGGGCCCCGTGCCGACCCCGGAAACTTCCTTGGGTCCCGGCGGCTCGCCCCCTCCGCCCGGCCACCCTCGGCCGCTCAGAGGGGTCGCACCATGCATTGGGCTTCGCGCCACGCACCCCGCTCTCACCATGGTCCCGTCCCGGTCTCCGGAGGGCGCGGAGCAGGCGGCTGCAGCGAGCTCTAAGGAAAGGTGGGAGCTCCGCGGATCGCCAGCCTCAGAGGAAATCCGACCTGGGCTCGCCGCCCCTTAAGACCCCTCCTTCCCCGACAGCCTGCCCCCCAGCTCCTCCCCATTCTCCTCCCCCTTCTGCAGCAGCGGCCCCCGCGGCTCAGGCTCCGCTCCCTCCTCCCAATCCCTAGCTACCTCGAGCCCGCGAGCGTCCGAGCGCTGCTGAGCCCCTTTTCCCACCAGACCCCTAGTTTAGCATCTTTCTGATTCCCAGGACGTGGAGACAGAGTGGCAGGGTTGCCCTGGGGGGGCCCTGCAACAAAGCGAGTGTGGAAGGGGGAGCCTAAACCCCACCCCCGGGAGGGGCCGGTGGCTTGCGGCAGCTCGAGCTGGCTGCGGGCGCGGGCTGGCTGCGGCGGTGGCCAGGTGGGGCGGTGCTGGGGAGGGCCCCGGCTCTGACGGGCAGCAGGAACCTGGGGGGAAAAACCCTGCGGCGCGGGGAGCTGGAGTCGCCCCCTACAGCTGATAGAAGGACCGTTGCAGCCCGTGGCCCGAGGCATCACTGTCGCCAGAGCAGGAGGAAGGGGACTCAGGGCCCAGAAGAGACAGGCCAGCCTGAGGAAATCTGCTTTGGGTCCAGCTGTGGATTTCCTGGGGGGCCGAGACGGGGGAGGGAGGTGGAAGCCTTCCTCCTCTGCTGACGAGATCCTAATTCCAACCCTTGCCAGCCGCCTCATCCTGTCCTTCCCTTCAGTCCAGGAGCGACCGGTGTCCCCTTGCTCTCCTCCCAGCTTCCCCTGTGTCCCTGTTCCCATCCCTGCCATCCCAAGTCCTCTCCATGTTCATGCTTCACACCTCCACCAACTGCTACCCAGAGGCTTCAAATATATGCTATCTCTTTGTCGATGTTGACTCCCCAAACTGCTCCCAAGCCTAACTTCTTTCCTAGCGTGTACCCGGTGTCCTTGCTGCCAAGAACAAGTCCACTTGATACCTCAGATTTAAGGTGCCCAGTGCTGAGACCTGGGTGTTCATTGGAAGGGCTGATGTTGAAGCTGAAACTCCAGTACTTTGGCCACCTGATGCGAAGAGCTGACTCATTGGAAAAGACCCTGATGCTGGGAAAGATTGAGGGCAGGAGCAGAAGGGGACAACAGAGGATGAGATGGCTGGATGGCATCACCGACTCAATGGACATGGGTTTGGGTGGACTCTGGGAGTTGGTGATGGACAGGGAGGCCTGGAGTGCTACATTTCATGGGGTCGCAAAGAGTCGGACACGACTGAGCGACTGAACTGAACTGAACTGAAGGTTGAGACCTACTTCCCACCAGCTCGGGCATGCTTATCTACATCTTTCAGAGTGGTGCCTGAAAAAGGTATCTCACTTCTCGGACCCGAGTTGTGACCATATCCTGGTACTTTCCCCTTGATCTCTCTGGTTCATCCCTTCACCCCAGTTCACATTTCCACTTCCCTGGACCAGACCTTCATCCTTCCTCACTCAGGAATTCTAGAAACCACTTCTGGTTGCCCTTCAGCTCCTGGCTTTCCTCCCCTGGCCTTCACTGCAGCCCGTTGCCATATTATCTCTACAAAAACACTGTCCTCCTCATACTCTTTCCCTGCTCAGAAACTTAAGTGCTTTTCGCATATCAAAAACAAAAGTCTTTCTTGTAAGTCATCCGTCTAACCTTACAAGCTACTTATAATAGGGCTTCCCAGATGGTGCTAGTGGTGAAGAACCTGCCTACCAACGCAGGAGACACAAGAGATGCAGGTTTGATCCCTGGGTCCAGAAGGTCCCCTGGAGGAGGGCATGGCAACCACTCCAGTATTCTTGCCTGGATAATCCCATGGATACTCACAAAAGCTGCTTATATGTTCTCTACTCAAATCAGGCCATCTTTTCATTCTCTGAACTTGTCACATTCACTCTTTTACCATGATTTGTTGAATACATACTGTTGCAGTCTTAGGGATCTTCAGATAACACCCACAAGGCCCATCCAAGTTCAAAATCCATCGAGATAGCTGCAGGAGTCAGACTGGTGGAAAACAAAATGTCAGCTTTATCCCTGGGAAAAACTGGAATGATAGCCATGGCTTTTAGATCCGCAGGGATAAAGACCGGCTTGTACTTCAGCCCAGAACTGAACATATCCCACAATGGAGATGTGGGTTTGATCCCTGGGTTGGAAAGATTGCCCTGGTGAAAGAAATGGCAACGCACTCCAGTATTCTTGCCTGGGAAATCCCACTGACAGAGGAACCTGGTGGGCTACAGTCCATGGGATCTCAAAGACTCACAACTTTGTAGACTAAACAACAACAACAAACACCAGTCATAAGCAGAGTTGGAAAGTCTGCTTGTAAAAGCTGACTGTAGTTTTACAACTTCTGGAAAAGCAGAAAATACATGCTTCCTGGGGCAGGCCTGCTTTCCAAACCTGAGGGTTCAGAAGGACACAATGCCAGTTCTTCCTTCAAGCTCACTAAACAGGCAGTGTACTCCTGCTTCCTTGTCATGGAAATAGAAGTAGGGAATAGCCACCCCCCTCCTGGATAGTTACCCTGTCCCCATCTCTGTGCTTGGACTGAGGGGCACTATGTTGTACAAGTTTTCCTTCTGCCCTCTAATAACTCACAGTACTTTTCATCCCTGGCATATGCACTGTACTCCCGCAGAAGCTGGCAGGGTGTCCTCTTCGCCTTCCTCCTTTGTCTATTAAAATTTTGTCTTTTTCTTTTCTCTTTTTCTTCAGGATCCAAGTAAAGTTTCATTGCTTTTTCTAGCATCGTTTCTGGCAATAAATTGACATAGTGGAAAGCACGTGAGGTCTAAGGTCAAATGAACCTGGCTTTTAATATTACATGAACAGACCATGGGGTCACAGAGTCAGACTCGACAGTGTCTAGTGTCTAGTCCACTTTCTGTATTGTTGCCACCTTATACCAGCTGTGTGACTTTGTCAAATTACTTGAGCTCCCCGAACCTAGATTTCTGCATCTGACAAATGGCAGAAATAATGCCTTGCAGAGGCTAGTGGAATTTAAATATGGTGACTTAGAGTAAGTGCTAGGCAGGTAGNTTTCCAAGTGAGGAACCTGAAACTCAGAAAAATTGGGGTACTTTTTTGAGGTTAGTAGTTGATTATATAGTGGCTTCCCAGGTGGCACTGTGGTAAAGTATCCACCTGCCAATGCAGAAGACTCAAGAGATGAGGGTTATATTCCCAGCGTCAGGAAGATCCCCTGGAGGAGGGCATGGCAGCCTACTCCAGTATTCTTGCCTGGAGAATCCTATGGGCAGAGGAGCCTGGCGGGCTGCAGTCCATAGGGTTGCAAAGAGTAGGACACAACAGGAGTGATTGAGCACGCACTCATAAATACAGTGTCTAACACTTGTTTGTTTAGTTGTTGGTTTTGATTCTTCAGTTAGATTTTAAGTTGCTGATGGCATAAACATTGTTTTTCATGTCTTTATTCTTTTCACATTTGGGGCAAAATTGATCAAATTGATTATATAAAAACTAGAGATTCCTGTTGATCAAGGGCACCACAGAAATGTGATAGATTAGAAGATGTTCAATATCTAAAACGGACATGACTTCAATATGTGACCCCTGAAAATCAATAAGAAAAAGACAACAAACTCAATTAAAAAATGGGCCAAAAGTATGAACAGGCAGTTTCTCAAAAAAGGAATCCTAAATGGCCAATAAATACAGAAAAGATGTTCAAAGTAACTGGTACAATTTAAACTATCCAACAACCTTATAAAATCAGTATTATCTTATTACCTCCATTTTATAGGTAAGGGAATTGAGACACAGAGAGTTTAAGTAACTTGTCTAAAGTTACATAAGAAATAGTAAATATTACTTTATATTCATTATAGTGGCAAAAATGAGATAGTTGGACAATGCCAAATTATAGTACGTGAGTAGTGTAGTCTTTCTGATACACTGTAGTGATTAAGAACATGGGCTTAGGAGCCAGGTTGCCTTGGTTTAAATTTGCCTTGGTAGTAAATTTTGGCTTTATTACTTACTCAGTAACCTTGGGCAAGTTACTTATCTCTGGTCTCAGTTTCCTCTTTTGTAAAATGGGGATAATATAGTGCTACTAGGGGAATAATTCAACAGAAGGACCTTGCAGGATACTGATGATAATTCTGTGCTAGAGTATGGTTAACTTGACACACTTTAATAAACACTAACTAAAACAAGATTAATCAAAAATGATAATAAAACAAAAACCCAAACAAGTTGATAGCTGTATCATGAGGAATTTTTTGGTTGCAGATGATAGAGAGGTCAACTTGACTAAATGGCTTATGCAATTACATAGAATTTATTCATCCACCAGCTAAGAAATCCAGGGGTAAATTTGACTTCACGAAAGCCTTCAGCTGGAGCTCAAATAAGGTCACCAATGATCTAATTTCTTGCCATCTGTCCCCTTTACCTTCAGCATCTTTTTCTCATCCCTGGATTCCACATGGTGGCTCCTGGGAGTTCCAGTCTACGCTCTCACTGTGGTAAACTGCCTGCAGTGCCAGTCTTATGCCCTTGGACTACCCTCATCTAGGTGAGGGAGAGAGTCTCTTTGGGTTCACTTTTTTTTTTGACTGCCTTATGGGATCTTAGTTCCCTGACCAGAGACCAAACCTGGACTATGGCAGTAAAAGCACTGAGTTGTAACCACTGGACAGCCAGGAAATTCCCAGCGTTCACTGTTTTAAAAAGATAGCCAAAATTGAGTTTCTTGACATCTCCATACCAATCACTTTGATTGGAGGCTGGACTGGGCTGACTGGTTTAAACCAATGAGGATCTACTCAGAAGAAAATCAGGGTAATGTTGACAGGAAAGGCAGGAACGAATGCTGGGACCAAGTCAACAATGTCCACTACAGCAATGAATCACCAACCTACACTGTGAAACCAGCACTCTCCAAAGTTGGGGTGCCCCTTTTCCCAGAAGATATGGAAAAAGAATATTAGAATGTCTATGTTTACTCATTTCCAATCTAAAAATAGAAATTAACTTTGCAAGTAGTAGACAGGCTCTGTTCCTCAAATTTGGTCCCTGTGTCAGACAGTCAAGGATTACACCCTATTGCCAAACACCATTGCCAAGAACAGCAGGCGTTCTCCCTACAAAGGGATGGCTGCAGCTAGCTCCCTTTAATATATTGTGATATACTGTGGTATGCCCCCCTACATGGATTTATATGGTATACAATCTAGTTTTAACTAGATTAAAAACATTTTAGCTACAGAACCATAAATTGAGGATAAACCTTCCTATTAATAAAAGGGTAGAGCTGACATATTTTCTATTTCTGAAAACAGCTCATTGACTGCCCCATTAACAAGGTAAAAACAAATGACTTAATTAGATCTGATAAGTCAAACTCAAAAATAACAATAAGACTATTTGAAATGTGGATTCATAGTCATTATTATTGGTGATATCTTCATCCTTAGTATGTTTTGAGTTACTCAGTAGGAATACTTGGAATTACCAAGAACTTTAGAAACCATGTATCTGGAACATAAAGACATTAAGACAGATACTTGTTTTGGGAGGGTGATATTTGCAATACTCATTTCAGTACTTTAGAAATATTTCACTCAATTTGATATTAAATATTTAGAGACACTCTTAGGTTTCTTACTTAATAGCAAAGGACATACTTTGAGGGGAAACAATTATCTTCCTGCTCTAATTAAGAATAGTAGAAATAGTACATGGAAAACAATATGATGACAAGCTAAAACACATTTTTGGTCATCATACACCATTGGAATTGGCAAAAAAAATACAAAAATTATATATATATATATATATATATATATGGTTTATACATAAACACATATGAAAATTAGCAGGAAAAGCAAGTATTAAAGCAAGTTACACCATACAAAGTTACTACATAGGGATGAAAATATGGATGTCTCAATGTTTCTCTTCTTAAAGATTAACTATATTGTTTCAATAATGATTTCAACAAGGAATTGCTTTTTGTGTATGAGCAAATACAGAAAGCTATAGTTGGAAAAGATACATTCCTAATAATAAATGACTTCTTTAGGATGGCATCACCGACTCGATGGACGTGAATTTGAGTGAACTCTGGGAGATGGTGATGGACTGGGAGGCCTGGCATGCTGCGATTCATGGTGTCGCAAAGAGTCGGACACGACTGAGCGACTAAACTGAACTGAACTGAACTGAACTGAATGATCTCAGTATCTTGTGGAAGAACTGTGTAAGTAAAACCGAGGAGGAGTGGCTGCTTTCAACAGAGCAGAAGGACTCAGGATAACATTCCACAGCTACCCTCACAGATGGAATCCTGTGCCCAGCAATTCACAGATGAGCTACAAATGAGTTACTGCAGCAAGGATACTGAGGTCAGAGCTGCATACCATGCTATAGAAAAGCACTGGTGTGGTTAATTTTATAAATTAACATAGAGCAGGATATTTTAATATTTAGTATTGATATGGGAGGTGACTATGAAAATATTTTGTGCCACACAGAAGTTCACAGATTGTCTTGAGACACAGGCCATAAATGTTCTTGAACTTGAAAACACAAATCTTTGCCTGATATAAAAACTGCTGTTCCAAATTTGTTGGCCTTTTATGTGATAACAAATAGAATGTTACCTATCAGATTAAAAAAATAACCCACATACAATCTATCACTACTTGGAAAGTTTGTGATGCTAATGAGTGAGAAAGTAATTGCTCTTTGAAATAAACACGCTGTGGAAAAAATATTTTGAAATTGGATATTTGGAAGCACTTCATTGTCAGGTGATTTTGTTGTCCCAGACAAAAGTGGTGAGGCACCCATAAAAACTCTCATGTATGCACATTTTAAAACCTTTCACAAAAATTTCTGTTTAAAAAGCTTCCAACAAAAAGATTTAGTAGTTTATCTATGCATTTGTAAAAAGTTAAAGAAGGTAACTTTCAATTAATTTGAAGAGCAAATGATTTCTGGAGGAGATGAAAATTTACTAGCCAAATTTCGACAAAAATTTTTTGCATGATTGGTTTATAGTGCTGTCTGGAGTAGGAAATGGCAACTCATTTTAGTATTCTTGCCTGGAAAATTCTATGAACAGAGGAGCCTGATGGGCTGCAGGCCATGGGGTCACAAAGAGTCAGACATGACTGAGTGGCTTAGCACAATCTTGTGACTGGGCCATTGACACACATCTGCCATCTAGATCTGTGGAGGTTTGGAGTGTATTAGTCTCCTAGGGCTGCTGTAGTAGAATATCTAGAACACACAAACTGGTGGCTTACCCAACAGTAATTTATTTTCTTACAGTTCTGGAGGCTGAAAGTGTAAGATCAAGGGACTGGCAGCATTGGTTTCTGGTGAGTTCTCTCTCCTTGGCTGGCAGATGGGCACCTCCTTGATGTGTTTTCACGTGTGATTGCATCCCTGGGGCCCTCCTCTTTTAGAGACAGCAGTCCTATTGGATTAGGGCTCCACCCTTCTGACTTCTTTTAACCTTGTGTGTGTGCAAGTCATTAAGTTGTGTCTGACTCTTTGAGACTCCATGGACTGTAGCCCACCTGGCTCCTCTGTCCATGGGAGTCTCCAGGCAAGAATACTAGAGTGGGTTGCCATTCCTTCTCCAGGGAATCTTCCCCAACCAGGGATCGAAGCCAGGTCTCCTGCAATGCAGGTGGATTCTTTACCATCTGAGCCACCAGGAAAGACTTTTAACCTTAGTTACCTCCTTAAAAGCCTTATTTCCAAATACAGCCACATTGGTTGTTCAACATGTGAGTTTTGGGAAAACACAATTCTGTCTATAAAAAAAAGTTGTCTTTTTTACTTCTCAGAGTCATTAAGCCAAATATCAAAATAAACTGGACTTAGGATCATACCTTCAATTTTCTCTCTCACAAGATGTTAAGCAAATATTTTCTAAATAAAATAAAAACACCACTCTCACTAAATTTATTATCATTATTTTTCCCGGAAGAGCATAAAGGTTTTTTGACCATTGGTAAGTAAAATGATGTGTTTTTTGAATGTTGATTAACTTGTCTTCTTATTTCATATTTCCTGTATGTTTTATAATATATTTAGTCAGTTCATTGTTATTGGTGGAGGTATGTCACAAAAAAGTTTGGAGACCACTGCTACAGAAAACTAAATCTCACACTTAGGCCAAAAGATTTCTAGAAATGAATACAATATTTACTATTGTTAATCACATTCATTTTGACAGTAATCAAATTCATTGTGACATTTTGTTTAATCATTGAGAGTACCTGTGACAAGATGCTTTCATCAGTAACTTGGGCAAATATTTGGTACATATTTATGTGTTTATTTACATACACAGAACAACGTATAATTTATATGTATGCCTATTCTACGGCAATGGCACCCCACTCCAGTACTCTTGCCTGGAAAATCCCATGGGCGGAGGAGCCTGGTAGGCTGCAGTCCATGGGGTCGCTGAGGGTCGGACATGACTGAGCGACTTCACTTTCACTTTTCACTTTCATGCACTGGAGAAAGAAATGGCAACCCACTCCAGTGTTCTTGCCTGGAGAATCCCAGGGACGGGGGACCCTGGTGGGCTGCCGTCTATGGGGTCGCACAGAGTCGGACACGACTGAAGCGACTTAGCAGTAGCAGTATTCTACCCTGTCTAAAGGTGCTAGATTCACACAATCTTCTCCAAGCTAATTTCTGAAAGTTCTGTAAATTGGTAATATATGGTTTATGATAACAATCTCTCATACACTTGGCAAGCCTATTCCTTTGAATAAATAAAGGAATGTGTATCATGAAACACTCCAATATTTAGTACACATTTCTTCTTTTTGTAGCCAGTGTGCTTGCACCCCACTTCAAGTAACCGTGTTGCATTTCCCTCTAGAATATCACTCCTTTCACTCTTCATCCTTGTGTTCTACTCCACTCTAGAGGTAAAGCAATAATCTCTAGGGTAAGCAAATCACTGCCTTTCATTCCTCTGACCACAGTTTAGCAGTAGGCATCTGACAGGAGTCAGACCAACTGAGCCAATGAGATCTAATTTCAAGATTTTTGTTCTACCCATCCGGGAAATCTACTTTCTCTTCCACTGGTCAGGGTACAATACATGTGAGTTTGAAACTGCAAGGGGCCACCTCCTGGGACCTGAGATGCTGCCAACCTTAAAGAGACAGAGCCAAGACATGGAGCCCAATAATATCATCAGAGCCTCAAACTGAGAGGTACCTGATTAGCCCCAGACTTTTTAGCTTTGTTGTCTGCTTGGTTTTGCTCAAGCGTCTTATGTTGAGTTTTTTGATCACAATTTCAGAAAGTCCCAGCTGATCATCAGGCCATAAATATAATTACACAGTGTTTAAACCAATAAAATACCTAGCATAAGCAAATGCAGCAGTCCTTTAAGACTTATCTTTGTAAGAGTTATGAAACATCAAAGCTGGGAAAAGGAAATTATTTTCTCAAACTCTTGCAAAGGAACAGATGTTCTGTCTATGGTACCAGGCTGCCTCTTCCATTTCCCAGCTTGCTGCAGACACGGGCATGTATATTATTTAAGATACATTTAATACAAGTGACTAAACTCAACTTATGGTAGCCTAAGCCAAGTGTAAGTTACTCAGTTGTGTCTGACTCTTTGTGACCCCATGGACTATAACCCATCAGGCTCCCCTGTTCATGGGATTTCCTAGGCAAGAATACTGGCGTGAGTAGCCATTTCCTTTTTCAGGGGATCTTCCCAACCCAGGGATAGAACCCAGGTCTCCTGCATTGTAGGCAGATTCTTTACCATCTGAGCCACTAGAGAAGCCAAGAAGGAACTCATTGACTGGTGATGATAGATGGCATTGAAGGAATAGCTGCAAGAAATAAGGTCTTGGGGACTTGAATGAGACATGTAGGCAAAAAAAAAAAAAAAAAAAAAAAAAAAAAATCTCTGGAATCTGCAAACATTACCTTTTAATATAAGAGTGACTATTACTTATATGGCAAAGATGTGATTAATTTGAAGATCTTGAGAGGAGGAGCTTATCCTGGACCACGTACATTATTATAAGAGAGAGGCAAATGGATATTCTATACAGACAAAGGAGGAGAGGAGACACAGAGAGAAGGTGTTATTAAAATGGAAGTAGAGGTGGGAATGGTACTGGCAGTCCCCAGAAGCTGAATGAGGCAAAGGACAGTCTCCCCCCGAGTCTGCAGAGGGAGCACTGCCCTGCCCACAGCTTGATTTCAGTCTTCTGGTCTCCAGAACGAGGAGAGAATAAATGTCTGTGGTTGTAAGCCACCAAGGTTGTGATAATATTTTATGGTACCCCAGGAAATGAATACAATATTCAATACTAGAAGTACTTGCTCTTTCTCTCTCTCTCATCAGTGCACGTGCTGAGTCACTTCAGTCGTGTCCTACTCTTTGTGACCCCATGGACCGTAGCCTGCCAAGCTCCTCTGTCCATGGGATCCTCCAGCCAAGAATACTGGAGTGGGTTGCCGTGCCTCCTCCAGGGGATCTTCCTGACCCAGGGATCTAACCTGCATCCCTTATGTCTCCTGCACTGTCAGGTGGGATCTTTACCACTCGCACCTCCTGTGAAGACTCTCTCCTTAATCTGTAGTTGTAGTTTCTCCATTTGGCTGAATAGATGGCTAGTGCAAGGGCCCAGATTGCATCCTCTCAGCTTTGGTGCTGCAACAAGACGGGAGTGTTTACTGATATTTTCCCGAGGTCCCTACATCCAACCCAGGGAAGCTTTCTGATTGGTTCTGTTTGTAAAATGTTCTGCACCCCACCCCCATCACCATGTGTTTGGACAAAGCATACTGTCAACTGGGTGGTCCTTTTCTTGGCTGTATTTTGGTTGTGATACCATCCCTGTAGCAGGCATCACATGCTGATTAACAACTTCCTAAACCACATGGGGCTAGAGGTTTTTCCTAAGAAAAGAGCCGATGTGGACTGAAACAACAAATATCCATAACAAGGCATTTGGCCAGATTCCTGGATTCTTTCCTAGCTTGGGACACCATGAGGCTGTGTAGGGTTATGGGCAGAACAACAGACTTGTCCCTGGGACATGGGCTATTGGATATTCCTTCCTCTGATCCAGATGTATGGGCTTCCCTGGTGGTTCAGACGGTAAAGAATTTGCCTACAATGCAGGAGACCTGAGTTCGATCCCTGGGTTGGGAAGATTCCCAAGAGAATGGAATGGTACCCACTCCAGTATTCTTGTCTGGAGAATCCCGTGGACAAAGGAGACTGGCAGGCTACGATCCATGAGGTCTCAAAGAGTCAGATACGACTGAGTGACAATCACTTTCACTTTTTCACTTTCAGTCCAGATGTAGGTGTAAAGAACTGCCTTTGGAATTTATGTGGAGATCAGAAAAGCTGCATGTTTGATCAAAATGTTGGTCTCACCCTCCTATAGGTTCCAGTCAGAGTGGGACTGGTCTAGGCTGGATGAGAGGGTGGCTTCAGTGGTGTCATGAAGTGAATTGGCAGTTGCAGGTTATGGATGGGCTGGGCCTCTCCTGAGAGGACCCCTGGGGAGAGGGATTTTCATGGCCGGAGCTCAAGGCTGAAGAGAGCCCTTTCTCATTTTCTGGCAACTTCATTTCCCTCTCTGTTCCCCCTTTTAACCTCCCTTCCTCTTTTTTTCTCTCGTTGTCTCTCCTAACTCCTACCCTCAGGAGAAGAAGCAGGATGTTAAGGCACCAGTTGTGGGCTTTATAGAAAGCAGTTTATGATTTTTTTCCCCAGCTGAAAAGCAATGCCTTCCCTGCCTAGTTTTGGTGGAGCACTCTATTATCAGCATAATCACTGATATTTATCATAAAACTTCACAGACAGATTCTTCCAGAGACTGGGCTACTCCCTAGGAGCAAACCAGGCACTTTTGAGCAATGGCAGGGCTTCTTTCAGATTCTTAGGTATTATTTTTAATGTACCAGCAAAACCTAAAAATGGAAGTGAATAGATGCAGCTGGTTAAAGGAACTGACCTGCACACGAAGGTCATGCAATAGAAGAATTTGGCTCACTTAGGATATGCAAAAGTGGCAGAAAATGTTCATTTTTACTGGCTCTTCATGAAATAGAAATGTCGCCATTAACCTGCTGACTACAGCTCAGAGCGAGCCTGCCAGAGAAGCACCCTCCAGCTGGGTCTGCCCCCTTGGTGTTTCTTCTTTGGCCCTCATTAAATTTTTAGACACTTATGGCTTCTTCCAAAGAAAGCCGGCTCTTTCAAGTGCCAGACTTAAATAGCTGTAATGGATATATGGAGGAGGGGAATGTAATGTCTCTTCCTTGCAGAGAGACTATTTTTGTTTTTAATGTGAAGAAATGGTGCTACTGCAATATGAATGGAAATCTGTGGACCAGGTTGACTGTGTGTTGAGGATCCCGAAGACCACTTCCAGTTCCATGATTCTCTAGGGGGACTGACAGGACTGGGCACATAGCTGTGTTTACAGCTATGCTTTATTATAGTGAAAGGATACAGAGCAAAAGCAGCAAAGAGAAAAGACACATGGGGCAAAGACCAGAGGAAATCAGGTGCGGGCTTCCAGGAGTCTGTTGTTGTTGGAGTCGGTCATAATGCACTGAAATCTTCCAGCCACAAATTGGGACAACATATGTGAGATGCTGCCCATCAGAGAAGCTGATTAAGACTTGTGACCAGGAGTTTTAGTGGGAGTTGGTCATGCAGGCACACTCTGCCTAGTACCTACCAGAATTCCAGAGCTTTAGAAGAAAAGCAAGTGTTTGGCATAGCCACACTGCTTGCACAATTTAGGCACAATGGCATAATGAACCACTCTCATAATTTCTGGGAATGGTGGGAATCCTCCTTAAATCCAAGTTTCCTGATGCCAGCCATGGACCAACCTCACAGTCAGGACTTTCTAAGGATAGCTGTCTCAGATCTGCTATGTTAACTCTTTAATCTCCACAATTTTCCAGTGTCTGTAGCTTTTCCCACATTAAGGAAAACTTGAAGTTATAAAACAGAACTTATTAAATACAAATTGGGAGATAAACCATGAAGCCTCAAATGTCTGTCATGACCCCACCTTTCTTTCAAACTGGGTTTATATGTCACATGTCTGTCCTGTTCTCCTGGCCATAAATGATGAAACAAGAGATTTTTCCTTGAGTCAAAAGCTAAGGATGCAGTTGGATATGACCTAGACCAAGAGTCACAGAGTCCAACCAGAAAGGGGGATGTTATGGTGGGGCATAACTAACTGATCCCATCAATTGTCTTTCAAAAAATAAATGCTAGATGGAGAACGGGAAGCTGGGTGACTAGAGCCCAGACTGAGTGAAGCAATGTTGAGTTGTTGTTCCAGGTCTTTATGAAGATTGCCGTGCTCCTCAATCTTGGAAGTCTACAGTCAAGACAGAGAGGAACCCTCCTGCCTGACATTCTCATGGATCCTTGCAAGAAATTCCTTCACTGATACGGCTGTGTCTTTTCCAAGCAGCCTAAAAAAGCCTAGAGAACATGGTGTAAATACTTCCTTTACAAAGAGATTTGGCAACTAAAATGAAAAGATTGTACTAAAGAGTGTCCAAAGAAACTTGAAAGAGTACAATTTAGGTCAATAACAGGAAATAGTACCTTACACTGCAGAAAGGAAGTTTCAGAACACATTTCAGTCCCTCAAAACTAGAAAACATAGATGGGCTTAAGAAAAGCTTCAAAACATATCTATGTGGTTGAGTCATAAGGAGTTATTGGGAAAAGCTCAATATGTTGGGACTATTTCGTCTCCTATGAGATGGATGTCAGGAAGGAGAGTGATGATCTCCTAAGACATAACTCTCGTGTCCTGGGCAGGACCAACTCAGGATGGCCTGAAGCAAGGGTTCCTCTGATGAGGCAGTCAGCAGGGTCTATGAAGTTGAGAGTAGCCCCTGAGGATTTGAGTCCCACAAGCCCTACACCAGACCTGAACAGTAAGTGGAAACATTCTGATGGACCCAGTGGAGGCAACATTCACCCCCTACATCCAAATCAGGCTCAGAGAAGGAGTATAGTGTATTTATCAACTTGTCTGTGGATTAAATATAACTCAAGTGTCAACATTTTGTTCTCTGCAAGGACGAGGGTAATTAGGAGTAGGCTTCATGGGCACACCCCCTAGCCCAGGATGTGCTTGTGAAAGGCCCTCAGAACATGCAGTCAGTGTGGGGAACACAGCGCTTGCTACCTGGCTAAGCACTTCAGAGACTCCCATTGACATGTTGCATGAGGCAGGACTGATTAGAAAGGCTGGTTTCATTCCAACACCGTCACCTTCTTAAGAAAAGAGTAGATAACCTCTCTTTATCTGGCATGTGACCTTATAGTTGAACTGGAAGTGTCTGGGGTTGTTCAGAGATAGTTCTAAATGGGACAGGAATACTTGCTCTGTGGTCACTGTTACCTGGTGAGCTTCCTGCCGTTAAAATAATAAGGGCTGTCTGAGAAGATCCAGTTTTAGTATTGGGGCCATTTCCATTCTTTGTCATTAAAAATGGGCTCAAGTTTTCTTTCTCTATGGAAGGAGGGGAAAATTAATAGCTCCCTTAAAAGCATTCAGGGCACAGTTATTCTTTTATATACAGAGCAGTTGTTAAGACTACAGATTCACGTATATGAGAGATCTGCACTTCACTAGCTGCTTGGGCCAGTTACCTAAGCTCTTTGCTCATTAGTTTCTTCTGTAAAATGTGAATAATAATATCACACAGGGTTTTTGTGAGGATGGAACTGGATAATGTATATAAAACACTTAGCATAATGCCTAGCACAGAGTGAGTGCTCAATTACCACTTAGCTATTTAACTTTTATTTTCTCATAGTTACTGAACCTGCATACAATTACTTTATTCCAGAACTTTCCAACATCAGAATCCCATCACTGTAAGTGATCAAGAGCAGAATGTTTTGCAGACATTAAGGAAGGGTAGGTTGGGCCGTTTGTAAAGTGAAGTAGGCCTTTGTCTTCCATGGATTTCAGTCTCGTGGTTTCAACTATTTATAAACTGGGGTTGTGACATGGTATACGTTATATATGTAATATATATACACACACACATATAACCTTAACCTAAAAGGGATACGAAGCACTGAGGATGCAGTAGAATCATTTTGAGTACCCACCCAGTCATTCTCTTCTCTGAGAACTGCCCCGTGCAAAAGAGGTGGGCCCTTGGAAGAAGCTTTGTGCCTTGTGACCCCGCACCACAGCTGCTGGGATACACAATGCAGGGAGAGCTGATCTGGTGTTTGGATCAAACTACTTTTCTCTCCTGAATTGTTCTCATCTTCAAGAGATACATGANCCCACCCAGTCATTCTCTTCTCTGAGAACTGCCCCGTGCAAAAGAGGTGGGCCCTTGGAAGAAGCTTTGTGCCTTGTGACCCCGCACCACAGCTGCTGGGATACACAATGCAGGGAGAGCTGATCTGGTGTTTGGATCAAACTACTTTTCTCTCCTGAATTGTTCTCATCTTCAAGAGATACATGAAGAAGAAATTGGGGGTCACATCTCATGATATACATAATTTATTTTCAAACGGTTCAGGAAAAACTGTATATATGTATATATACTGCACAGGGAGAGAAAGCATTGCAGAATTAAAACAATTAATAAATCTAATTGAAGGGTGTATAAATGTTCACTGCACTGTTATTTCAGGGTTTTTTTTGTGTGTGTTTAAAATTTTAAACATTGGAAAAGATTTCAATGGGAAATAGAAAGCCCTTTTAAAAAGGTCGGTGATGAACTAAAAGAGTGGAATGGGGGTGGGGTGGGAGGGAGGCTCAAGGGGGAGGGGATATATGTCTACTTATAGCTGATTCACATTGTTGTACAGCAGAAACTAACACAACATTGTAAAGCAATTACAGTGCAATTTTAAAAAGTCATTTAATATAAAAAGTAAAAATAAATAAAACTCCTTGAGTTACAATGAACTGCTGAATTTCTGGCTGTTTCTCCCAGGCTTTGAACTGAGAAACTGCATGTGATGATCTTGGGTGGAGGGCCAAGCACGCACAGAAGAGAAAGCTGTACTTTAGAGAGAGACAGAGGAAACAGAGATACAGAAACATGCAGAGGGGAGAGAGCCTAAGATCCCTGGGAAATGGGAGCATGGAGTGCATTCCTGACTGCTTGGCTCTGCCTCCAGAGGCCTGGTTCTGGTGCAAGGTCTACCTCCTCTTTCTGTCTCAGAGGTTCATGAAATACCCTAGTAGTCTTCCCATAACTTTTTAGTATTTATTGTCATTTTGCTTAAGATATCTTGAGTGGTTCTGGCCCTTGTGAATCAATGGACTCCCATCAAGCCCCCTGGCGGGTCTGTGCTAACAGTGCTCTGGGGCATGCACGAGCCTTCTCCTCTGAGCTGAGGTGGGGAAGAGTGGCCTAACTGGAGAGCATGCCTTGCAGACTGCCAGCTTCTGCATCTCAATGAAGTCGACCTGGAATAAAAGTATTAACTGGGAGCATACTTTTCAACTGTATTTTACAGCTTTTGAAAGGATAAATCACATGTGTAGTGGGCACATATCTTCAGACCACAAACTCAGATGTGGGCTAAGGGGTAGGTGGAGTAACATTTGCTCCTTTTCAATGCTGTATTTAAGTACTCTCTTCAGCCTTCCTTCTAGCTGGTGGCAGAGTCTGAGTTTGCTCCCTGGGTTCAGTGTCTTTCTTCTTTTCTCCTAGGGGAGCGAGTTGGTGAGGATGGGCTATAACCCTGGGTTCATCACCACTGACACATGCCTGACACCTTCAAAGATTTCCCTCACCCTCTGGTCTTCCTGGCCCTCCTGCTCTCTTGGGGTCCTGACCTGCTGCCTCGGGGCACAGGGACTCTCTGAGGCACTTCTGGCTTCTAAGCCCACACCTTCTCTAGGGCCAGACCCTGCAACTGCTCCACTGCTTGCAGGGGTAGAGTCATACCACTCCACTCCCTGGGCTCTTATTTCCCCAACAGGTTCTGAGCATTTTGTTCACCTTCCCTGGCTTAGCATGTGGAAGGGCACAAGGGCCTTTCTCAAGCCTTTCTTTCCTTCCTTTTGTGCAACCGTGGGATGACGGACTGGATCCTAGACCCTTCCCTGGAAGTCTTCTCATGTTTATGGAATGTTTCTCTTAAAACACAGTGTTTTATTCTTACTAGAGTACCTACACCGAAATAGCTTATTTGGTTGTTTTCTTTAATTACAAAATAACCAGAACTAACAAAGAGAGCCTTTCTATATTGCTCTTTTAGAAACATGGGAGTCACAGTTTAATAATATATAATTTGGCACGATCTTATGCCCTGAATTTTGAGGGGTGGGTATTAGGTTTTGTTATCTAAGGGCAAAGCTTTTGGATCACAAAACACTGTTTTCTTGCAAAGCCTATTTTGAAACTAAGAACTGACTTCTTTGCTATTTGCATTATGTTGTAACAAATCTACCCTCAGACAATGCCAGCTTAGNCATGGGAGTCACAGTTTAATAATATATAATTTGGCACGATCTTATGCCCTGAATTTTGAGGGGTGGGTATTAGGTTTTGTTATCTAAGGGCAAAGCTTTTGGATCACAAAACACTGTTTTCTTGCAAAGCCTATTTTGAAACTAAGAACTGACTTCTTTGCTATTTGCATTATGTTGTAACAAATCTACCCTCAGACAATGCCAGCTTAGGTCAAATGCAGATTGGACAAGGGACAGCGGAAAGTGTGGGGGTGGGGAGGAGGAGAAGACACTGTGTCATATTGTCCACTCTATATGACAGTGGAGTGTTCATGAACTGGAGGATTTAAATAGATCCCAGAGTTCCCACTGCCAAGCTCAAGGTTTTCTTCTGTGAAAAGGTAAAAGATTTTTCTCTTGCTCAAACTCTGCTATACAATGACCTCTCATCCACCTGAAACCTGGACTGAACTTAATCTAAACACAGCTAGGGATAGGAAGTAGCAAAAATAAAGTCACAAAAACAGGTTATAGAAGCCATACATGAAATAGTCCATTCATAGGCAAGCCCCTTAAACCCTCCAATAAAGCTTATTTGTTTTTGTTACGTATTCAAGGACACTCAAGTTATCAAGTTTCTATGCCAGACTGAGGTTGGTAAGTGATAGAAGGATCTACTTGTACATTGTAAACAGTAAGAAAAACTGCTGATAGTGATGGAGGAGTCAGAAATACAACAAAAAATCAGATATAAACATTTAAAGCATCAGTGCTGTCTAGGGATATCAGTGTAAAAATAACATGTCTCAGATTTCTCTTTTGTTTCTATAATCAGAACTATAATTGATCAGTGTCTTAAAGCTCAGTGGAAATTCAGAGGAATCTAATCCAAGTATGAAATATGGGATTCAAAATTTAATAATATGACATAATAATAGTGTCACATGATTTTATGCCCTAAATCTTTTGGAGCATTAGCATTTAATAACTAAAAGCCAAGCTTTTAGATCTTAAAACTTTTTCTGCAAAGACTATTATGGGCTGAACTGTGTCTCCCTCAAAACTCATATGTTGAAGCCCAAACTTCCAGTACCTTAGTGTGTAACCCCTCGGAACTTTACAGTGAGTATTATCTGGTTCAGAGATTTTTATTTAGAAAAATTTTTGCCATGCTATACACAGTATACAGGATCTTAGTTCCCCAACCAGAGATCAAACCCATGCTCTCTGCTTTGGAAGCACAGGGTCTTAACCACTACACTGCCAGGGAAGTCTGAGAATCTTTTTTTTTTTTTAATATATTTTGTTATTTTCCATATTCCCCCAAATGTATGTAATGACTGAGTATTAATTTTAAACCAAGACAAAAATCATCATAAAATCTTTACCAAAGATCAGATAGTACAAGAGAGATCAAGTAAGACAGTCACAGATTTTATTTTCTTGAGTTCCGAAATCACCACGGATGGTGACTGCAGCCATGAAATTAAAAGACGTCTGCTCCTTGGAAGAAAAGCTATGACAAGCCTAGACAGATATTTAAAAGCTGGCAAATATCAGTCAAGTCAAAACTATGGTTTTGTCAGTAGTCAATGTATGAATGTGAGAGTTGGACCATAAAGAAGACTGGATGCCAAAGAACTGATGCTTTCGAATAGTGGTGCCAAAGACTTGAGAGTCCCTTGGACTGCAAGGAGATCAAACCAGTCAATCCTAAAAGAAATCAATCCTGATATTCATTGGAAGGACAGACGCTGAAGCTGAAGCTCCAATGCTTTGTCCACCTGATGCGAAGAACTGACTCATTGGAAAAGACCCTGATACTGGGGAAGATTCAAGGCAGGAGGAGAAAGCCATGACAGAGGATGAGATAGTTGGATGACATTTCCTACTCAGTGGATCTAAGTCTGAGCAAACTCCAGGAGATAGTGAAGGACAGGGAAGCCTGGTGTGCTGCAGTCCATGGGGCTGCAAAGAATTAGACACGAATGAAGAAGAGAGTACAAAATACATGATTACTTGGTCGTTGCTGACCTTAAGGGAAGGCATTTAAGTGAGTGACAGTGACAGATGCCAGAGCGCTTGGGGGCAAGAGTGACTGAAAAGTGAGGAAGTGAAGATATGCTGAGAACATGATAAGGGAGCTGATTTGGGGAACCCTTGTTTCAGACGGGAGGAGACCTGGATATACTCTTGGTGAAGAGGAAGTAGCTCTTAGAGAGGGTCAGATATAAAAGTACAGACAAGAGAGCAAGGCCTGGGAGAGACAGGCAGGATTGGGCTGAAGCCCAGGCAGGTGATGAGGTTAGCCTGGGGCAAGAGGACTGAAAGCTCTTCTTCTGAGCCAGGCAGGAAGGAGGAAAGTGAGTAGGTAAGTTGAGAGGAAGAGGAGAGAGAAGTTGAAGGGTTCTGGCCTGATAGCCCATTTTCTTTGTGACAAATAGGCTGGAGGAATGGCTGTGGAGAGTATGTGGAATTGTCAACACAGAGAATGAGAAAGGGCATTTAGTAGGGACAAGTGAAGTCATTGATGGTCAGGGCTGAGGGCCTGGTCAAGTGGGGGAGAAAATAGGGTTATAGAGAAAACAGTGAGTTACTAAAAGTTTTTGAGAAGAGGAGCAATGTGATGACAGATGTGTTTCAGGGAATTTATAAAGAAGTGGTATACCAGATGGTAAAGATAAGTTTTGCCAGGTCCTAGGATGGAGGAGCCTGGTAGGCTGCAGTCTATGGGGTCGCTAAGAGTCGGACACGACTGAAGTGACTTAGCAGCAGCAGCAGCAGGATGACTAGCAATGGGGTGAAGGAGGGATGGTGAGCAGGGCCTTCCTGAAGGAAAGTCACTTAGATCTTTAGAATAAGACAGAGGTCACCAAGCCACATTTCTCCTTGAGTACCTGGTCCCTGTGACACTCTGACAATAGGTGACACTAAGGAGATTCTTGGAATTGTTTTGCTTTTTGTTCCTGTCAGTGTCACCTCAGGAAAGACTGCTCACCCTGTTGATGACAATGGGTTCTGGTCCTCACGGTTCTGAACAAGCCTCACAGCATCCCCCTGGAGACACCAGCCCCAGCCACGGGCCACGTCTCCTGAGATGAGTTCCAGGTTGGTGGGTCCATCCCCTGAGCTCTGGAGGCACCAGCACTGACAGGCAGCCCCCACATCCAGATCCCAGCTCGGTAGGGCCACTCCTCTAAGCCTTTAGATTCTGAGGACCCTGATCTCTTCTCTTTTCCCTTTGCCCTAGCATAGGAGCTGCTTCCTGAATTCTGTTACCTCCATGCTCCTCCTTCACCTTTCAGTCTCCAGTACCTGCTTAATCAGTTTCAGTAGTTAAATTCTTTCTGTAAAAAAATAGCTGATGAAGTTTTTATTTTCTTGATTAAATCCTTACTATGGGGTCACCGTATTAGTTTGCTAGGGTTGCTATTGTAAACTACCACCAACTGGGAGGCTTCAACAGTGGACATTTATTGACTCAGAGATCTGGAGGCTGGAAGCCTAAAGGCAAGGTGTTGGCGAGGTTGGTTCCTTCTGTGGGCCATGAGGGAAGGATCTGTTCCTTGCCTCTATCCTTTAAATGGCCATCTTCTCTCTATGTCCCTTCATACCATCTTTCCTCCATGTGCGTTTCCAAATTTTCCTTTTAGAAAGACACCAGTCATCCTGGATTAGAACTCATCCTAATGACCTCACTTTAATTTGATTACCTCTATAAAGACCCTGGGGCTTCCCAGGTGGCTGCAGTTGTAAAGAATCAGCCTGCCAATGCAGGAGACACAGGAGAGGCAGGTTCGATCCCTGGGTTGGGAAGATCTCAGGAGTAGGAAATGGTAACCCACTCCAGTATTCTCGACTGGTAAAGTCCATGGACAGCGGAGCCTGGCAGACTACAGTCCATAGCGCTGAAAATAACTGGACATGACTGAGTCCCTGAGTGTGCACACATGCACATAAAGACCCTATCTCCAGATAAGGTTACATTCTAAGATACTGGGGTCAGGACTTCAACATACAGGGGTCACAGAATTCAACCCCAAGCTATTACCTTCAGCATCAGTTCAGTTCAGTTCATTTCAGTCACTCAGCCGTGTCCGACTCTTTGCGACCCCACGAATCGCAGCACGCCAGGCCTCCCTGTCCATCACCAACTCCTGGAGTTCACTCAGACTCACGCCCATCGAGAGAGAAATTAGAGAAAACTGTGTGTGTAAGTTTTCCATAGCCAACTTCTACCTCTATATCCCTGGATAAGTAGCTTAATCTGTCAACACCTTATTTTTATCTTCTATAAAGTGGATGTAGTAACTTCTACTTTGAAGATTAAATTAGGTACTATAAAGACATATCAGTTTACCTTTCTTTTTCATATTTTCTAGAAGGTAAATCTACTCCACCACCACCCCTCCCCCAACTCCAGTATTCTCATTCTATTTGGGTAGAAAGATAAAGTTTGGTTGCTCACAACTGACTTTGAGACTTGACTGATGAGCTGTACTGACCACGGGAAATTCATACCTCCACCACCAGCTCTTTACAGTCATTCATTCTAACTCAAGTGGTGTCACCAGGGCCGCATCCCAGGCTTCCTTTGCTCTGTAACTCGTTTCTCTGCTCTCATTGGCATGATCTGGGTGTGTCTCTGTTAGAGACCCCACTTTCCCAAACAAGTTTTGGCCAAGTTTCTGGCAGCTAACCACACCCCTGCCTCTCAGGGGAAAGTGCTTTTCCACATACTACTTTGTTTAGAAATCCTTGTTCCTGAAAGCTAACATGCTGTGAGTTGCTTAAAATGTAATGGTTACCTATGAACAGCACAGCTAAATATAGTCACGAAAAAATGCAGTATTCTGAAACAGAAGAGCATTGTTTAAATGAGATTTTGAATAGTTTCTTCCATGTAGGGGTACAGTGAGAGGCCTTAGTGAAGCCTGATTTATATATATTTAAAACAAATAGAATTTTTAAAGTGATATGACTGTTATTTTTTGTCTACCAACTTGACTGGGTCATGCATGCCCAAATGTTTGGTCAAACATTATTTTGGGTGTTTCTGTGAGGGTGTTTCTGGATGGGGTTAGCACTTGAATCTGTAAACTGAGTAAAGAATATTGTTCTTCAAGATGCTGGCATAGAGAACAGCCTTGCAGACGCAGTGGGGGAAAGAGAGGGTGGTAAAAACTGAGAGAGGTGCGCTGAAACATATACTAGACATGTAGAATATGTGAAAATAGACATATTTTTTAAAACAGACAGCCAGTGGGAATTTGCTGTTTGATGTAGGGAGCTCAAACCCAGTGACTGTGACTATCCAGAGGGGTGGGATAGGGCAGGAGGGAGGTTCCAGAGGGAGGGGATATAACTATATATACCCATGGCTCATTTGTGTTGATGGATGTCAGTGTGTCCAACTCTTTGCGGCCCTAAGGACGGTAACCTACTGGGCTCCTCTGTCCATGGAATTTTCCAGGCAAAAATACTGGAGCAGGTTGCCTTTTCCTACTCCCAGAGTATCATGGACTCAATGGACATGAGGTTGAGCAAACTCTGGGAGAGAGTGAAGGACAGGGAAGCCCAGCGTGCTGCAGTCCATGGGGCACAAGGAGTGGGACACGACTGAGTGACTGAGCCACAACAAACCATCTATCTAACTTTCCCTGGTACCTCAGGTCATACCTTGAGAGCTACTTCTTCAGGAATCCTTCCCTAACCTCCAAGCCTGAGTTAAATTTTCCCTCTTAAAGCACCATTTGGGGGCTTCCCTGGTGGCTCTGTGGTAAAGAATCCACCTGCCAAGGCAGGAGACGTGGGTTCAGTCCCCAGTCCAGGAAGATCCCATATGCCTCAGAGCAGCTAAGCCTGTGCGCCACAACTACTGAGCCTGTACCCTAGAGCCCGTGCTCCACAACAAAGAAGTGACCACAATGAGAAGCCCACACACTGCAACTAGAGAGTAGTCTCTGCTTGCTGCAACTAGAGAAAAGCCTACATAGCAACAAAGACCTGGCACAGACCAAAATGTATAAATAGATTGTATTTTAAAAAGCACCGTTTGATAGTCTGCCACATTTAATTCTTCCAAGCCTATGTTGTAGTAAATGTCCTCAAGCTAAATATGATTTACGTAAAAACAGTGCCACGGCCTATGTGTAGAGTCTATTTATTATTACATAGCCTCTGGATAAGGCAAAAACATGGCGTTTATGGCAGAGTAAGAAATTATGTCTTGAACCTTGATGTACAGATGAAAAAATAATCAAAAAAGAAACTACAACCAATGAAGATAATTAAGCTATAGTTTCAGGGTAACATGCCCAAGGGCCTGAGTTCATAGCTTCCTATTCCTGGACCAGAACCCAACTCCCAACTCCCATCCCAGATCAGCCACTGTCACCAACAGAAAGTGTTTGTCAGGAGGGACTAGATAGGGGACTAGAGGAGATCCTAGAATTGGTACTATCTAGAGTCTCTGGTTGACATCTCTTTCCCTCTGGCTGAAAGTTGTATCCTTTAAGCCTACAACTGTAGAATGAAATTTGCCTGCAAGCTCTACAGTGTATTTGAGTGCTGTTCTTGCTTAGTCCCTAAGTCATGTCCACCTCTTTTGTGACCCCATGGACTGTAGGCCGCCAGGCTCCTCTGTCCGTGGGATTTCCCAGGCAAGAATACAGTTCTCACCGATTCTAAAACCCAGTTTTCTGCTTAATTAATGATCACTTTTCACTCAATATTATAATTTCTTATTTGGCTGCTTAGACATTCCACCAAACCAGAATTTTTAAGGTGGCAGAGAGCCTATCTTTACTCCTACATTTCTACCATGAGTATAGTGCCTATCGTATAGAAAGTGCTAATTTATATCATCCCCAAACTTTACTCACTAGTTGCCAGTAGCACCTCCTATGCTTGTGACAACCAACAATGTCCCCAGACATTGTCAGATGTTGCCTGGAGAGCAAAATTGCTCCCAGTGGAGAACTACTGATCCAGAGTGACAGGCAGCATTGAAGGTCAGCATGTGAACATGTGCACCTCTGCAAAGGCTTGGCTCTGCAGAGTCAAGTGAGGGTTCTTCCTCATTGTGTCATGACCTCACCTAACTTTCTATCCTGTTCCTCCACCCAGATACTCACTTTGGTGTTGGAAGCAGCAGTACGGCCTTGACAGAGCAATAATTATGTCTATGCTGCTTAGCATTAAAAAGAAAAACAGAGAAGTCATCCTCCTAGTCACGTAAAACTGACTCATTTTCCCTAGCCTAACCTCATGGGAAAATGCCTCCTTCCTGAGCGGGAGCCCCTCCTTAAGATCCTTTACAGCTCCTCTAAACTTCTGGGGCCCTGGATACGACTTGAGACCTCTGAGACAAGGTATGTTGCCTGGGAGTGGGGTGGCTCTAAGGAAGTAGTTGGAGCAGGTGCCAAGTAAGATATTTCTTCTGAGGCTCCACGTATCAGCCCTTTCCTTTCATGCTCGGAAAATATGTGCCTAGCTAACCAGACAACAATAACCCCAGTCAGGCAATGAGTGATGTTTCTCTAGATAGATTTAATCATGAAAATATTGCATATAAACGGAAGTCTCGAAATGAATTCACTCTGTTTTCCAAACTATGAGAACGAAAGAAATAAAGCCACAAGGGGAACTTGGAGTGGGTAAGTGTATGTCATCCTGTAGCAAGACTGGAAGATGCTGGAAAGGCTTTCCTTTCAGGCTCTAAGTTGAGAGCAGGAAGGGCTGGTTTTCCTCCGATCCCTTCCTATATTTCCTCCTTAAACTATATGCCTAAAAAGTCTCTTTTAGATTTTTTGTGAACAAAAAAATCAAGCTAATCTAAGAAAACATTAGCTTTTCTCTGTTTAGGATATAAGCATCTCATTTTTCATTATACCTCATGATGCCATGTTCATTATAATATAAGTAGGATCACAATTGGAAAGCAGGAAATGTGGAAGGGGCTAGCGGTTTCTGTTGAAAGAGCAGCATAATTAAGATGGGTAAATGGACACTTAACCTTCTCATCATTCAGTATTTGTGGGGTCTCTACCACATTCCGTGCTCTGTGCGAGACACAGGAGATGTAGGTGGAAAAGGTACAGCTTGTAAACTTTGGTGGAGTGAACAGCTGACTCCCAGCCAGGGTGATAAGCTTAGTAACTAAGTGCTCAAATAAGACAGCCTCAGGGGTAGGGTCCCAAAGGAGGTGTCATGTGAGTGTGTAGGACTATCCAGGTGAAGGACATGGGCAGGGATGCATCTAGCTGTCACACTGTGGTTCCAAGTACAGACTGAACATGCCTCCAAAGCCAACAGGAAGTGCTCTGAGGGACTACCCATATAGAATGGGGCAGTCTGACTCATTTCTATTAAAAATAAAGAACGTGTCCTTCTACTCAAAAAAAGGGAAAGAATTCATAAATAATATATGCCAATTACAGGTAAGGAACAATCTAGCTAGAATTTCTGTCAGCTGTTACATGTAAGTGCACAGTGCTTACCTAACAGGGCATCTACTTCTGCTTCATTGATGACGCCAAAGCCTTTAACTATGTGGATCACAACAAACTGGAAAAGTCTTAAGGAAATGGGAATGCCAGACCACCTTACCTGTCTCCTAAGAAACCTGTATGCAGGTCAAGAAGCAACAGTTAAAACCAGACATGGAACAATGGACTGGTTCGAAACTGAGAAAGGAGTACGTCAAGGCTGTATATTGTCACCCTGCTTATTTAACTTAGGGCTTCCCTGGTGAGTCAGAGGTTAAAGCGTCTGCCTGGAATGCAGGAGACCTGGGTTCGATCCCTTGGCCGGGAAGATCCCCTGGAGAAGGAAATGGCAACCCACTCTAGTACTCTTGCCTGGAGAATCCCATGGAGGGAGGAGCCTGGTAGGCTACAGTCCATGGGGTCACAAAGAGTCGGACACGACTGAGTGACTTCCCTTCCCTTCCCTTATTTAACTTATATGCAGAGTACATGACGTGAAATGCTGGGCTGGATGAAGCACAAGCTGGAATCAAGATTGCCAGGAGAAATAACAATAACCTCAGATAGGCAGATGACACCACACTTATGGCAGAAAGTGAAGAGGAATTAAAGAACCTTTTGATGAAGGTGAAAGAGAAGAGAGGAAAAACCTGGCTTAAAACGCAGCATTCAAAACATGAAGATCATGGCATCTGGTCCCATGACTTCATGGCAAATAGATGGGGAAACAATGGAAACAATAAGATTTTATTTTATTGGGCTCCAAAATCACTGCAGATGGTGACTGCAGCCATGAAATTAAAAGACACTTTCTCCTTGGAAGAAAAACTATGACCAACATAGACAGAATATTAAAAAGCAGAGACATTCCTTTGCCAACAAAGGTCCATCTATTTAAAGCTATGGTTTTTCCAGTAGTCATGTATATATGTGAGAGTTGGACTATAAAGAAAACTGAGCACCAAAGAATTGATGCTTTTGAATGGTGGTGCTGGAGAAGACTCTTGCAAGTCCCTTGGACTTCAAGGAGATCCAATCAGTAAATCCGAAAAGAAATCAATCCTGAATATTCATTGGAATGATTGATGCTGAAGCTGAAGCTCCAATACTTGGGCCACCTGATGCAAAGAGTTGGCTCACTGGAAAAGACCCTGATGCTGGGAAAGACTGAAGGCAGGAGGAGAAGGGGACGACAGAGGATGAGATGGTTGGATGGCATCCACCAACTCAATGGACTTAAGTTTGAGCAAGCTCAGGTGATGATGAAGGACAGGGAGGCCTGGCATGCTGTAGTGTATGGGGTCGCAAAGAGTAAGAAATAGCTGAGCAACTGAACAACAAAATGTGAATCTGCCCGTTCCAGGCCACCTGTGAAAATCTCTCCTCCCACTGGCTAAGCCCATGAGCTCAGTGGGTCTTGAGAGATTCCAGCTCTGAGCCTCACCCCACAGCTACCTTCTCTGGGGAACTTCTGCTCCCTCACACCCACTCTAGTTGGCTTTCCATTCCTTTCGTCATTCACCACACAGGACCCTTAATAGAATTCCATCAAATTTCAGAACCAGAGGGAGCTTGCAAAGCATATTATCCAACTTTTTCATTTAGCAGCTGAGAAAACAAAATTTACAGCAGAGAACTTCTGAAGGAAGAAGCCATTACCTGCTCTGTGGGCTGAGTAACAGAGAAAGCCTGCACTGGTGCAAGAGAGGCTAGGAAGCAGAGGGATGCTCAGAAAGGAGCAGAGATGAGAGACGGTGAAAGAGGATTCCCAAGTGGCATAGTTCCACCTGTTCCTGAGATCCAATCACTCTCCTGCCTTCCGAATGCCTAAGGCTCCCTTGGGCCCTAATTACAAATTCCTTTTCTGCTTGTGGTTACTAAAATCAGTTTCTGTTACTTCATACACATAATGAATTAGAATTCAGTCAAGTAAAGTCACCTGTAAGAGAAAGAGTGACTCCCCAGCTGAATCTGTAAGTATTGGTGTATTATATTCTTATGGCTTCTGTAAGAAAAAATTACCATGAACTTGGTGGCTTAAAAACCCAGAAGTTAATTTTCTTCAGTTCGGGAGGCCAGAAGTCCAACGTCAGTATCACTGGAATAAAATCAAGGGGTCGGTAGGGCCACGTTCACTCCAGGGTGTGCTCCTTTCAGAGACTCCAGGAGAAATCTGCTTCCTACCTCTGGCAGCTTGTAGTGGCTGCCACAGTTCCTTGACTTGTGGCCACATCAGTCACTTCAGTCTCTGCCTCTGAAGTCATGTTGCTTTCCCATCTGCTGCCTGGGCATCAGATCTCCCTACTATATCCCATCAAATCTCCCCCTAAGAAGACACAGTGATTCCATTTAGGCCCACCTAGATAATCCAGGATAATCTTTCATCTCAAGATATGTAATGTTATCACATCTGCAAAGACTTCTTTTGCCATATAAGGTAATATTCACAGATTCGAGGGATTAGCACATCAATATCTTCTAGGGGACCATCACATAGCCTACAACATTTGGCATATTTTAAAAAAAAATGCCAATTAAAAATGGTGTTACCTATCTTCTTTGTGAATTGTACCTTTTATCATTAAAAATATTCATTTTTTCATTTAAAATAAATTAATTATTAAACTGGAAAAAAATGGCATTAGCTGGCAATGGAATGACAAAGAGTGTTTTCAGTACCAGATGGAATAAAAGGCCTGCAGATGCAAAGAACACAGGTTGTGAACAGATTGTATATCCCACCAGATTGTATATCCCCCTGGAGGAGATAAACGCACCAGGTTTTTTTTTTGGTCCGGATACCAGCCAGTATGCTCACTGAGTTAGCATCCGTTGTTCTGATTTCAAGTAATTTTCTAATAATTTGGCTGCTTATGCAGATTAAGCAGTGGCAGGATACGCTGTTCTGTATGCCTAAGTATTTGGTCTGTTGGGTCATTATATTTCTCAATATAAATCTAAAACTCATAGTTTTGGCTTTTCACTCATTAATTTTCATGGCTTTGTATAATGCATATCATCAGGTTCTGAGATGGGGGCTGCCCATTTCACAAGTTCAGAAATCCAATCTGCCAGTGCACTCATGGTTAATGCATTCCTGCAGGATAGTTAAGCTGAGTTGTAATCTCTTGGTCTTAATTTCAAATTCCTAAGGAAGGAGTATAATTAGCCAAACTCCAGTCAATTTCCTGCCCTGGAACAATCAACTATGGCTAGGGAACAAGGTCCCTTTGAATATACTACTTTTAATTTATGTTCATTTGAGAGGAATAGAGCAGTTTCCTCAAAAGTCGGAGTATGTGGCAAACAAAGGACACAATAGCCCACTGCAGCTGTGTTATACTTTAACTTTCAAAAGGAATTCTAGTTCCAAAAGTTCCCTGTACTATCTATTAAGCCTTCTTCATGACTGTGTATTTGTATTTTGGGAATTTATGGGAAAACTACATTTTCTCCTTCCTCCAATGTATTAGTCTCACTTCTACTGAATTAATCTCTATAAAATACCTTAGATTTATAATCTACGGTATGTGTGTGTGTGTTTAGTTGCTAAGTTGTATCAGACTCTTTGCAAACCCATGGAGTATAGCCTGTTAGACTCCTCTATCTATGGGATTCTCCAGGCAAGAATACTGGAGTGGGTTGCCATTTCCTCCTCTAGGGGGTCTTCTCGATCCAGAGATTGAATTCATGTCTCCTACATTGCAGGAGGATTCTTTACCACTGAGCCACCAGGGAAGCCCAATCTATGATGACTATCACTTATATACGGTCTCTGTGTTTTAGCCTTATCTATGTTACTTCTTGTATTTCATTACTTAATATCTTAAAAAAAAACCTCAGTCTATAACTAAATACGTTAATTTAAAAAATACGCTCTACCATAACTGATACCACTTTCCTTGAATAGAAAGTAATCATGTAAATAAATATAGCAGGATGTTAGACTGTGGTTTCCGATCATGGTTTTTGACTAAGACTCCAATGCAATATATAATATATATTGCCAAAGTAGTGTAAGATGGAGTCCTCATATGCAAATTTACATAGAAAGTTGTGGAGAACTGGTTTCATGATTTTTGTACCCCTTAGCCAGATCAATGATATTTAAAATGAGTCAGAGTGTGGAGGGAGAGGAGGATTTGTGGAGAGCTCTTAGGATTCTGGTGCTATTGCAGACACCCGAGAAGGGTCCTTCTCTTCAGACTTAGAGTGACAAGTTTCCTCAGGATCACACACACACAGAGCTGTGGACTATATTCCCTACAGTTAAGGGAAATAGAGTAATTGCAACCAATTCCCACCCCATGAAGAGTAGAAGTGGCTGTGTTAGGAGTGGGCTGAATTACCAGTGTTTTGGGGACAAGGAAGGTATTAGTCTTTGTCATGGGCCAGATTTGGGCCACTTGGGAGAAAGAGAAGTTGGGTCAGATCATCCAGGATCCTGAAGGAAGTTCAGCAAAAAGAAGGTAGGCGGGAATGCCGTGACAGAACTAGAAATACGTAAGTGCCCAGCTCCAGGGAGTGACAGAGATCTCTATTAAAGTGCCCAGGCAAGAAGGACTCAGATGTGACCTCCTCGGCCCACAGAGCACTTAGCCACCTGTCAGAAAATACTGTCCTAACGCCTGTACCTCTCCTGTCTTGGACCTCCCCTTCTGTAACCAGGGAAGAAGTAAAACAGCAGCTGACAAGTGGAGGAGGAAGTGAGTGGAAAGAGCAGATGCCAAACACACTCCTTCCTGGAAGGCAGGCAGCTGTCAAGTAGAGGCCTTGCCCAGGGGAGGGGGAGGAGGTTGAAGGGTTGGCTAGTATCAAGGACCTGACATTCAAATGACCAAATTAAGACTGCATTAGAACATAAAAGACTGTACTGTCTTTTACCTAAGAGTTAGAGTTAGCAAAAAAAAAAAAGCTTTCCCAGCAGATCAGGTTTTAAGGAGACTTGGGAACAAAACACTGCTGACACCTACACTGCAAAAACAAAAGTTGTACTTAAAAAAAATTAAAATAAAAAAAAGACAAACAAGTAGTAAATATAGTGTTTAACTGCATATACAAAAAGTGCTTAATTTAAACATGTGAAAAACTCCTTGGTTTAAGTTCACGACTGTCCAACTGGTGCTCGATGTTGCCGCCAAGCCTAGATGCTTCCTTGGTTCAGAGTGGGTGGGCCCCGGCTTGGTGGTGTGACACAGTCCTTGGTTCAGAGTGAGTGTGGCCCTTGCTTGGTGGTGAGACACAGTCGGGCCACCTTGACAGCAGTCTCAATATGGGAATGATAACCTACCATGACCACTATGGGAAGGATGATAAGAGCAGTTGTTCTTACTATCCCTGGTTCCAAGAAGTTGTGGTGAAATGCTGAATACATGGTCTGAAATATTCATGGCAGTCTGTTAATCTAGGTGATCTATGAAACCATGTTTCTATCTTCTGTGCCCAAGTACTTGTGCCCCTAGTAACATTAAAATACTTATGCATAATGTAAAAAGCAAACAAACATTGCAGTGGTAAGCCTCCTGAAATCATCTCGCATACCACACTCTGCCAGAGTCCTCAGGTCCCATCACATCTAGCTGACTCTCTCTCTCACAGGGCCCAGCCTGGCTCATCAGTGCAAAGTCCATCTTTACTGATTTCCAATCCTGTCATGTTTTCTGGGTTCTAATTCTCTAGTGATTCTGCTCTTCCTTCAGAATTCCTCTACTTCTCCTTGCACTTCTATTGCTTTCTGCAGCTCTGTTGTTTAGCACAAACATATTTAAGGCTTTCCAGGTGGCTTTGGACTTCCCTTGTGGCTCAGCAGATAAAGAATCCACCTGCAATGTGGAAGACCTGGGTTCAACACCTGGGTTGGGAAGATCCCCTGGAGAGGTAAACATTACCCACTCCAGTATTCTGGCCTAGAGAATTCCATGGACTGTATGGTCCACAGAGTCACAAGAGTCAGGCACAACTGAGCAATTTTTCACTTTCACTTTTTTTCAGGTGGCTTTAGTGTTAAAGAACTTTCACCTGCCAATGCAAGAGACCTGGGTTCGATCCCTGAGTTGGGAAGATCCCCTGGAGGAGAAAGTGGTAACCCACTCCAGTATTCTTACCTGGGAAACCTCATGGACAGAGGAGCCTGGCAGGTCACCCACCATGGGGTTTCAAAAAGTTGGACACGACTTAGAGACTAAACAGTAACAGCTATCTTCCTGATGGATTGACTCATTCTTATATAATGTCCTTCTCTGTCTCTAGTAATTTTATTTGCTCTAATGTCTACTTTATTTGTTACTAACATTCCTTCTTTCCTTAGTTAATGTTTGCATGGTATATCTTTTTCAATACTTTTACCTTCAACCTCAAGCACTCTATCATATCTAATCCCTTGAATCTATTTATTACTTTCACTGTATAATCATAAGGGATTTGATTTAGGCCATACCTGAACGGTCTAGTGGTTTGTGACCTAAGTCAAATCGCTTACGATTTTACAGTAGAAGTAACAGATTCAAGCGATTAGATCTGATAGACAAAGAGTGCCTGAAGAACTATGGACGGAGGTTCATGACATCGTACAGGAGGCATGATCAAGACCATCCCCAAGAAAAGAAATTCAAAAAGGCAAAATGGTTGTCTGAGGAGACCTTACAAATAGCTGAGAAAAGAAGAGAAGCAAAAGACAAAGGAGAAAAGGGAAGATAAACCTATCTGAATGCAGAGTTGCAAAGAATAGCAAGGAGAAATAAGCAAGCACTCCTAAAGTGAAATGCAAAGAAATAGAGGAAAACAAGAGAATGGGAAAGACTAGAGATCTCTTCAAGAAAATTCAAGATACCTAGGGAGCTTTCCATGCAACGATGGCCACAATAAAGGACAGAAACAGTATGCACCTAACAGAAGCAGAAGATATTAAGAAGAGGTGGCAAAAATACACAGAAGAACTGTACAAAAAACATCTTCATGATCTAGATAACCATAATGGTGTGATCACTCACCTAGAGCCAGACATCCTGGAATGTGAAGTCAAGTGGGCCTTAGGAAGCATCACTATGACCAAAGCTAGTGGAGGTGATGGAATTCCAGTTGAGCTATTTCAAATCCTAAAAGATGCTGCTGTTAAAGTGCAGCAATCAATATGCCAGCAAATCTGGAAAACTCAGCAATGGCCATAGTACTGGAAAAGGTCAATTTTCATTTCAATCCCAAAGAAGGGCAATGTCAAAGAATGTTCAAACTACCATACAGTTGCATTCATCTCACACACTAGCAAAGTAATGCTCAAAATTCTCCAAGCCAGGGTTCAGCAGTACATGAACCATGAACTTCCAGATGTTCAACATGGATTTAGAAAAGGCAGAGGAACCAGAGTTCAAACTGCCAACATCCACTGGATCACAGAAAAAGGAAGAGAATTCCAGAAAAACATCTACTTCTGTTTTATTGATTATGCCAAAGCTTTTGACTGTGTGGATCACAACAAACTGTGGGAAATTCTTTAAAAGATGGGAATACCAGACCACCTTACCTGCCTCCTGAGAAATCTGTATGCAGGTCAACAAGCAACAGTTAGAACCATACATGGAATAACAGACTGGTTCCAAATTGGGAAAGGAGTATGTCAAGGCTGTATACTGTCATCCTGCTTATTAACTTATATGCAGAGTACATCATGTGAAATGCCAGGCTGGATGAAGCACAAGCTGGAATCAAGATTGCTGGGAGAAATATCAATAACCTCAAATATGCAGATGACACCATACTTATGGCAGAAAGTGAAGAGGAACTGAGGAGCCTCTTGATGAAAGTGAAAAAAAGAGAGTGAAAAAGCTGGTTTAAAACTCAACATTCAAAAAATTAAGATCATGGCATCCAGCCCCATGACTTCATGACAAATTGATGGGGAAACAGTGGAAACAGTGACAGGTTTTATTTTCTTGGGCTCTAAATCACTGCAGGTGGTGATCGCAGCCATGAAATTAAAAGATGCTTGTTCTTTGGAAGAAAAACTATGACCAACCTAGACAGCATATTAAAAAGCAGAGACATTACTTTGCCAACTAAGGTCTGTCTAGTCAAAGCCATGGTTTTTCCAGTAGTCATGCATAGATGTGAGAGTTGGACTATAAAGAAAGCTGAGCGCCAAAGAATTGATGCTTTTTAACTGTTGGAGGAGACTCTTGAGAGTCCCTTAGACTGCAAGGATATCAAACCAGTCAATTCTAAAAGAAATCAGTCCTGAATATTCATTGGAAGGACTGATGCTGAAGCTGAAACTCCAATACTTTGGCCAGCTGAAGTGAAGAACTGACTCATTGGAAAAGACTCTGATGCTGGGAAAGACTGAAGGCAGAAGGAGAAGGGGACGACAGAGGATGAGATGGTTGGATGGCATCACCAACGTGATGGACTTGAGTTTGGCAAGCTCCATGAGTTGGTGATGGACAGGGAAGCTTGGCATGCTGCAGTCCATGGGGTTGCAAAGAGTTGGACATGACTGAGCGACTGAACTGAACTGAACTGAATCTTCAACTTGCCTATGTCACCCAAATTGAAATCTCTTGTACAGAGTGTATACATTTTGTCATGTTCTAAAATCCAATCTGCCTATCTCTGTCTTCTAATTGGTGTATTTAGACTGTCTGTATTTAATGTAATTATTAATATGTTAGGGCCTTAATCTTCCATTTAATTTTATTTATTTTAATTTTTTGTTAATGAAAACAAGCTTTATTAATAAATATGCACAAAGATGAAAGCAGTTTTAGTCCTTTTTTTTTTTTTTACAGATGTTTTGATCAACTTACAGTAAAGGCAGTACTGAAATCTACATACAGTCAGTACGAAAGTCACTGTTGGGTTGATTGCTCTTTTATCTGTATTTATAAACTGTGACTTTTAAAGCTGACTTCAAAGCACTAACAGTCACGAAAGTGCTTAAGCAAAAAAGTTCTGTTATGTAGCATCTATATTGTATAGCTGTCAGTAAAATAAAAATTTAAAAACAAAGTCATCTGTCAGTATTCATTACAAACAAAATCCTTGGGGTTGTGTTGGCCTACGAAAAGGCACAAGGAAGAAGTTGGGCTGCATAACTGTTATCAAGAGAGATTAAAAATAGACACTGTTATCTGGGAGGCAAACTACAGTTTGCTACAACAGTAGATAACTTCCATGTGCATCTTTTTAATTGACACTTTAAAAACTAACCCAAATAGTTCTGAACTACTTAAGATGAAAATGCTAATTAAAAGCAAAATCTTTTCTTTAGATTCAGAGCCTAAGGAACCGTGAGAGGGAAAAGGGGAGAAAAATTCAAACTGTTACCATTTTGAAAGCATGTTTCATTTAAACAGAAGAGAAACTGTAACCTCCCATCTTATTTTAAAAATATATATATGGAAAATCTTTCAGAACTAACAAGGTGAGTAGAGTCTGGTATTGTGTTCTGTTTCAGCCAAGTACTCCATATCCAGTCCTTTAGGGTGAATGATGCCCAGGGTAGGTGGGTCTGATCACTTTCCTCAACTCTTTATGACAGTCGCAGCTCTGCATATTTGCTCTGAGGTACTTGGCTATTCCCAGTTCCCTGGGTGTAGCCTAGGGATGTGGCCTGTGGTCCCTCAGCAGCTGATAGTACCACGAGGACATGGCTATGAAGATGAAAGACGAGGGGATGTTTCCAGCTTTGTTGAGCAAGACCATAGGCCTGTGCAGTCTAGTTTGGGAAACATGCCTCCTCTCGCCACCCCGTCAGTGATGGATGCCACTTGGCTGCAGCCAGGGGAAGGCCTGTGAGCGAGGCAGTGGGGAAGCTGGGCCTACAGCAGGTAGCAGTGGGGGCTTAGCAACCCTGGCATTTGTGTGCCGTCCATGTACTTGTGCACCCACTGAGCTCCTGAGCACTATTTTATTATTTCCATTTTATTTTTTGTTTTCTGTTCTTTTTTTTTCCCTTCTGGTTTTTGTTTGATTGTTTCTTGCTCTCCTACAGGTTACTCTAAATGAAAGTGAAAGTGAAGTTGCTCAGTCGTGACCGACTCTTTGCGACCTGTGGACTGTAGCCCACCAAGCTCCTCCGTCCATAGGATTCTCCAGGCAAGAATACTGGAGTGGGTTGCCATTTCCTTCTCCAGGGGATCTTCTCAACCCAGGGATTGAACCCAGGTCTCCCACATTACTCAAACATTAAAAAAAATTCCATTCTACCTGTGGTGTTTGTAAGTGTATCTCTTTGCATAGCTTTTTAAATAGTTGCTCTAAATATTACATCATATCTACTTAACTTATTGGCTTTTCAGTGTTATCATTTTACCAGTTTGAATGTTAGAGAAATCTTATTTCCTCTCTCTATGTACATTTACCCTCCCGCATTTATAATATAATTATCTTAAATAACTTACATTTAGAACCACATTGGTGGCTTAGAGGTTAAAGCATCTTCCTGGAATGCGGGAGACCCGAGTTCGATCCCTGAGTTGGGAAGATCCCCTGGAGAAGGAAATGGCAACTCACTCCAGTACTCTTGCCTGGAGAATCCCATGGAGGGAGGAGCCTGGTGGGCCACAGTCCGTGGGGTCGCAAAGAGTTGGACACGACTGAGCGACTTCACTTTCACTTCCAGATAGTGTTATAATTCTTTTGCTTTGATAGGCAAGCAGAATGTTGAAAACTCGAGAGGAGAAGAAAATTCTATTGTAACATAATTTTGCTTATTGTGTTCATTTTTCCTGGTCTTCCAAACTTCCTTCTTTTTTCTGCTATCTCTCTGTGTAAGGAACTTCAGTTAGCTTTCTGACTGATACCTAGACATTCTTTTGACATGGATCTGGTGACAAATCTCTTAGTTTTCCTTCATGTGAGAAGGTCTTAATTTCCCCTTCTTTCCTGAAGGATATTTTCAGGACTTCTCAGGTGGTCCAGGGGTTAAGACTCTGTGCTCCCAATGCAGAGGGTGTGGGTTTGATCCCTGGCTGGGGAACTAAGATCCCACATGCCATGTGGTTGTAGGCAAAGATATTTGCACTGTGTGTAGAATTCTGGGTTAAACGTTCTTTTCTTTCAGGACTTCAAAAAATACTGTATCACTTCCCTTTGGCCTTCATGATTTCTAATGAGAAATCTGCTGACATATAAATCAGTTGTCTGTAATAGATAAGGTGCCATTTTTCTCTGGCTTCTTTCAAGTTTTCCTTATCTTTAGTTTTCAGAAGATTAATTATAATGTATCTTGGCATGAGTTTCTTAGGCTTATTCTGTTTGGGGTTTGCTCAGCTTCTTAAACCTGGAAATATATATCTCTTGACAAATTTGGGAAGTTTTCCATTATTATTTCTCTCAGTAATCATTCAGCTCCCTCATGTTTCTTCTCTTTTGAGACTCCGATGAGGCAAATGGTAGATCATCTGTTATGATCCTACAGTCTGAGGTTAGGCTCATTTCTTCAAGTATGTTTTTCTCTGTTGTTTAGACTGGGTAATTTTATGGCTCTACATTTTATTTCACAATTTCTTTCCTTTCTCCCCTCTATTCTGCAATTAAGCCCATCTACTGCTATTCTTATTTTGGTTTTTGTATTTTCAGTTCTCAAGTTTCTATTTGATTCTTTTTTATATCATCTGTCCCTTTGCTGAAATTCTCTTGTTTTCACAGATCTTAAACATGTTTATAATTGCTTGTTGAAGCATTTTTATCATGGCTGCTTTTAACTCATTATCAGATAACTCCCAACATGTCTGTTATATCAGTGTTGGTTATCTGTTGATCATCTCTTTTCATTCAATTTGAGATATTCCTAGCTGTTGTTATGATGAGTGATTTCTGACTGATACCTAGACATTTTCATATCAGGTTATGCGACTCTAAATCTTATTTAAACCTTCTCCTTTAGCTGGCCTTTTTCTGGACCTTGCTCTGGCAGAAGTAGACTTCCACATTGTTACTGTCAGGAAGAGGTAGAAATCCAGATTCTTCACTCAACTTCCACTGATACCCAAGGTGAGGAGCCTCTCAGTATTGTGGGACAGGGTTGGGAGCTCTGATTCTCCTGGTGGTCTCTACTGGAACTGTGGCAGAGGTGGCCTAGTTTCCATAGGGTAAGAAGAAGGCTGAGTGCCAAAGAATTGATGCTTTTGAACTGTGGTGTTGGAGAAGACTCCTGAGAGTCCCTTGGACTGCAAGGAGATCCAACCAGTCCATTCTGAAGGAGATCAGCCCTGGGATTTCTTTGGAAGGAATGATGCTAAAGCTGAAACTCCAGTACTCTGGCNGGAAGAAATAGAAAATCTTAACAGACCCATTACAAGCATGGAAATTGAAACTGTAATCAAAAAAAAAAGAAATGTTTAAATGAAAAAAAAAAAAAAAGTTATCTCTCAAGTCACTTACTCCAGCCTTCGAGAAAGAAAAAAAGATAATCCAAGATGTGCAAAAATAAAGCAAAACTTTGTAGAAGGTGGTTTGTCGCAACATTATTTATCATTGTAAGAAATTGGAAACAGCCAAATAGCCAAAAAGAGAATCTTCCTTTAAACAAATTACAATGTATTTAGGACTTCCCAGCTGGTACAACAGTAAAGAATCTGCCTGCAGAGGAGACATAGGATTGATCCCTGGGTCGGGAAGATCCCCTGGAGAAGGAAATGGCGACCTACTTCAGAATTCTTGCCTAGGAAATCCCACAGACAGAGGAGTCTAGTGGGCTACAGTCCATAAGTTTGCAAAGAGTCAGACACCACTGAGCAACTGAGCACACACATGATATAGTCACACAGTGGCATACTATACAACCGTAAAATAATGTTATGTTATAATAATATTAAATCTCATAAGAAAATTTTGTGATATATTAAGCTAATTATTATATGTATTAAGAGAAAAAAAAGCAGGTTAAAAAATAAGACTCCAAAAGTCAGTCGTGACCATCACTAGGACAATGAAAGAAAAATCTGAATTTCTTCCCTCTGCCTTTTTCCATAATCAAACAAAAGTGAAATAAATGCCACAATGAGGCATTTCATTTGTAAAATATGCTGAGAAATGGTGTATATGTTAATCTCTTATTTTTAAATTAGAACTCTCAAATTACTTGGCTTTTTAGATGCATATGTATTTATATTTCTTATCAATTAAAAAATATCTGTCACTTCTTGTCATATTTGGAAGTTTTCTGCTCTTTACTTATGCGATGCTTTGGGGAAATTAAATTTGATTGTGCCAAAGTCAACAGAAATGGTCCCAATTTTATTTCTGTGAAGCCTCTTTAAAAGTTGTTAGGTGGTGTTAATAGGCCATTAAATTGGTCAAGAGGCCACCAGGCCTGAAATAAAACAGTCCTCTATTACTGCAAAAACCTCTAGGACAAACTCCACCCTCAAAGCAATACACAAACCCTAGAAATTGAAAAGAAGGCATACATGCTAAGCCAGAATACTCTTGCCTGCAGAACACAAATCAAGCTGTTTGACTGAAGATGCAGAATTGAGGTTTTGACCAGTGAGACTGGGCACGGGGGGAAGATCAGGCCTTAGGTCAATGCACTCTTGTGTGGAAGGATCCCTGTCCATGGCAGTTTCACAGCACAAATGGGAATGACTCATGTTTACATGGGAAATTCCAGTAAACCCTATTATCCAAGATGGTCAGGAAACTAAAGCATAACTGTTTTAGCTGCTCATGAACTGAGACACATGTACTGTATTTAAAAACTGCAAAATCCCCAATCTCAGTTGTCTTTGCCTCTGTCTCTCTCTCTCTCACACACATGTACACCCTCCAGTGCAAAGAGAGAGATATTTTAGGATTAGGACTTATAGCAATAGTTGGAATTCTCAGGGTTCCCTTCTGTTGCACCTTTTGTCTTATGACCTGGTGTTGTTACTTTTCTCCCTGACACTCATAATTCTTACCTCCAATCTATGTCCTGCACTAACCCAATTGCATACAAGATAATGAAGCAGCCTTTCTGATGTTTCCAGGCTTAAGTTGCCCACATTGCATGCTCTAGGGAAGAAGATAGCAGAAAATCCATCAACCAATGTGCGGCTGGTTGCTTAGGTGGGGTGAGATGCAGGAGATGGCAGTTGCTTGGTGCCTGTACCATGGGGATAAGGAGAACAAGGTCAAAGGAGGGGGAGGGTAAACTGAGGAAGAGCAGAGAGAGAGACCAGAGGGAAAGGGTTAATGGTGTGTACACTATCAGGGCACCAAACATGGCAGGAGCTGGGAGGAGAGTGAGCTAGGAGTGCACTGACGTGGAGAACTGCTGAAGAAGGGGTGGGTGAGAAGCCTGCTTGGCAAAGCAAAAGTCCTTTCAGTGGAGGTCTGTGGATTATAAATAGTTTTAGTTTTGTGTGTCTGAAAATATCTTTATTTTTCTTCATCACTCAAACTGTGGTTTGGCTGAATATAACAGTCTAAGTTGAAAGTTTTGTTCATTCAGCATTTTGAGGAATGTTTTCTCTATTGTTTTGTAGCATTTAATGTTGCTGCTGCTAAATCTGATAATCTGGGTTTTTTTTTTTTAACAATCTGTATTTTTTTCTGGCACATTTAAGGTTTACTTTTATTCTTTGTGTTCTAACTCTCATGACAACATTCCTCGATGGGGATTTATTTTTATTTAGCCTTTGAGTGAACTTCCAGTAAGAGGATTTACGTCTTTTTTCTGCTCTGGAGAATTCTCAGCCATTACTTTTATGTGAAACAACTTTTATTGCTTCTCTGTCATTCTTTTCATTTTCTTTTTCTGGGACTCACAGTATATGTATGTAACCACTCTTTTGTATATTCAGATTCTTTATCTCTTTGTGTTAAATTTACGGTGAATTCCTCAATGCGAACTTTCCAATGACCAGCACTTTCTTCACTGATCTAGAGGTCATTCTATTAGGTAATTTAAAAATTTTGAGGGCTACTTGAAGAGAAGTTCTGTTTGGTTATTTTGCATATCCATCTGTTCTTGCTTCATTTATGCCTGTTTTTGTTCAGTAATGGCTGCTTCTTTTTATGACTGTCATTCTCTTGCTTTAACCATTTTGTTATACCCATTATGTATTCATTATGATAAATTTCCTTCTGGAGTGAATTCATGTTCTGATTTCATATTTTATTGACTTTATTTTTTTAGGATTAGAGTTCATGAATCTTGGTATTTTGATTTGCAAGCTAATTTTGTGTTGTTTTTAATTGTTGTATTCAGTCTGTTTTTTTTCCTCTCTTCTTTCCCTGTGTCTGCTTTTCTAAATTCATTGGTTTTGTGATTGTCACTTCACTTGGCCCCCTGGAATTCCATTTCAGAACCAGATGCTATAAAGGCAGTTCAGGACTCTTGGCCACGGTGATGTCATAGGTACCACAGGTCCATTCACCAGGCCAACATGCGGCTTGGTTCCTTTCCTGCTCTCAAGGCTGGATCTGTGTCCTCCCATCTCCCTAGCTATATAGACTTTTCTAACTCACAGCTTAGGCAGCTTCTGGCTAAGGCAATGATTCTAATCCAGGCCCCTTGTCTCAAGTGGCGCAGACTTCCAGTCATATAACCTTCACCACCTAATTTTAGACATGGAGACTGACATGTCCATGGCTTTAGCCCAACTCACTCTTTGGCATTCTACTGTTTTCTTTATCATCCATGGAGTCAGTCAGTCAGTTCAGTCACTCAGTCACATCCGACTCTGCGATCCCATGAATCAAGCACACCAGGCCTCCTTGTCCATCACCAACTCCTGGAGTCCACCCAAACCCATGTCCATTCAGTTGGTGATGCCATCCAGCTATCTTATCCTCAGTCATCCCCTTCTCTTCCTGCTCTCAATCTTTCCCAGCATCAGGGTCTTTTCAAATGAGTCAGCTCTTCGTGTNTGGAGTCAGTCAGTCAGTTCAGTCACTCAGTCACATCCGATTCTGCGATCCCATGAATCAAGCACACCAGGCCTCCTTGTCCATCACCAACTCCTGGAGTCCACCCAAACCCATGTCCATTCAGTTGGTGATGCCATCCAGCTATCTTATCCTCAGTCATCCCCTTCTCTTCCTGCTCTCAATCTTTCCCAGCATCAGGGTCTTTTCAAATGAGTCAGCTCTTCGTGTCAGGTGGCCAACATATTGGAGTTTCAGCTTCAACATCAGTCCTTCCAATGAACACCCAGGACTGATCTCCTTTAGGATGGACTGGTAGGATCTCCTTGTAGTCCAAGGGACTCTCTAGTCTTTTCCAAAGCAAAAGTTCAAAAGCATCAATTTTTTGGCGCTCAGCTTTCTTCACAGTCCAACTCTCACATCCATACATGACCACTGGAAAAACCATAGGCTTGACTAGATGGACCTTTGTTGACAAAGTAATGTCTCTGCTTTTTAATACGCTGTCTATGTTGGTCATAACTTTTCTTCCAAGGAATAAGCATCTTTTAATTTCATGGCTGCAATCACCATCTGCAGTGATTTTGGAGCCCAGAAAAATAAAGTCAGCCACTGTTTCCACTGTTTCCCCATCTAATTGCCATGAAGTGATGGGACCAGATGCCATGATCTTAGTTTTCTGAATGTTGCGCTTTAAGCCAACTTTTTCACTCTCCTCTTTCACTTTCATCAAGAGGCTCTTTAGTTCTTCACTTTCTGCCATAAGGGTAGTGTCATCTGCATATCTGAGAGACATCCATGGAGAGAGCAATCTTTTCTCCCCCCTTGAACTCTGCAACATCATTTTAATTTTCTTTTTTAGTTTATAATCAGCATGTATTTGAGGGAAGAACAGCAGTGTCAGTGTGAACTTCCTGTCTCATCTTATTCAAGTCCAGCAGCTATTTTATAAAAATCCTCCTTGGGAAGTTTTCAATTTTCTGTGACAAAGTGACCATTAATAACATACACCATGGGTTGTAATGTTCAAGATATGAATGGGAATTTTTGTAATTAGCAAAGTAGGAATGACTTGCTGATTCTAAAAATATGTGATATTTGCTCAAGGTTACACAGTATACTGACAGCAAAGCTAAAGCTTAATAATTGGGTTCTCTTAGATTTTTATTTCTTCAACAAAGCTGTCAGTAGCATATATCAGAAGTGATGGAACTAGGATACTTGATAAATGATTTCTATTGCGATGCTTAACTATTTAAAAAGTGGAGGCATTTCACAGAACAAATCACATCCAGTTTTCATAAAGTCTCAGTTTCAATCTACTGTGAGTTTTTCAAATGCAAATATGTGCATACCAGCCTTTCTTGCTTCTGATAGAAAGCAGAGTTAGGAGGCTACTCCTTATTCTGTCTCTCACGTGGCCCTATTAAGTGCTGCTGCTAAGTCGCTTCAGCCATGTCCGACTCTGTGTGACCCCATAGATGGAAGCCCACCAGGCTCCCCTGTCCCTGGGATTCTCCAGGCAAGAACACTGGAGTGGGTTGCCATTTCCTTTTCCAATGTATGAAGGTGAAAAGAGAAAGTGAAGTCGCTCAGTCATGTCTGACTCTTAGCGACCCCATGGACTGCAGCCTACCAGGCTCCTCCGTCCATGGGATTTTCTAGGCAAGAGTACTGGAGTGGGGTGCCATAGCCTTCTCCTTATTAAGTGTTTAGATAAATATGGGGCTTCCCTGGTTGCTCAGATGGTAAAGAATCTGCCTGCAATGCAGGAGACCCAGGTTCGATCCTTGGGTCAGGAAGATCCCTGGAGAAGAGATTGCTGCTGCTAAGTCGTTTCAGTCGTGTTCGACTCTGTGTGACCCCATAGATAGCAGCCCACCAGGCTCCCCCTATCCCTGGGATTCTCCAGGCAAGAACACTGGAGTGGGTTGCCATTTCCTTTTCCAATGCATGAAGGTGAAAAGAGAAAGTGAAGTCGCTCAGTCATGTCTGACTCCTAGCAACCTCATGGACTGCAGCCTACCAGGCTCCTCCGTCCATGGGATTTTCCAGGCAAGAGTACTGGAGTGGGGTGCCATTGCCTTCTCCAGGAGAAGGGACTGGCAACCCAGGAACCTTGCCTGACGTATTCCATGTACAGAGGAGCCTGGTGGGCTACTGAGTGACTAACGCTTTCACTTCAGATAAATATAAGAGAATAAAAAAATAAGAATAAAAATGAAAAGAGAAGTATGACACATTTCAGGGTCCACAGTTACAAGCATCAGAAACTGATTCTGGTTGACTGAGCAGAAAAACTTTATTACTAGGGTTTTGTGTAGCTCACAAAATTGTTGGGAAGGCTAAACAGGGCTCCAAACTTTAGAAGTAGCCTGCTGAGAAAGGCTACTGTTTCAAGCGCTGAGCACTGGATGTTATAGGGAACTAGATGCTTACAGAAACTTGGCTTTACGACAGAAATTACGACTGCCGCTAGCATCAGTGCTATTTCTGTGTAGAACACATCTTGATGTCAATGACATCTGCTGGAATTGTGCAGTGTGTTTGTACTTCTCTGGTTATGGGAGCTCAACTATAATCCTACTGATCCCAAAAGCCAATCACCTCTCTTGCCATCCTGAGCAGCAAAATATGAAGCTTTTCTTCAAGCAGGAATCTGCTGTGCTTTGGATATGTCTAACTGACGTACCCTGGCTCACACCTGAAGCTTGCTGCAAACGGGGGGCTGGGGAAGCAAGTTTTCTGTTTTCTATTTACAGAGCCAAAGCTCTGAACATGGAAACCTCCCCAACAATGATCAGGTACCAAGCGACCAGAAAGTTTGCCAGTGTTTTATAGATTTAATAAATGAAAATTGGTAAACAAATAAAGAAGCTGAAGTGTCCACGGTGGTACCTGGGGACCATCCCCTGTGCCAGATGTTCTCCATTTATCCTTCTAAATCCATTTTCCATTCTTCTCCTCCCTGCACTGTGCCACTCAAGGCTTACTTACATGGATTGCATCAATCAGCTTCCTTGCCCTCTGCTCCAAGTCAAGTCTGGCCAGTGGGAGGGGCTGGCAGAAGACAGGACGGTAGCAGAAGGGCAAGTTTGGGACCTTCAGTGCCTCAGTTCCCTCCTGGCTGGGCTGCAGGTCGTTTCTCTCCTGAAGGCCTGTCAGGTGGCCCTCTCCTACAGCTGGAGTTCTGACCACCACTTCTTTCTCCTTCCCCTCCAGGCCCAGTGGTTCCCACCATTGCTAGTGGGGGCACTTACCCATCTCTTGTGACTTCCCTTACCCCTTCAACACTTTGTAAATACTTTCTTTAAACTCTCCCCAGTTGTCCTATTCACATGTTCTATCAGTTCCCTGACAGGGTCTCAAATGACAAATACATCCACCCTTACTGTGACACACTCCTGACCTTATTTTCTCATCTCACCAATAAAATTCCTGAATATATTTCCTTTTGTTTTCTTCTCAAACCCAAATCACTGGTTAGCTGAATTATATAAAGACAATATTGAAAATATGACAGGAGGAGAAACATATCACTAAGGTTTCAACATTTGTTTTCTATAGCTATAGCCAAATTCATTTCATAACTGGCCATGTATCATAAAAACACTTATAAAATCATGAATTTGAGGCTCCATTTCAGACCAGGAGGAGGGAGAGCAGGCTATATATACCTTTTAAAAAAGTATATCAACTGATTTTGAGGCAAATTACATATAGATGCTAGGGAAGAAGGATTTATTGAAACAACACAAAGTGATAAACACAGCTCCCACCTTTTCGCATGTTCCAATAGATATATTTTCTCCTTCAAGAGTATCACAACTCTGAGAAAGCTAAAATTAGTACCGAGTGGATTTTTTAACAGAAAAATCGAATGTGTCTGAATTCTCATAAAACTCTACAAAGGGCTTCCTTGCTTAAATAGCTGTTTCTCCCAGTTGTTTCTGATTGATGGATAACTTGCTCTTATATTCTTACAGATGTCTTAGCTATTTCTGTCACCAGTAACATAAAATCCTCTGCATGTGAAACTTTTAGCAATATGATACAATAATGAATCCACTGGAATCTCTGCTGGACTGTGTTAAAAAAAAAAAAAAAAAGCCTCAAGAAAACAAGGTCATATAAAGGTAACAAAACAATCAACCGACAATATAGGTTTAACCATGCCCTACATCTACTCTTAGAATCAATGTATGTTATTACTGATCTTCAGAATAACAGAGGCAGAACTTGCATTATCTTCAGTCTTTAAAAATCTTCCAGGGCACTAAGATCTCACATGCGGTGGGGCCCAGTCAAAAAGTTAAAAAAGAAAAACATAAAATCTATTTTATTACATTCAGTATCTACTAAATGCCACTTACATGCTCAGCTCTCCTCCAAGTTTTATGGGGAATGAAAAAGTACAATCTGTGGTGTGTGCCTTTAAGGTGTTTACAATGTAATGTGATCGTCTCAGTTGCTCAGTTGTGTCTGACTCTTTGTGACCTCATGGACCATATTGTAGCCCACCAGGCTACCCTATCCATGGGATTTTCCAGGCAAGAGTACTGGAGTGGGTTGCCATTTTCTTCTCCAGAGGGTCTTCTCGACCCAGGGATTAAGCCCGTGTCTCCTGCATTGGCAGGCAGATTCTTTATCACAGCGACACCTGGGAATCACAGGAAGAGATAATGGGAACAACAGTGATAATTAATGAAATCGTATTAAATGCTAAATGATATGGCATTCAATGGAGAGAAATTCAGAGAAATCTGTTATGTTCCTGAATGATACATATTTCTATGTTTCTCATTGGTTAACAAGCTTAGACCAGTCAGTCCTGGTGGATGACTCTGCCAACAACTGTGACCACATCTCTCTTCCCAAGGTTTCTCCTAATATGGCGTGAAATTATGTTATATTTTTATCATCTACATCATAGAACTGCTTCTACAGTGATGATTCTAACGTCTAGGTGTCTTATATCCTGGACTTATATAATTCATGTTCTGAACCTTTAAAAGTTTATACTCATCCCTAGTCCATTATTCTGGAGAAGGCAATGGCACCCCACTCCAGTACTCACGCCTGGAAAATCCCATGGATGGAGGGGCCTGGTAGGCTACAGTCCATGGGGTCGCTAAGAGTAGGACACGACTGAGCAACTTCACTTTCACTTTTCACTTTCATGCACTGGAGAAGGAAATGGCAACCCACTCCAGTGTTCTTGCCTTGAGAATCCCAGGGATGGGGGAGCCTGGTGGGCTGCCGTCTATGGGGTCGCACAGAGTTGGACGCGACTGAAGCGACTTAGCAGCAGCAGCAGCAGCAGCAGTCCATTATTCTGCTTGTGTGAGGCCTGAGGCCCGTTGTTTCAATTCATTAGGATAATTTGGACCCTACTTCAATCAGTTAATTGATTAGCTTTCCCTTCCAACTCTGGCCACTTGAAACTGCAACATGGATATGAAATTTCAGTGCAGCAGTGAAATTTGTGAAACCTTGCTGTTTATATCTCGTTTTGTTACAGTGTTTCAAGGCAGTGCTCATTCCCTTTCTTTCAGGAGCCCTGGCACTCAGAGCAGCATGGTGACTTACTAGCAAGTGCAGGGCCAGGATGAGGATACCTGTCTACAGGGTAGTGCCTTGGTGCCTTTTCTTTCTTTATTGTTTTTCAAAAGGGGTCTTTTCCCTTATTTTTAATTTTACAAGTAACACGCTAAGTTTCTAACATTAACATTGCACAAAATCAAACACCACAGATTTAGTGAATATCTCCTTTGGCCCTTCTTCCTCTAACCCCACATCCTTCTCCAGAGATATTTAGTCAACTTGGCTTGTATGTATTCATCAAGACTTGTTTGCCTTGCACTTCTTTGCCTCTGTACATGCTTTAGTTTTTACTAATCTGAATTACTCCAATTACTAATGAGCTTGAGGATCTTACTGGGTTGGCCAAAAAGTTCGTTTGGGGTTTTTCCATAACATCTTTTGTATGAACTGTTTGTTCTTACTCTTTTCATAATATTCTCTCTACTCTGTTTTATAGAGTCTTCACATGTACCTCCCCCCCAAAAATGTTGAATAGTACAATAACATGTACAGAACAATATGTTACAGCCTTAGAGGCCTTTGTTTATGATGGGCATAGATCTATTAACAGACATATGAATGCAATTGTCTAGTCAGCAGTGGATCCCCCCAACCAGCTCACAAACTCGGCAAAATCTCTCCATCTTATTCAAATGAATATTACAAGCATCTTTGCAAAATATTGTGCTGCAAAAAAGGTTAATTATGCCTGGTATTCTTCCATTCTAATTTTTAGCTCTATCAGAAAATAATATGATGCTAACTCAGAGATTTAAAGTTTAGTTCACAAATGTTTATGTAATATGCATTCTAGAATATTATAGAAAGTAATGCTAAGCTCACTCACTTTATAGAATCCATAATCCACTTTTTTCTCCTTTAGAGAATCTGTATTTTTGCCTGCCTTAGATTTCTGGCACATGTCCTATTTTCTATTTTCCTGAGACCTATAATCTTTTGCTCAGACTGCAAATCCTGCATACCTGTTCTTTCTGACTCTCTCCTCACTTAGATTGCGTTTCAATTTATTCTTTGTGATGTCTGTTATACCCTTCTCAGTTCGAAGATCATGTTCCTTATTGGGGAAGAAAGAAGCAATTGAGTAGCTCTGCCTTTTCTCCATAATCATTTAACAGAATCTCCTCTCGTCAGTCAGTTTATCCGTTCCTTCATCTTACTTAAACTGTGTGTGTGTTTTTAAAGCCCTTTCTGTGGCCCTCGCCATGTGACACTCCTCAGCTCATTCTGAATTTTTGCCTTTTGTCACTTTCTTACAGAGTTTTATAACTTGCTTATTCATCGTGGTGTGTCTTTTTTCATCTTTTGTATGTGTCATTTCAAAATATAGACTCATTGGAGAACTCCATGTTGGGTCATATTGGCCTCTGCAGGTAATTATGATAGTACAAAGTTTAATTTTTCTGAGTTTCACCATTAAGGAAAATGGATGTCCTTTTTACTGCCTCTGGCCCTGGGGTTATATTTGTATTTCTGTGAACTTGTTGATGTTTGTTTTCCTAAAGCCTCAATTACATGTTTATCATGACAAAGGTTTCTTCCTTTTTTTTTTCTATTACAGACTCTAGGATGACACAATTTCTTTCTTTTTCTTCAGGAAGGCAAGGACTGCATTTTATTTCACATGCTTGTTGAAAGATTTCTAGCATATAAACAGCACCAAAAACTCCTTCCTTACTGATCAGCCTGAGTCAAGTGTAGCAGTTCCCTTCATTCTTTCTTACACTTTTTGAAAGATCAAATTATTAGGAAGGCAAGCCAAGACTGTATTAAATTCTAAGATTGTTGGAGAGATTTTGAACAGATGTCTAAGTAGTTGAAATAACATAGCCATATTATATCTTGCCTCTGTGACATTTTTATCATTTGATTTAGGGAAGCATCTTCCTGTTTAGCCTGGCATTCTTAGCACGCTCCTATAAATAACAGTGCTCTCTCATTCTCATCTAATCCTCTCCATATGCTGTATGCTGTACTTGTGGATTCCATACATTTGCAGTTTTGACATACAGTGGTACTATATATCCATTTTTATCAAATCTGCTTACACTGAGAAACACATACCATTTCATTGCTTAAACCAGTTTCATTTCCCCAAGCCTCAGTAAGAGCTAAGAAATTGTATTTATCTGTGTGGTGGATGCTATGATGTACCACCCATTCCCCTTTAAGGGAATGAAGGAAGTATCACTCAAGCTATTGGGAATGACTCTGAAGCTGGTCTTCACCTGTCAGTCTCTTTGGGAACTGTCTCAGTTGAGGAGAGCTGTGTCATCTCCCAAGGCCATGCCCTTTCCAAAGTAGCCTGTAGTCACTTAGTGACCGACCCATGTGGGAATAAAGTCCACCTCCTCTTGCTTCCGTTCAGGTTAGCTCTGGAGGGTCATCTCAACAAGGTTGGTGAGACGTTTTGTTGAGGTGGCAATGAATCTCCACTTGTTCCTCTGCTCAGTTTTGCTCCTTCCCTTCCAGTTCACAGGTATTAACCCTAAGAGCACTCCCTAGTCAGCATCCTGCAAGCTGAACTCCATCTCAGCATTTGTTTCCTGAGAAGTCCTAGACTGTATTATCTTATACACTGAAACATGACAAAACGAGCCTTACGTGTTATTCTCAGCCTGGTTCTCTGTAAGTTTCTTAGAATTACTGGGCTTCTTTTACTCCCAGAGTGAATCTTCTTTCGACACTACTCATATTTATGACCATTTCTGTAATTTAGAAGTTTCTTCTAAGTCTTTTTCTCCCTTCTCTTCAAACTTCATGTGGAGCCTTTGGCTAGTAAGCTTTGTCCCTAGTCTTCCTACCATGCGTCACTTGTTCTGCCAGGAATCTGTCATTTTGGTACTATAAATCAGAGTTGAGAAGAAAACGTATTGACTCCATCTTCTGAGATACCTATCCACTTCCAGTAATCTTAATCTTTCAAAGGCACAACTTTCAAGTGGAAGAGCTAAGACAGTTCTGGTACATTCAGTTCTCTGCCTGAAACCCTCCCCAACCAGCAGCTCGGGGTCCACTGTCTGAGGGGATTCAGAGCCCCTCTCAGTGGGCTCTGTCTTCGGAGGTGTGCTTGGGGGCCAGTGACCCCAGTGTCTTAGTTTGGGTCCTCCAAGAAGCATGGTGGGTCAGAATCAAGAGTTCAGCAGTCAAGATAAAGGGGGTGGAAGCAAACTAGGGCAGAGAAAAACTTCACAGGTAGTTCCGACAGCAGTGAAAGGAAAGGAGAGAAGAAGCATAGTTGGGCGGAGAGAGCCGCGACTGTGCTGCAGACCTAACCACCTTGTACATACACAACAAGTAAACGGTAGCAATTCAGGCAAAGAGAGGAACAGGATTCACGCCAAGTCTTACAACATCTTCCTCAGGAAGTATTCTCAGTCTTAAATTCTTCCTCGTAAATAAATGATTTTATTAGTAGCAGTGGTTACAGTACCAGTAGCTTTTATTAGTACCAGTAGCTTTTATTAGTACCAGTAGCTACTGGTGTTGTTCAGTAGCTAAGTAGTGTCCGACTCTTTGTGACCTCATGGACTGCAGCACATCAGGCTTCTCTGTCCTCCACTCTCTCCCAGATAGTCATGCTTAAATTCATGATAGTGATTACTATCCAGGGACTATTCTGCACATCTTAGAACCATACAAGAACCTGTTTGCTCTTCACAACAATAAACTCTATGAAGTGGTTACTATTGTTTCCTACATTTTGCAGACAGTAAAACTGAGGGAAAGAGAAAGTGTAATGACTTTTCCAAGGTCATATAACCTAGTGGTCCCCAATCTTTTTGGCACCAGGGATCAGTTTTGTGGAAGACCATTTTTCCATGGACCAGGGGCGGGGCAATGGTTTCAGGATGATTCAAGTGCATTACATTTATTGTGCACTTTGTTTCTATTAGTATTACATTGTGATATATCATGAAGTTATGATACAACTCACCACAATGCAGAATCAGTGGGCAGCAGCTATAGATACAGAAGAAACGTCACTAGATCACCCACTGCTCACTTCCTACTGTGAGGGCCGGTTCCAATCAGGGTTGGAGACCCCGATACAACCAACAAAAGGTGAGGCCAGGGTATAGATGATATCGGCTGGGTACAACCCACCTAGGAACCCCTAGACTACAATGCCCAGTGAAAGATTCATCAAGCCTTCCTATGGTGCCTCGAGAAAACTTAAAGTAAGAGTCAAGAATATATGGTTACTGGATAAAGAATACATGGTTACTTGGTATGCCACACCCACAAGGGCTGCTGACTCTGGGGCTTCTGAGAAGGCTCTTTTAAGACTGAAAACTGGTTTTCTTCTAAATTTTTACTTCCCCCTCCTCCTTTCTGAGCAGCCTTGGCCTATTAGCAAAGCAATTAACACCTGGAAAGGAGTTCATTTCCCCAGTGGCATTCTACAATAATTTATTTCTTTCCACCTGTTTGCTAAGCCTATTCAGTGAGTCTCTTGGTCTAGATACCTGCGAAAATCCTCTTAAATTCACTTTGGTTTTTTGTAAATTGTTTTTTTCAACGCTTAGGAAACAAGCAAAGCAGTGAATGCTTAATAATAAATTAACATGAAAAGTGCACTAATTCATTTTAGAAAGATTTTTCTACTGGAAGCTTTTTCCAGTTAACCTTCCATCTCCCATCACAGAAAATTAAATTAACAAGAACGTCCAATTCCCCAAGCAAGCTGGTCAATTCATATTTCAATGTAAAGCAAAGTTAATATTTATGGTCGTTAATCTAATTTTTCTCTAGAGAGTCTATTCATTTGATTAATGTTTCTCCTTGTAACTCTCTCACTTACCTTGTGAATCCCTCCAATCCAGTTTTTTCCTTGTCTGGGAATGATTTATGAATTTCTGCCCTGAATATAAGAAAATGTTCATGCAAGTGGTCCATAGCATACATATCACAGAGGAGCTACTCATGGGACAAGGAAATCCACATCATTTTTCTCGTCATCTAAAGCAGGGTAGTTAGACATCCATGAAATTTTGGTTAGTGTACCAGCACCGGACAGACAATACTGATTGGTCATAATATTGTATAATATATGGTATCGGTTGTTCGGTTTAACTGTGAACCCAATGCCGTGTTCTTTCACCAAGTTTGTGGATGTTATAAGTTTCCTCAAAGCTTGTGGAGCATTCTGTAGGTTCCAGAGAAGCTAGGGCCATGTTTCCCAAATCATAGTCCATGATGATCTTTGAGTTTAGACTGATGGGGTATAACAGTGGCAGCCTCTGGCCAAATTCAGAGCAACTCTGCCAAACAACCCAATAATATGAGGGTGTGTTGTACACAGCACATAGCCCTCAGAGTCATCTGGACTGCACCCCCTTGATGGTTCACACTGTGGCATCACTGGGGGTAAGAGACTAAAACTCATGCCTATCTGCCTGCTGCCTCTGGCTGGCCTTCCCGTGGTGCCAGACACCTGGGGATGGGGGGACCCACCGGTGAGGGAGCCACGGCAGTCCTGCCCACTGCCTCATACAAGTGCTGTCCTCTCAACTCCCGTACAAGGCAGCAGCAGCCACACCAGGGCCTGCTGCCCTCCTTGCCAACCTCCAGAAGTCAACAGTAGCTTTCTCCAGTCATTTTCATTTGGTACAGTGGCCCAGAGGTGAGACTGGGAAGAGGCCCAGGTGCTAACTGCCTGACAAAGTGGAATGAAGAGTTCAGGGAGAGGCACCAGGGCTGTCTGAGTGAGAGACGGTCCCAGCGTAGGTGCGTGACTGGTGACTCGACCTCTTCTAGTCAGCACTAGCTTCTCTGAAATGGGCTGGGGAGCCCTGTGAGCCATTCACAAGACCAGGAACTGTATTACTGAGAAGCCCTGTGAGCTGCTGACAAGCAGGGGACACGACCAATGCCTGACCTCTGCCCTCTTCTACTTACAAGGAGAAACTTGGGGGATTTTTCACCGACTGAGTTTCCACAGGCGCCCCTCCCCAGTGGTCTGGTGGGTACCCTGTGAGGATCACTCATGTTGTTAGCTCTCACCTGATGGAAAGTCAGAAAACTCCTTTTCAGCCAAAAGGAAGAAAAAGAAGACCCCTGCCTGAGACATCTGTGCCACTCTCTAATGGACCAGGTGGGTGGGTCAGGAACTAACGTGGCTCAGCTGCTCTGGCCTGGAGGTAGTCCTGTCTGACTGCCTGTGGGATATTCTGACCGAGGAGGGGCTAACTGTCTCAAGCACAAGTCACTGCAATTCAAGGGGGACCTCAGTTATATCAGAGTCCATGCCATCTGGACGTCTCCTCTTTTGGTCTTTAAAGGAATCCATTAATCTGGTAGTGTAGTGGTTCCAAATTTCCTGAACTGGAAATCTTATTTGGGTCAAATCTTGTGCCACATCACTCCAACCACCCTCTCAGTTGTTGTTTAGTCACTAAGTCGTGTCCGACTCTTTTTCAGCTCCATGGACCATAGCCTGCCAGGCTCCTCTGTCCATGCGATTTCCTATGAAAGAATATTGGAGTGGGTTGCCATTTCCTTCTCCAGGGGATCTGCCCGACCCAGGGATCAAACCTATGTCTCCTGTGTCAGTCGCATTAGCAGGTGGATTTTTTTTTTTTTTTTTTTTTACCACTGAGCTTCTTGGTAAGTTCTTGCCCCCTCGGTAGTTGAAAACAAATCCAAAACAGAGCCTCTAAGGTATTGGCAATCAAATGTCCGCTATACCTAAGGACAGCCTGTTAGGGTACATCCTGCAGAAACATTTAATCTTCTAGGTAATACAGCCTAGACCCAAAAATAGCTGGGAGATGGGGAAAGTTGGCCCTTCCAATGGTCACAAACTAGGGTGACCTACCTAGGCTTCATTCTCACAGAAGGTCAGAGAAGCATACCCCAGGAAAGGAAATTAGCCCTTTTCAGTTTTGCCCTTCCTAAACTGGAAGACAGCTTAGAGATTTCCTGGGCATGGCCAAGTTTTGCCCATGAATCCCTAACTATGATCTAATAGCTTGGCCTCTATATGAAATGTTAAGAGGAAAAGATGATGATCCTTTTGAATGGAATTCAGAATGTGAAGGGGCCTTTCAAGAACTGGAAAAGCAATTATTTTAGGCCCCTGCCATGGCCCTCCCAGATTTAGCTAACTCCTTTGACCTTCACATTCATGAGAGAAGGGGACTTGCCTTTGAGGATATTAGCTCAAAAACTGGGATCGCTTACTGAGGTGGTTGCTTATTTTTCTAAACAACTGGGTCAAACTGGTAAGGGACAGCCTCTTTGCCCATGGGCAGTAGCAGCTACTACAACCCTGCCAAAGGGGGCTGAAAAGTTAATGTTCAGTCAGCCGATCATTATATGGACTCCACACTAGATTCAGCTATGGTAAGTTCTAAGGAAATGGAATGGCTATCCCTCAGAAGGCCAAGTCCAGACAATCCAGTGGTTACCATAAAAACCTGACACATGCTAAATCCTGCCACTCTGCAGACTGCCATCCTACCCATAGAAACAGGGCTCCTGGAGTATAACTGTATAGAAACCATACACACCATCTATTTCAGTTGCCCCAACCTAGGAAGTGGTCCTCTCCCAAGTGCTGAAGAGGACTGGTTCGCAGATGGAGCAGTTTCATAAGAGAGATGAAAAGGCTAGCAGGATACCCATTAGCCTCCCTGACCCAAGTCATAGTGGCACTATCCCCAGGGACTTCAGCCCAAAAGGCCAACCTGATTTCCCTCACTCAGGCCTTAGAGCTGAGGTCAGAGGAGACCTTGAATACTTATATAGATTCTTAGCATGTGTATGCCATCCTACACACACCAGAGTTATTTGGGAAGAAAGAGGTATGCTCACTGTGGAGAATAAAAAGGCAAAACAAGCCTTAAGTGTATTGATGCTCTTCAAAGCGGTAAAGCTTTCAGAAAGGTAGCAGTGATTCACTGTAGGGGTTTCCAGAAGGGGGATATAGAGGTTATAAAGGGAAACAACAAAGAAGATGCAACTGCCAAAAGGGGGGCCCAAGAACCAGTAACTTGGCAACTATCCCTCATACCTTGGAGGCCAGCTCCATCCAATTACTCCCCAATCTACTCAAAGGAAGAATTAAGAGCCCAAAAATGGAGTTTCAGTAGAGATCTAGGAGGCCATGGGCAGCTAGTTAATGAACATGGGTGATACTTCTTTCCTCAAACTTCAGCTTGTCCAGCTGCCAAGGAGGCTTACCCTCATTATGGGAGGGTAGGTCTATATAACTCATCAGCAAAGATCATGGTAACTCCAGGTGTGAAAAGTATAATCAGTCAGATGGTTGAGAGGTGCCCCATCTGCACAATGAACAACTCCAACACAGACCCCACCCCCTCCCCCAGATAAGGTCCCTGAGACCAGTTAGACATATCCTGGGGAAGACTGGAAGGCAGATTTCACTGTCATGCCGGGAGCATCTGGAAACTTCAGATATCTCTTGGTGCTAGTGGATACATTTTCAGGGTGGGTAGAAGCATTCTCCACTAGACCTGAAACTGCAGCCAAAGTGGCTAAATAGTAAAGGAAAATAATCCCCAAGTTTTTGCTCCCAGAATCCCTACAAAGTAATAACAGTACAGAATATTTGTCTCAAGTGATGAAGAGATAAGGAGTCCATATAATGGACCTTGCACTCATCCTGGGGGCCCCAGTTGTTGGGGAAAGTAGAGAGATCCAATCAGAACTTGAAGCAGGCCTTTAGGCAAGTTGTGTCAAGAAACACAAGAAAATTGGGTTAAGTTGCTTCCATTTGCCCTGTACTCCATGAGATAAGTTAAAGTTAAGTGCTCACGAGAGAGAGGACATATGTATACTTATGGCTGATTTACATTGGTATATGGTAATCAACACAATATGTAAAGCAATTATCCTCCAATTAAAAATAAATTTTAAAAATATGAAGAAAAAAAAGTTAAGTGCATTTGAACTCATGTATGGTCGACCTATTCCCAAGCCTGAGGGAAGGGACAGAAACCTTAACTGCCTTGAAATGGAACAAATGAAGTGTGCCCTTCAGGTAGGAGAAACCATGGAAGCCCTCATGAAATAGAGTAACCAGGTGCTGCCTGCACCCACTGACCTGGCCCTACACTACTTCTGGCAGGAGACTGGATAACCTAAAAATCTAGAAAAGTGGCAGCCTGCAAGTCCAATTCCCTCCTAAGGAGAATGGACTCCACTTGGTGATCCTAACCACCCATTCCATCCACTCTGTGGTTACAGCACGTGAGTGAAGAGGCCCCCAAGCCCCAACCTCTGGAGAAACAACCTGGGACAATGAAACCCCTTGACTACTCATGAAAACCTCTCTGACCTGAGGCTTCTCTTGCAGAAAACAACAGAAGTGTGATCAGGGATATTCAGGCCTTGGCAGTGAGCCTCAACATCAGGGCACACGTAGCCTATAGGCAAAATACCTAGATGGGCTTCCCAGGTGGTGCTAGTGGTAAGAACTCACCTGCCAATGCAGGAGACGTAAGAGACTTGGGTTTGATTCCTTGGTTGGGAAAATCCCCTGCAGGAGGCATGACAACCCACTTTAGTATTCCTGTCTGAAGAATCCCCATGGACAAAGGAGTCTGGTGGGATACAGTCTATGGGGTTGCAAAGAGTCAGACACAACTGAGAGTTTGACACAACACAAAAGACCTAAATAATGGCATTTTTAGGAAAACAATTTGAATGTGATCATATTTTCTTGTGATCAAATTTGACTGTGATCATATTCTTTTGGGCCATGTATTTTGAATTAATTGATTAGTTAATTTCTATTAACATGTAGTTGATATTCAGTATTATATATTACAGGCATACAATACAATGATTCATAATTTTTAAAGGTTCCATGTGTGCTAAGTCACTTCAATCCTGTCCAGCTCTTTGCAACCTCACCAACTATAGCCTACCAGGCTCCTCTGTTCATGGTTTTCTCCAGGCAAGAATAATGGAGTGGGTTACCACGGCCTCCTCCAGGGAATCTTCCTGACCCAGGGATCCAACCAGGGTCTCTTGCACTGCAGGTGAATTCTTTACAGTCTGAGCCACCAGTGATACCGCGAAAGTTAGACAAAAGATGGTGGCTCAGGGATACCAACAGTCAGGGCTGAGGTCTAGTGAGCCTCAAATGTACCTAAAGTCAGCTGAGAAGTCCTGCTCCTCTACCCAGGGGTATGACATTGCCCCAAATCAACAAAAAGCAGAAGATGGACCTGCGCCCCTCAATACCCCTCAAGAATGAGGATCAGGACAAAGGACAGAAGAGAGATTTGTCATTGGCAAAGCCCACTAACAATTCCCGAGCAGCAAAAATAGAATGTGGTAGTAAAATAGAGTCTAACCGTTTTCTTTGTGCTTCATTTAGTTTCACTTGCTTAGAGGGTGCTGTGTGCAAAGGTCTTGTTCCCAGCACTTCAAACACGTTCCTAGGGTGAAACGGCTGCACCAGGACTTCAGCTCAGGGGTGGGTACAGAGACTCTGCTCATAACACTCAGTTCAAGATGGCGGCAGAGTGCTGCGGTTAGAGACGCTGCGCCCCTCTTGGTGATCTGGACTGGGAGTGGCAGAGCTGCACATGCCTCATGGAAAAAGCAAGAGAGTTCCAGAAAAACATCTGTTTCTGCTTGATTGACTATGCCAAAGCCTTTGACTGTGTGGATCACAATAAACTGTGGAAAATTCTNTGAACTGAACTGAAAACTAAACAAGCTGACAAGCCCTAGAGATGCTGAGGATGCAAAGCAATTCCAGAAACTGCCAGTTTCTCATAAAGTTAAACAGATTTATCATACTATCCCACAATCCTACTTTTAGTTATTTATCCAAGAGAAATGAAAATTTGTGTTCACCCAAAAGCCTCTATGCAAATATTTACAACTGGAAACAACCCAAAGGTCCTTCAACTAGTGAATGGATAAACAAACTGCAGAACATCCATATAGGGGAGCAATACTTAGTAACAAAGAATGAACTATTGATAGAGTCACCAAAATGGATGACTTTCAAAAGCACTTTTCTAAGTGAAATAAGCCATTTTCAAAGGCTACGTTCTGCACCATTCTCTTTACATGACAATCAAAAAGGGGTAAAACTATAGGGATAGAGAGTAGACAAGGGGTCTCCAGGATCTAAGGAAAAGGGAAGTTTTTGACTACAAACAGTAGCATGTATGGTGGAGCTTTTTAAGGTTATGGAACTGTTCTATTATAATTGGTGGTTACAGGGCTTTTTATGTTTGTCATGACTCAGAACTCTATGCTCAAAAGTATGAAGTTTACTTATGTGAATTAAAAGAATCTGATTAACAACTGCCAACAAATTCAAACTGGTATTTATTAAGCACCTATTATAGTAGGGCCTGGACTAGTGGTATGAGGAAAATAAAGCCTCTAGTAAGCTCCTTCTTTCCATAGGCACCAGTCCACTGCAAGGCACAAACAGGTACACAAATAACTACTGTTTACTTAGAATATGTGCCTACAGATGTATAGAATGGACTTTTGGACTTTGAGGGATAGGGAGAGGGTGGGATGGTTTGGGAGAATGGCACTGAAACATGTATACTATCATGTAAGATACGAATCGTCAGTCTGTGTTCAATACAGGATACAGGATGCTTGGGACTGGTGCACGGGGATGATCCAAAGAGTTGATATGGGGTGGGAGGTGGGGGGGGGGGTTCAAGATTGGGAACTCATGTACACCTGAGATGGAAAAAAAAAAAAAGAATATGTGCCTAACACAGGAACAACGAAAGTATAAATGGAGAAGACTGGATTCTTACAAGGAGAATTGTAAGCTTGGAGAACTGTAAGGCTGAATTGCAGCAGAAATAAATCAGATTGTATGCTCATCAAAAATCAGATGGAAACAGGTTATGAGGGTGGGAAAATGTGATTACTGATCAGAGAGGGTAAGGTAATAAAAGCAAACTCTAAAGGTAATGAGATTAAATCAATGCATGTAATGCTATTTTTTTAAAAAGGCTAGTCAAATAATTCAGTACTGATTCCACACCATGAAGGGAAATGAAAGATAAAGCTTGTGGTGTGAAGTTGTGTTGACTTTACATTCCATGAGCAATTTCTTTATCTAGTCTGCCCCCATAAAAAAGGCTCCCTACTGATAGAAGAAAAAGGCAGGTCTCCTATAAGGGAAATATAAAGGTTATTATCAGGAGAGACCTCTGTCCCTTCTGAGTGTGAGGGATTCATCTGGTAGCTAGAACCTAGAGAGGATGTTGGTGACAAAGAGGTATAAAATGAAAACTCTGCCTTTATAGCATCATGTGTCTGGGATAGAGGGTCTCAAATCATGGCCCTAGGATAGCCACAAAACTTCATTTGGGAACTTGGAGATACAGGCTTTATGCCCAAACTACTGAATCAGAAACTCTAGGGTTAGGCTCAACAATCTGTGCCTCAGTAAGCCCTCTATGTAATTCCAGTGAATATTTGAGGATTTTGAGAGTTTGAGAAGATGTCAAAACTGAATGCTAGGGAGTTTCCTGGTGGTCCAGTGGTTAAGACTTCTTCCAACACAGAGCCTGGCAGTTGGATCTCTGGTCAGGGAGATAAGATCCCATGAGCCTGTGTCAGTCAAAAAACCAAAACAAAGAAACAAAACAGAAGCAATATTATAACAAATTCAATAGAGACTTTAAAAATGGTCCACATCAAAAATCCTAAACAAACAAACAAAAAAAACCCTGAATGCTGTACTTAACCATAGTAACTGGCTGAAGCTGAAAAAGGACCATCAAGTTCTAGTGAGCCCCCACCCAGACTCTCCAGACCAGTGAACAATGGGGCTTGTTAAATCAATCACATAAGACCTAGGGTCTGGCTCCATTCTATCCAAAGAAGTAGCTTTCAATGCTTACTTGGCATAACCATCTTGAATCTTTCTAAAGCACTTACAAAATTCTGACTTTTCCTTCTAGGTAAATAGTCACTGAATTTGTTTTTGTTTTTAACTGATTAGTGTTTTCTTGTCAAAGAAATAAATTTTGCTTTCTTCTTCTTCTTTTTTTTTTCCTATTAAAGCTCTGGTGGTCTTTGTTTCATTTATAGAGAACAGGCAGTCAACAGTGACTCTGCAATGTAAGTTTTCATTTTCATCCCTGAACAAGTTATTTAGAATTGGAAGGCCTATATTCTAACCCTTGTGTCAACCCAAATTGCTGGAAGGCCTTGGGCAAACTGGTTAATATCCCTGGGAGTCAGTTTTCTCATCTGTAAAGAGCAAGGAAGTAATTATCCTGCCCACCTCAACTGGCATAATGGCTGTGAAGCTGCCTAGTGAAGGGAGCAGCAGATGCACACGCAATTACCATTTTGTGGGCCTTTCTCAATACTGCACTCAACACCCTCAGCTTTCCTCCCTGTCATCAGAGCAGCCCACAAGGAAAGTCTGTAGCCTGAGCATGGTCCAGTCTCCTCTGATGGTCCAGCCTGCAGGCAACCATCATTGTTTTAGAATTACATCGAGTGAATGAAACAGCAGAAAACATTTCAGCCTGAGGGATCATCGATAAAAACATTAGATGATTCTAGGAATACATTATAGACTTTGCATCAGAACTTGGAAACGACCTGGCAAGCTGCTGTGAGGTTTACACAAAAAATATTCTTCAGATGCTTGGAATAAGCAGTTGGCTCACAGCAAATCTTCTGAGATTGACTCAACGGCAATCCAGTTAAGTGTTCTCTATGCAGAGTATCTCGTTATCTGACACAAACAAATAGGGTATGGCTGATGCCAGTGTCCAGTGGTCCTAGGAAATAAAATTGCTGCTTCTGGTGTGGTGGTTTAGTCGCTAAGTTGTGTCTGTATCTTGTGACCCCATGGACTGTAGCCTACCAGGCTCCTCTGTCCATGGAATTCTCCAGGCAAGAATACTGGAGTAGGTTGCCATTTCCCTCTCCAGTGGATCTTCCTGACCCAGGAGTCAAACCCGGGTCTACTATATTACAAGCAGACTCTTTACCAACTGAGCTACAAGGGAAATATAAACTGCTGCTTTTGGTAAGTAGGTGGTAATTTATGTTGAATTATTTGCTAAAGGCCAAATTAGTCCTTGCAATTCTTTCTGAAGAATTAAAAGTAAATGTTTTTCTGCTTAAATAACATTCTGATCCAAAACAATTTTACTGCAGTAATGTATCTGACATAGGAATGATCCTGACACTTTCCCAGCGCCTTTATGAGTAAGAGGATCTGTCTAAAGCATGCTAATGTTGAAAAGAAAGTCGATTTCTAGGCTTGGCTTAAAAGAGGCAACAGATAACAAGTTCAGTGAAGAAGGGAAAATAATTTTATCTAGCACTTACTGTGTGGCAGGCATGGCACTAAATGGTACACATTAACCTTATCCTGACAATAATCTGTGAGCTGAGTATGTTTACCTCATTTTAAAAGACTAGGACACTATGGTTCAGAGCAGTTAAGTATCTTCCCCAAAGTCACACAGCACACAGTTTATGGCAGAGTTGAGATTCAAATTCAGTAGGTGCTCTTGGGCTTCCCATGCGGCACTAGTGGTAAAGAACATGCCTACTAATGCAGGAGACACAAGAGACACGGGTTTGATCCCTGGGTTGGTAAGATCTGGGCATGCATCTAGTTTCTAACGCACCCTTAAATAGAAAGTAATAAATGTAATGCTATAGAACTTTGAATAAATGTCAGGTTCTGTTATTATTTTTCACCAAACTAAGAATCCATAATTCAGAAACTACATATGGCCCAATGAGATGCTTTGGTAAGATCCCTTGGAGGAGGGCATGGCAATCCACTCCAGTGTTCTTGCCTGGAAATCCCATGGACAGAGGAGCCTGGCAGGCTACAGTCCGTAGGGCTGCAAAGAGTTGGACACAACCGAAGCGACTTAGACCGAACGCAGGTCGTCTCTTATCTAGACCGTTGCAACAGGCCCTGCGCCAGACGGCTTCCCTGTGCTCCTCCACATCCTCTCTATACACGTCTCCATTTTACTCTGTTCCCACGAAGGATGCACCAGCTTGCTTGCTGGTTTCCAGCTGTGTTTGGCCAATAGAAATTATTGGCAGGAGGTGAGAAAGAGGGAGAGTAAGGCAAGGGTTTTTATGCTCCCCTCCCCAGCTCTCTCCTGCTCCACCAACCAAAAGTCTTAGCTCCTCTCCACACAGGATGCTTCCTCTGCGTTTAGATAACCACTCACTCCTCTGAGGGCCCTACACCCTGGCCACACCTCAACTCTCCCAGTTCGAGTGTGCCTACAGTTACAGTGAACTTTACCTCCACCAGCTTATAAGACATCAAAGCTTGGAAATGACAGATTTGTCCAGTTTGTTGTTGTTCCGTTACTGGTTCTGGTTCAAGTGAAGTCGCTGAATGATGGACATATTCTGTGCGTCTTCCACAGTGTTTGACCTGAATAGCTCCTGGTTCAATGTTTAGACAGTGTCTCTACTGCTGGCTCCAGCTCCCTGAGAGAAACCAAATGGTTTTATGCAAAAGCATCTCATTGGGCCATATGTAGTTTCTGAATTATGGATTCTTAGTTTGGTGAAAAATAATAACAGAACCTGACATTTATTCAAAGTTCTATAGCATTACATTTATTACTTTCTATTTAAGGGTGCATTAGAAACTAGATGCATGCCCAGAAGAAAACAGCTGAACTCAAAGCTTAAGTTATTATTATTTTTTAAGACAGGTAATGACTGAACTCTCATCAGGACGTAATAGCTGATGAAGGTCTTTCCCTTGAACCATTTTCACGAAGCTAATGAAACTGGTCTGTCTTGGCAATGCTAACTCACTCCTGTTTTCGGAGTGAGTTCATTACCTGTGACTTCAGAAGAATAAAGAGGAAAGAGAAGCAGACTATTACATAGGACAGATGCAATGAGTGGTTCTGTGCATTAATCCTATACAGGCAGAAGTAAAATGAAATCTTTGGTGATCAGCAAATGTAATAGTCCTAACATTTTCACAGCTGTCACTCTTTAAAGTCTAATGGCATGCATGGATGAGCAATAATTTTTTAAACTTGATTTTATCATATTTTTGTGCTTGAAATGACAAAACATTTTGGAATCATCCTCTTACCTGAATACAGTTGTTCTGTTATTAGATAATTATAGCACTTAATGAAAGAAAGGAAGATCGAAATGAGTAATATTCTTAAATATCTTTAATTATAAACTGTCCCCTTTAATCTATAGCAATACTTCTAACCTCAGCATCTACTTTGTCTGATATTAATTTAACTATATCAGATTTACTTTGATTAGTATTTGGGTAGGATAGCTTTTCTTACCCTTTTATTTTTCAGTCTTTATCTTTTCATCTAATGTGTGGCTCTGATAAATAATAGCACATAGCTAGTTTTTGTGTTTTTATTTGGTCTGGCAAACTGTCTTTTAATTGGCTCATAGACCATTGACATTAAAATAATTAATAGTTAATGATACAGTTTAAGTCTAATGCTTGCTATTTCTCTCCTATCTGTCCTCTTGTGTTTTTTCTTTTATTTCTCATTTTTTGCCTTCTTTTGGAGTATGGAAACTCTTTTTATTATTCCATTTTTAGTTATACATTCTTACATTGTTTTTTTTTTTTAAGTGGTTGCCCTAGAGATTTAGCAGGTAAAGAATCCACCTGCAATGCAGGAGACACAGGAGATGCAGGTTCAATCCCTGGGTCAGGAAGATCCCCTGGAAGAGGAAAACTACAACCCACTTCAGTATTCTTGCCTGAAAAATACCACATACAGAGGAGCCTGGCGAGCTACAGTCCAAAGGGTGGCAGAGAGTCGGACATGACTGAGCGACTAAGCACACACACACAGGCTAGATATTACAATACCGTCTGAGCCACCAGGGAAGTCACCGGATGTATTGTAGTCTGCCTTAAATGAATACTTTTGGTTTTACCACTTTCTAAAGAAGGCAAGAAACTTTGCAGCAGTTAAACTGCATTTGTCACACTCCCACAGTTTGTGCTATTGTTTCCATGTATTTTATTTCTACATATGTGATTATTATTGTTTTGATGTAAACAGTTAGCATTCTTATATTTTTAACCACATTTACCCTTGTCAGTGCTCTTCCATCTGAGACCATTTTCTTTCAACCTGAAGAACTTCTTGGTGTTTCTTTTGGTTTACAGCTGCTGGCATTGAGTTCTCTCAGGTTTTGTTTGTCTGGAAACAACTTTACTTAACTTTCATTTTTATTTTTACATCTGTATTGTGGCATGATTTACATGTAATAAAATTCACCCACTTTTAGCTGTATAGCTTAATGAATTTTGGTGAATTTTATGTATGCATGTACAGAGTAATGCAGGCAGCCCCCCCCCGAGTCCGGTTTCAGTACACTCTATCACCCACCAAAAGCTCCCTTCTGCAGTCCATTCTTTCCTCTAGAAATGACTAATTTGCTTCAGGTTGTTATAGTTTTGCCTTTTCTAGAAGTTCATATAAATGGAATCATACAGCGTGATAATACTCTTGCAACTCGTTTCCTTCGTTTAGCATGATGCTCTTGAGATTTATCAGTAGTCCATTTCTCTTCATTGTTGAGTAATATTCTATTGCATGGGGATACTATATTTTGATTATTCATTCACTAGAGGATGAACATTTGTATTGTTACCATTTGTGGTCATTATGAATGCTTATGCTATATTCATATACAAGTTTTGTGAGGACATAGCTTTACTTTTATTAGATACATATCTAGGAATGAAAAGGGTGGACTACATGGTACTTACATGTAGTGCCAAACTGATTTTTGAAGTGACTGTGCCATTTTGCATTGCTGCTTATAATGTATGAAAACCAGTTTCTCCATATTCACCCAGGCTCAATATCATCAACGTTTTTAATTTCAGTTACCCCTCTGGCATCTTTTCATGGGCTTGTGGACCATTAGCATATCTTCTTTGGTAAAATGTTGCTCAGATCTTTGTGTTTTTGTGAAGTCTTGAGAGTTATATATTCTGAATACAAGTCCTTTATCATATACATATTTTGTTTTGCAAATATTTTCTTTCTACCTGCAGTTTACCTTTTCATTTTCTTAATGCTGTCTTCTGATATTAGTATGGTGGGTTATACTGAATGATTTTGAAATATTGAACTAACATCACATTGCCAAGATAAGTGCTCTTGATTGTGGTATATTATTCTTTTTAAACATTACAGGATTAACTTTGCTAATATCTTGTGGGAATTTCTGTGTTTCTAAGTTATATTAGTCTCCAGTTTTCTTTCCAAGTATTATCTTTATCTGATTTTAGTATCTGGGTAAAGCTATCCTCATAAAGTAAGCTGGGAAGTATTCCATCCTCTTATATTTTCTGGAAGAAATTGTGTAGAAATAATGTTATTTATTTTTTAACCATTTGGCAAATGAAACCAAGTAAAGCAGTGAAATCATATGGGCTTGTAGCTTTCTTTTTTNCTTTTTTTTTCACTTTAGGGATATTGTTTCACTTTTTTCTGTCCTCCATAGTATCTAATAAGAATTTCACAGTCATTTGAATTATTGTTTACCTATAAAGAATGTGTTATTTTTCTCTGGTCACTTTGCCATTTATAAGTTTGCTTACAATGTGTCTGGGCATAGATTTATTTGGGTTTATCCTGGTGAGTTTTGCTGAGTTTCTTGAGCCTGGAGATTCATGTCTTTCACAAAATTTGGGAACAGGTTAGCCATGATTTCTTCAAATATTTTTTTACACTGCACTTTCATCTTCTCTGGGACTCTGACAACATCAGTGTTAGATCATCTGGTGTCATTCCACAGATATCTGAAATTCTATTCATTAAAAACAAAAACAACTTGGGAATTCTCTGGCAGTCCAGTAGTTAGGACTCTGCACTTTCACTGCTGGAAGACCTGGGTTCAATCCTTGATCAGAGAACTAAGATCCCACAACCTGTAAGGCATGGCACACACACACCAAAAAAACCCCAGAACAAAACAAAACCAACTGTCTTCTCTCTGTTGTTCACTTTGGGTAAATTCTTTTGAGTGGTTTATAAGTTCATTTACCATTTCCTCTGCTATTTCTATTCTACTGTTGAGCCCATTCAGCTTTTTCTTTGTCTTATGTTTTTAAAATTTCCCTTTGTTTCTTCCTTTTATCCTCAATTTCTTTGCTGAGACCTTCTAGCTTTTTATATTTTAAGGATATTTGCCCTACTTTTTGGAGCACTATTATAATAGTTGCTCTTGAAAGTCTTTATTAGATAATTCTCACTTGCATGTCATCTTGGCATTGGCAACTCCTATTTGTCTCTTGCCACGCAAGGTTGAGATTTTCCTGGTTATTTGTATGCTGATTATTTTCAGATTGTACCCTGTACATTTTGAATATTATGTTATGGGATTATGGGTATTTGTTTTAACAGATAATTGACCCAGTTGGGTTCAGGTACAAGTTCCGACCAACTTTCTGTGGTTTCAGTGTGATGGCTGATTTCAGAACAGTGCTATTCAGATCTGTCTTGCATGTGCACCACCAGTGGCTAGTTTGAAACCTTGGTGATCTGTGCTGTAGTTCAGTTCTTAAACTTACATGCTCTTTAGGGTCAGCATGGGCATGGGCGTGTGCACTTGGAAGTGAGCCCAAGAATTCATAGGCAACTTTATGGGCCTGCTTTCCCAATCCTCTCCCTGGGACAATCTCTTCAGCAATTTTTGGTTACCTGAAATTTCCCAACCAGAGAGTTGGAGCTATATTTATTCACTCTGTTGCATCTTTTTGCAGTTACACTGATGTCCAGGGTCAACTAGCAGGAGGACAGAGAGAAGACAAAAGCAACAGGAGTCTGTCCCACACAGATGATCACAGCTCCTCTGATCAGAGAGGCAAGTTCCCCTCCCTCAGCATTCAGAATCCTGCAGGTCCAGCTGTCGCTACAGACACTGCCATTGCCATCATGGGATTTCTCAGGGGCTGGGGTGTGAGAAAACGGAGAAAAGAAGAAAGAGGGCTCTCCTTGACTCTCTTGAGCATTAGGAGACCCTTCCCTGCTCTTTGAGCCAGAGCTAGAGGGTTTCTCCTGGAGCTCCCTCTGTGCAGATGCCCACATTCAGGTTTTGTGCTGCTTATTGGAGGAAAACGATGATAATCTGTCTACCAATTTCATGGTACTTCAAATTCTAGTCCTCTTCCCCAATTATCAACTACAATTTAATTTTCAGAGTCCTCAAAAATCTGCTCTGTATATTATGTTCAAGTTTTTTTTTTTTTTTTTTTTTTTTTTCTTCATCCATTGTGGCATATGCAGAATACTCTATTGTACCTGGAATTGGAAACTTCTATCTTGTTTAAGCCACCGAATTACTACTGGGGCCCTGGTTTCAGCAGGTAGGCCTATCCTAAATTATTAAGCCAATTCCACCATTCCTTTGTTCTTGCACTACACCTATTCTGCAATTCCTCAACCCTGGATCAATCCTAAAATCTACCTATCTGCTCCCTCCACCCAGAATGATGAGCTAGACTTACTCAACCATGTGGGCTGGTGGCCTTTTGCTTGTTAACTATCTCTGCACAGCTCTCCTGTTTTCACAGAAATTGCTATTTATATTTGTCTTGAACCTTTACAGCTATCCTTTCACTCTCTCAGCACATGCCTTTACCTCTTATGTCATAGAGAAAACTAGGCAGCTTCTTACTGCTCACCTATAGATATGCTTTCCCTTCTGTTTTAAATGGAGAGACATCCCTCTTTACACCTTCTGCTGAAGGAGCTAATGCTTCCTGTGCTCTGGATCCTATCTCCTTCTGCCTTCTTAATGTTATCCTTAAATTATTATCCCCATTTCTTCCATCTTCCACTTATTTTCTCCACAGGATCCTATACTTCAGCATATAATATGGAAAGTCTCTATCTTACCTTAAATATTGCAAACATCTCCTAATACTCCTCCTGTATTAGTCAGATTAGTTGGATGAGGGTCATCTAACAGTTTTAACAATATTTAGATCTCTGAGACTAAACACACACACAAATTACTTTTTTACTCATATAAAGTTCTGTGTGGGCTTCCCAGGTGGCACTAGTGGTAAAGAACCCACCTACCAATGTAGGACCAACATAGGACATGCCAGATGTGGGTTCAATCCCTGGGTCAGGCAAATCCCCTGGAGGAGGGCATGGCAACCCACTCCAATATTCTTACCTGGATAATCCCATGGACAGAGTAGCCTGGTGGGCTATGGTCCACAGGGTCACAAAGAGTTGGACATGGTTGAAGTGATTTAGCATGCAGGCAAAGTTCAGTGTATGTGTTCTTGGTTGGATGGCTCTCTTGGTTGGACATGATTGAAATGACTTAGCATGAGGGCAAAGTTCAGTGTACATGTTCTTGGTTGGGTGGCTCTCTTGGTTGGACGTGATTGAAGTGACTTAGCATGCAGGCAAAGTTCAGTGTACGTCTTCTTGGTTGGGTGGCTCTCTTGGTTGGACATGATTGAAGTGACTTAGCATGCAGGCAAAGTTCAGTGTACGTGTTCTTGGTTGGGTGGCTCTCTTGGTAGCTCTTTCTTCTCTGACTCAAGGATCCAGTTCCTTCCGTCTTATGGCATAGCCATCTTCATGAGGTGTTCAGAGCTGCTGTAGAAGGGAAGGCAGTATGAGGTAGGTTCACTTAACCACCTTAGCTCAGAATGCCCTACACACTTTTACTCACATTCCTTTAGCCTCATGGTTCCACCTGGAGAGATCTAGGAAATGTTGACCTTCGTGGACCAAATGCCTTCTAGCATCATGAATGGCCAGTAGTCAGCCAACTATTTCATCTGTCTCTAGTAGCTCCTTACCTCTAGTTTTACCATGTATCCATCCACATGGAATCGATCATAGTCTTCTTACCACAGATCTGATTGTATCACTTCCCCATTTAGCACCCAATTACTATCCACTGCCAAGTGAATGAAATCCAAACCCTTTATCAAGGTATTCAATACCATTTAGGCTCTAGTCCTTCCATCCCTGTTTCATGAGGTCTTGTCTTAGGGATTGTCCCATCACACTGCTTCCAGTTCCCAGGTACTGGGAACAAGTAACAGTTACTTTCACTTGCCTCTCTACATTAGCACATGCTCTTCCATCTTTCTGAAACATCTCTCTTTACTGTTACCTGGTGGGAAAATGTCTACCTCTCCTTCACAATTCATTATAAGCATCTTCCTCTGTGAACCTTGTAATATTTTTTTATTTTTGAGTTTAAGAAATTTTTATGTTATATTGGATTAAGTTGGCCAACAACGTTGTGATAGTTTCAGGTGTTCAGCAAAGTGATTCAGTTCTACATATATGTGTTATATACTCTTTTAAAAGTTCTTTTCCCATTTAGGTTGTTACGGAATATTGAATAGAGTTGCCTGTGCTATACAGTTGTTGGTTATCCATTTTAAATGTAGCATTGTGTATATGTCCATCCCAAACTCTCTAACTATCCCTTCCCCCCACCCTTGGCTTCTGGTAACCATAAGTTTGTTCTCTAAGCAGCACCTTTTTAAAAGTAGAGTTGATCATTTAGTCCCTTTATGCCACAACTGATCATCACCAAACTCAACAGTAGTACTTATTTCACTGAGTTAAAATCATGTTTTTACGAATCAGTATCTCTTCTTTTAAACTATGAGCTCCTTGATAGCTAGGATCATGACTTGCTATCTTAGTATCTCCAATGCCTAAAGCAGTGTCTGTCACATGACGGATGTTTAATAAATGTTCATCTAATGAATAATTAAATGAATGAATAAATGATGTCCACTTTAAAATATTTCTTACATTTAAATTTCAATTCAGTGTTTATTCAATATTTAAAAGTTCTTGGAGAAAGCTATGAGCTTGTGCTATATTTACTGTATCTTCTCTTAATGAAGAAGGATGGACAGTATTAAAGCCTTACAGAAATACAGTAACAGAAATTCTTGATTTGGTTAGGGGAGCTTCTTCACAAAAAATTTAGTGAAAGTGATACAAGAATGAGCTGAAGCTACAAAGAGGTTAAAGTGACTGATTCTTACTGATGTGGAAATATTACTGAAAGATTCAACTTTCTCTTTCTTTGGGAAGTCAAAGAGCACAGAGAACACTGATAAGGACTGAGAGGATTCAGGTGATTGAGATGAGAAGCTTGAGGAAACATCATTTCAGTCTGTAACATAAAAACGAATGGTGTGGGGGTGGGGGGACAAGCATACTTCCTTGAGCTTTTCCCTTCTGAACTATGAAAAAACAACTCTACCATAATTAATATACATTTTGAATGAACTGTATTTCATTAATACTTCAAAAATCATTGTTCATCTATGTTATATATATACTATCTCTTAATTAACTAGACTGTTCCGTTAATCAGCTCATCATTCCATCTCTGACCAGTCTATATGAGTAGAATCACTGTATATCCAAAAACAATAAATAACAAACAAAATCTCCCCCAAACCAAATATCCTGATGCCCATGTTATCTTTTCTGATCCATAATCAGTTATAATTTGGGTGGTCTCCCGCTTGATTTGTGCCGAAATTGCCACACAGGGAAAGTGGAAGGGAATTACTGGGAAGCTGGAGTGAGAAAGGAATTTGTTGCTGTTGCTGTTTATTTGCTTAGTCGTGTCTATTTGGAACTCCATGCACTGTAGCCCACCAGGCTCCTCTGTCCATGGAATTTTCCAGGCAAGAATACTGGAGTGGGTTGCCATTTCCTTCTCCAGGGGCTCTTCCTGACCCAGGGATCAATCCTGTGTCTCCTGCATTGCAGGCAGATTCTTTACCACTGAGCCACTAGGGAATATTCTCTGTCAAACTGAGATAATGATCAGGAGAACTGTGCCACCTATAGGGATTGGTGCAGAGCAGGAAAGGAGGTTTAGTCTTCGTTTTGGACATCCAGTTTTGGCCAGATATGGAAGCAACAGTGGGAGGTCTCCCACTCCATGAATCTGGAGACCAGGGACACAAGGTCACCCTTCAGAGTTGAACTATCAGTGGTAACATTCACAGACAATGGCTGTGATTAGTCACCTGTGGGAGTAAATCAAGAGACTGAAATGCATGGACCTCATGAAACTCTAATCAAGGGAGGAAATTTGGATGTAATCAGAGGAAGGCAGGTCCAGAATGTGAATGCCATTGCATAGAAGATAATCAATTGAACTGCCCATAGCCTGGGGGAAGACTGGGTGAAGGTGGGTGAGGGTGTGAGCAGAATGGGAAGTGGTCAGTGTGGATGACAGGAAATAAAAACCCCAAGGCATCTTAAGATGGTAGTGCGCACCCGAGCCCTGTGCAGGGGAGAGATTCTGCCTTTTGTGGTTTCTGTGGAACAGGAGTGCCTCTTCTCATCTCTCTTCAGTATCCCGTGTGTGCTCAGCATCTGTGTTCATTCTGATCCTGGCACTGGCTGCCCTGGGCAGTGGACATAAGCTTTCGGTCCCTGGGAAGAAATGTCTCCCACTACAAATTTCTACTTTGGCTATGAGTAACCTCTTGGATTTGAGTGATTCAAGTGACCTTGGATTCTGAAAACTTCTGGAAACCTGATGAGGATAAACACTGGAATTTGGAAAGTGCTCAGCTCCTCAAGGGGATGCTATAGCAAACCCTGGTGGGCAGCTACAGCCTCCTTCCAGGAATGCACTGACCTCATCTTCAGTCCTTTGCTGCCTTCCATAGACGGTACCACAGTCTCCACTTAGGTCAAGGATTCTTAACCCCATCGGAGCCAATGACCTATTTTCAAGTGAATGTTTTGTTAGGTCCTATTTACTATTTGGAAAAGAAATTCACAAATTATTAACCTCCTATACGTGCTTAGTTGTTCAGTAGTGTCTGACTCTTTGGGACACTTTGAACTATATGTAGCCTGCCAGACTCCTCAGTCTGTGGGATTTTTCAGCCACGAATACTGGAGTGGGTTGTTACTTCCTTACCTGGGGATCTTCCTGACCCAGAGATTGAACCCATGTCTCCCGTGTCTCCTGCACAGCAGGCTGATTTTTTATGCACTGAGCCATCAGGGAAATCTCCTACACACATCTTTCTAAAAGTCAACACAATGTCCTAATGATGAAGATAAATTATTGATAGAAGAGGAATAATTTATAACTAACTAATATGTATTGGAGTATATTAATATTTAGGGAAAACTAACTAGGAGGTAGAATGAAGCAGTTGCTTGGAAATCTGAGTGAATGTGACAGAGACTAATGTAATAGATAGAGACACGTTTGCTGACAACTCAAATCACAATAGCGAAACTGCTGGCAGCCAAATGCTTTTCTGAAATTGTGAATACTGTTGGTAAAGTTCTGAACAAACACAGTGCCATCTTCTCTTCCTTTAAAAAGGCTTAAGCGGCATTTACAGAAAAATCAGTGTATATTAAAATATACAAAAGTAACTGGTATTTCCAAGTAAAATGGAATTGAATTTCACACCACATAATTACAAATAGATTTTCCCACACAAATATCCAGTGTGATTTCTGACGTTTGCACAGGACACACGACACTTGTTGGTGCACAAGGTCAAATAGCCAGCACCCTTGGTTCCACTCATTAAATGCTACTAGTGCCCCTCCTAATAACTGCAACAATCAAACGTGCCCCCTAGAGCTTCCAATCCATCTCCTAGAGGCTGGTACCTTTCTTACTGAGATACACTGATTTACAAGAACAGAAAACAATGAAGTGAAGTTGTTAGTCACTCAGTTGTGTCTGACTCTTTGTGATCCCATGGATTGCAACCTGCCAGGCTCCTCTGTCCATGGAATTCTCCAGGGGAAGAATACAAGAGTGAGCTGCCATTCCCTTCTTCAGGGGATCTTCCAGACCCAGGGATTGAACCTGGGTCTCTTACATTTGCAGGCAGATTCTTTACCATGTGAGCTACCAGGGAAGCCCCGACTTAAGTGAACAGGAAACGATATGAGTGTCCAATAAGGCAAGTGTGCCTGTCCTGTGACACAATCATTCCATGGCCTGGCACGGCAGGTAACTTCAGCAGGCAGAAAGAAGGGACGAGGATGGGTAAAACTGGGGAGAGTACCTAGTGCTAGAGGAAGAAGCAGAAATACAGGCACAACAGTCAGTCAGAATTTATGAGAGGAAACCAGGATAACAGTTCACCTCTGGGTCTTGGGCCAACATACACAGAAGAGTCAACACAGAAAGAACTGTGGCTCTGGAGCCACACAGGTGCCCAGGTTTGCTGTTGGTGCCAAATATTCCAGATCTGGCTGAAGGGGAAGAATTATGTCAACAGAGGAGCCCACAAGTGATGACTTGGTTCCTAGAAGGTGGGTCTGGGAATGTGACATTTCCAAACCCCTTATGACAGCCTCAGCCAGAAATGACTCAATGTAAGGCATGAGCTTCAGAGAAGGCAATGACACTCCACTCCAGTGTTCTTGCCTGGAGAATCCCAGGGACAGGGGAGCCTGGTAGGCTGCCGTCTATGGGGTCGCACAGATTCGGACACGACTGAAGCGAGTTAGCAGCAGCAGCAGCAGCAAGGCATGAGCTTAAGTCTTCTCAAAAGTAGCAGCTGAGGAGAAAGCAAATGCAGAAGAGACTAACAGCCGTGGTTTCTCAATGCCATGTGATTGAAGAGGGTATGCTACACAACATTTGATTTTCTTATGTTAGAGTGTTGTTTTTTTTTTCCCTCACTTGAACATAAATGAATCAACTCATTCTTCAAACAAAAAATGTATGTTCAAGAGAACAAGATTTGGGCATTCACAAACCATTCCTCAAACCACCCCCACACCATGCATGTGCTGCTTTCCTGTGGGTGGACATAAAACAGCTGCTTGGAACTCAGACTTGAAGCCCACATCCAAAAGTGGGGTCATGAAGGCGTGGCCATAAATTGCAACAATGCTTATACCGAATACTGCAATTTACAAGAGTAAGTACATAACTTTGCCTGGAGCCCAGACCAAGGACAACTCTTCAACCCTTGCTTTGTGACTCAGAGGCCAAACAACACTCATACAAACCAGATATTCCCTAAAGACCATCTCAACAGGATGATGCCTCATTTCCCGTGACTGTTCCCAAAGTCCCATCCAAGACAATTATCTAATCTTTGCTCAGGATTCAAATTACCTAATGTTTTTACTTCATTGTATTGAGCAGGCTCCTTTGTACATCAGTTCCTTGAGGGAAAAAAGAAAAGATGCTCTCATTTCAATTCTCACCCTTTTAGAGGTCTTATTACTTCATCTGTCCCACTTTCATTATAGGGGATGGTCATGAGAGCAAGTTCAGC
>SJYA01000194.1:985548-1199463 GCA_006410615.1 Neotragus moschatus
TTTTTTTTTTTTTTTAAATTTCTCAAGTTCTTGGTTCTGCGAAGCTAATACTAGGGCCTGAATTCCCTGACTGATTACAGTCGTCCTTACGCCCAGTGAGGGCAGTCCTGGAAGACTCCTCCTAAGGAGGGTGCAGGCAGGAGGCTGAGCAAACGTTTATTAAACATGAGCCACATACAAAGTGCTCTGCAAAGGCCTGAAGGGAACTCATTTGGCCTTTAGTCTTCTCGCTTCAAAAGTGACTGCTAGAATTAAAACTGGCCTTCTGGGGTCGGGCTGAGGGCACACCCCTGTCCAGTTCTGTCCACCAGAACCTGCATTCCAAAGTACGTCCTGAGAAGAGCCCACCAGGGCAACAGAGATGACATCCCCTTCCTCTTTTTTTCCTTTTCTTTCTCTCCATCTGTCTTCTTCCCTGCACGAAGAGGAAGAACTGCTATGTGCAAAGCCCCCGGGACGGGAAGGGACATGTCTCCCCAGTGCCAAGCTGATCTTACTAAGAATAACCTTTATCTCTAGGAGGAAAGGCAGAAGACCTGGTTCTCTCTTTCTCTCCACCACCTCCCCCTCAGGTGGATTTTAAAGGGGCAGCACCATCCACTTATAAGAATATACTGAGCCCTGTCTTTCCTAAAGTGCTTAAGTTCTAAGTCACAACGTCTGGAGAGGGGCAATGTGGGAGAAGAGAACTTGAGTCCAGAGGCCCTGGTGAGGAGGTGAGGGAGGAGGCAAGAAGGAAATGGAGGGCAAGAGAAAGAACAGGACACAGGGATCTCTGTTACACTCTGAGCCTGGGCTTCTGCAGTCCCAAGCAGACTGACAGGGGTAGTCAGACCCTGAGGGGAGGGTTTCCCTGGAGCAGGGAGTGGGGCCCCCACTATAGCTGTACTTGAGGATCACCTTGGAGGGTGGGACAGATTTCCAGACCTCTGGCCAGGATGTATGCTCACAATAAGGAGCCCTTGTTCCCCCCAGTCCCTCCACTCAGAGGTTAGAAATCCAAACCATCTCTAAATATTGTTTTTCTTTCATAAAAGTGCTGCTTTTCTCTTAACACAGAAAGTATAAATGTTCCAAAACAACAGGTCAGAAGCATAGCATTGTTTTCAAAGACTCTGGAATATCAGAAAGGATTCTCTTCGCTGACTAAAAACTGAATAGATTTTTACAGTGAACTGCATTGCAGAAAGCAGTGAATAGCCCTCAGAAAAATGGAGTCCCTTCTTTAGTCCCCTGTTCTGCCCTTGCCCACTGTTTCTTTCTCTTACCCACCTCCCCTCCCCTAGCTTCTTCCTTTCCCATTATCACCGACTCAGACTTTTGCTCACACTGTCTTGTGGTCTCTGGGCTCTGGCTTCCTTCCCTACCTTTCATGTCCTCCTGCACGTGCTTGTCTGGGCCAGAGTGCCCGGGTGTAAGGAACAGGAAGAGAGGATTGCCATGTCTGCTTGGGATCCCTGATGCCCTGAAGCCTTCTAACAGGGCAAGTGGACACCCTACAGAACGTGAGGAGAGTCAGTCTCTGGGTCTTTCTCTACTCACCACTCAGTCTACAAACACCTCTGGAAAGTTACTGGACAGTTGACAGCCTGTAAATTACAGCATCTCCTGTCTCAAACAGCCCTTGTCTACTCCTACCATAGGAAAGTGTTTTAGTGACTCAGAAGTCAGTAGGAGCAGAAGGGCCTGGGCAGACATTGCATAAATACAAATAATGGTTATTTATCACAGATGAGAGTGGCTCATAAATATAACTGAAACTGGCTCAGTCCTGCTACTATTGAATAAAAGAAAAAACCCCACAAACATCAAAAAGTAAAAAATAAAAGAGGTATGCTCGGCAGATGTCATTTCTCCATATTGCTATAGCTAAATAAATTGTAGCAATTTCCAAAATGTTCCTGGAGAAGATATGATTTTATGATTTTATAAGCAGCTCTGTGGTGTGGGGGCTGAGCTGCCTATGACCAGCAGAGGGCAGACTTCAGTTATAAACGGGAACCTGCAGTGGGTGGATGGTGGGGAAAGGGCAATTTAGGATTCCAAGGTTGTACACTGCTTATTCCATGCTACGGATACCATCAGAGATCATAGTCCAAGATCCTTGACAGGCTATGAAGGACTAGATTTCAAGGAATCAGTTATAAGCAGAGAATGACATAACTGGTAATGTTCCTTTGTTTATAAGAAAAGGTTGTTTCTACATACCTCCTCTGACAGCTGCAAGCTGCTACTAACTGAGTCACTGCAGTGACTTGTCCCAGTCCTGGTCTGCCACAGCCCTTTGGGGCCGCATATTGTTTACAGCGGAGATGTTTGGGCCTTGCATCTAACTTGGAAAAGCAGGTGCTATTTCCAGGACTTGGTGAAGAAGGTCCTGCTGTTGGTCATTCCCTTTTGTTTAGTGAGCATGGAGAAACCTGCTCCCTGGGAAACAGATAAGAATGAAGACCATTAGAAATGTTTATTTAAGATTTGAGCCAGCCTAGCAACCCCACTTCTAGATATATCCAAGAGAATTGAAAACATATGTCCATAAAAAAAATTGGGCAGGAATATTCATAAGCAGCATTATTCATTATAGCCAAAAAAAAAAGGAGAAACAACCCAAGTGTCCATTGACTGATGACTGACTAAGCAAAATGTGGTTTATCCTTACAACTGATTATTCAGTCAAAAAGTGGGGAAGGATTGACATATATTACAACATGGATAAACCTGGAAAACTTCATGCTAATTGACAGAAGCCAGTCACAAAGGCCATACATTGTGTGAGTCCATTTGTATGAAATGTCCAAAATAGGCAAATTCATGGAAACAGAAAATAGACTAGTGGTTGCCAGGGGCTGGGGTAAGGGATGACTGGAGAATGACTGTTAACGAGTTTCTTTTGAGATAAAAATGTTCTGAAAATAGACAATGGGGATGTACAACTCTGCAAACTCAAAACCACTGAACTATATACTTTAAAAGGGTGAATTATATCTCAATAAACTGTTATTTAAAAAAAGATTTTTGAGGGGACTTCCCTCATGGTACAGTGGTTAAGAAACCACCTGTCAGTGTAGGGGACAGGGATCAAACCAGGTTTGATCCTTGGTTCGGGAATATTCCACTTGCCTCAGAGCAACTAAGCCCAAGCACCACAACTACTGAGCCCAAGCTCTAGAGCCCACAGGCTGCAACTACTAAGCCCCTGCCCTACAACTAGCCTGTGCTGAAGCCTGCACACCTAGAGCCCGTGTGCTACAAGAGGAGCCACCGCAACGGGCTGCCAGCACACCACAGCTAGAGAGTAGCCCTGCTCTCCACAACTAGAGAAAGCCCACGTGCAGCAACAAAGACTCAGTGTAACTCAAATAAATAAATAACATTTTAAAAATAAAAGATTTGGGGGACTTCCCTAATGGTCCAGTAGCTAAGAGTCTGCATTCCCAATGCAGGGGGCCCAAGTTCGAGCCCTGATCAGGGGACTAGAGGCCACATGCTGCCACNGTGCAGCAACAAAGACTCAGCGTAACTCAAATAAATAAATAACATTTTAAAAATAAAAGATTTGGGGGACTTCCCTAATGGTCCAGTAGCTAAGAGTCTGCATTCCCAATGCAGGGGGCCCAAGTTCGAGCCCTGATCAGGGGACTAGAGGCCACATGCCGCCACGGAGAGTTCCCGTGACACAGTGAAGAGCAAAGATACTGCATGCCGAAACTAGAACCTGGCACGGCCAAACAAGAAAATACAGTTTTCAGTTAAAAAATTACACAAGCTTTTGAGCTGGGCAGAATTGCTAGAGGGAAACTTAGAGCAGGAAATACGGAGAATATAAAGAGAATATTTGATTTTAGGAGAGACAGTCTTCCTCTCAAGCTAAAACATATTTTGTATGAAAACAGCAGATTTAGTGCAGACTGAAAATAAAGGTAGCCAAACTCACTGCAGGAAGCAGGGAGAATTATCCACAAAGTAAACCAATCCTGCATTGTCTCCAGCTGACTAATGTGTAAAGGGCTGACACCTCTCTGATCATGCAGTCATGGGTGCTATTTCACTCAAGGCAAGAGGGCCACCTTTGTGTTGACGTCACGGTGACCCCTGTGCAGAGAGAAATAAGGGAGAATCACACTCTTCAGGCCACAGTAACAGGAAAGACTTCCCAAGCTCTCAGAAGCTGGTAAGGAAGGAAGGTGATAATAGTTAAGTCACCAGCTCAGTTTCTGGGGGCCTCACAGTCATTCCTGAGTGCCGGGTATATTATTAATAGTGCCTGCAGAGTCTGGAAGCTTGTGCTCTCTTCTTCCTGTTGCCCCCACAGCACCCTGAAGAACCTGAGCCTATAAGAACGCTTAGTAAATACTTGAAAAAGTGGAGGAATGAAGAAATAGATGAGCGCACAGGTGAAAAGCCCCAGTGAAATGCCCTGGGGTGCCTGAGGCCATTGTCAACAGCCTTGGCCGACACACGAGTGAGTAAGGAAGATAAGAAGAAATGACTTCATTCACCCACTCTTCATCAGAAGATAAAGACGATTCATAGATCTCTGGACCTGCCTTGTTGAGTCCTGAAGGCAAGGGCAAGGTTCCAGGCACACCTAAGCACATCCTTCTAGAACAGGATGCTTGACTTACCTTTCATTTATCACCTTTATTCAATTCCTGGACAGAAACCGTAATATGTTAATATCACTGTGTGCTAGTGAGTCAAAATTTGTTTCACTTCTAAGATGCACTGTGAAGAAACTCTATGAGAGTGTATGCATTTTAAAATTTGTGTTTACTAATTTAAAACAAACAAACAAATGAAAAAGCACCTTCCTGTTCTGTAATTGGTTATGGTGACCAAGGAGAGCAATGATACGGGAATATAGTAAATATTTTCCAACCCTGTGTTTTTCTCCAAGTCTGGTCCTCTGGGTGACTGTTAACGCATTTTAGGGAACCAGGGACTATGTCTAAGTATGTCGTATGAAACCTGCTTAATTACAGATTCAGTCAAGAGATGGGAACTCGGTAACTAATTATGTACCTAGAGCTTCAAACAGGCATTGGAATCAGAGCTCCAGTTATGCAGTAAGTACGGAGTTAAAAAATCACAGGCCAAATACCGATTGCTTTTAATAAATTATGAGTTCAGAAGTAAAAAGAATTAGATTTGGGAGCTGGGCAGATCTGGATCTAACACTTGGCTATTTCCTTCTGCTATTCCTTTAGGAAATGTGTATTGATCTCCTACTATGTCCAGGCACTGTTAGGCAGTGAAGATATCAATAGAAACACAAATGAGAAAGTCAGTCTCTATCCTTGGAGAGCTTACGGTCCAATAGCTACATAAATACTTATCTTCAAAATGTTGATAAACTTCTCTGCATTCAAATCTGTAAGATGAAAAAAAAAAAGATACCTAATTTGAAATTTGTAGGAAGGACTAAGTTGAGTAACATAAAATGCCTAGAATATTGCATTTAAAAAAATGTTACTTCTTCTTTCCTTATATACACCCACTGGTAAACTTTATCATTTGCTACCACATGCTACTACTATCTTTAATTGAACATTCCTAGCTTAAAGTGACACCTAATGGGTCAGGGCTTTGGTTAGAAACCCCAAACAGTACGTGTTGTAGGGAGGAATCTTGAGGTTGACATCAGCAAGGTCTTCATTAGAAACCAACTCTGCTAGTTGCTGATTTGGGGCAAGTTATTTAACCTCTCCAAGCTTCACTTTTATACTCTGTAAAATGAGGCTAAGAACCCTATCCTCATGGAGTTATTGGGAGATTAAATGAGAAAGACCAGAATACATCACAAGTAATAATAATAAACTGTTAGCTAGTGAAATCTTTGTTACATGTCATATATGTGTGTTGATATACATATTCTGATGTCACAGTTTAAAATACACTTTTTACTGTGGGCCATGGTCCAAAAGAATTGAAAGTCACTGCTACTACTTTAAGACACTAAGTTGCCTGCAATTAAAACAACAACAAAAACACTATTTTTCTTTTTTAATTGAGGTAAAATTGGTATATTAAAGTGAAAATCTCTCAGTCATGTCTGACTCTTTGCAACCCCATGGACTGTAAAGGCCGTGGGCTTCTCCAGGCCAGAATACTGGAGTGGGTAGCTGTTCCCTTCTCCTAGGGATCTTCCCAACCCAGGGATCGAACCCAGGTCTCTCGCATTGAAGGTGGATTCTTTACCAACTGAGCCACCAGAGAAGCCCCAAATTTGGTATATGACATTATATAAAGTTTAGGTGTACATTATAAATCAGTATTTGTATACATTACAAGGCGATCACTCTCATAAATCTAGTTACTATCCATCGTCATACAACTGATTCACACCACCCATTTTACCCTCCCCCAATAACTGCCTTCCCCATTGGTAATCACCAGTCTGTTCTCTGTATCTGTGAGTTTGTTTTTGTTTTATTTGTTTTATTAGATTCCACATAAAAGTGAAATCATATAGTATTTATCTCTCTCTATTTCACCTAGCATAATACCGTCTAGGTTCATCCATGTTGCTGCAAATGGCAAAATTTCCTTCTTTCTAGGGCTGCATAGTATTCCATGGTGTGTGTGTATGATGGAGTTGGCTAAATGATTATATGCAAGGTTCTAAGACACAGTGTCTTTCTGATGACAAGCTGTGTATATAAATAAACACCACGTCTTCTTTATCAATTCTTCCATCAAAAGACACAAGTTGTTTTTGTATCTTGGCAACTGTAAATAATGCTGCAATAAATATAGGGTATAAACATCTTTTCAAATTAGTGTTTTAATAGTCTTAATACCCCAAATTACAAGAATAACTGAGTCATACGGTAGTACCAATCTTTTTTTTTCCTTCTTGAGGTCTTTCCATACTGTTTTCTACCGTGGCTGCACCAATTTCCAGTTCTACCAACAGTGTATAAGTGTTCCTTTTTCTCCACATCCTCTCCAGCACTTATTGTTTCTTGTCTTTTTACTAATAGCCATTCTAACAGGGGGGATATTGCATTGTGGCTTTGATTTGCATTTCCCTGATGATTACTGATGTTGAATATCTTCTCACATTTGGTGGCTATCTGTACGTCTTCTTTGGCAAAATGTGTTCATATCTTCTGCCCATTTTTAAATTGGGTTCTTTTGTTTCTTGTTGATGAATTATGTGACTTCTTTAATACTTTGGATATTAACTCCTTATCAGATACATGATTTCATTTGCAAGCGTCTTCTCCCATTTAGTAGGCTGACTTTTCATTTTGTTGATGCTTTCCTTGGCCATGCAGAAGCTTTTTAGTTTGATATGGTACCGTTTGTTTATTTTTACTTTTGTTTCCCTTGCCTTTGGAGTCAGATCTTAAAAAAACACACTTCTAAGACCAATGTCAAGGAAATTACATCCTATTTTTTCCTCTGAGAAATTTTATGGTTTCAGTTAAGTCTTTAATCCATTTTGAGTTGATTTTTCTGAATGGTGAAGACAGAGGTCTAGTTTCATTCTTTTGCTTGTGGCTGTCTAGTTTTTCTAACACCATTTATTGGAGAGACTGTTTTTTCCCCATTATATATTCTTGTCTCCTGTGTGGTAAATCAACTGTCCATGTTTGCATGGATTTATCTCTGGGATCTCTATTTTGTTCCATTGATCTGTCTGTTTTTATATAATTTTTCAATTATACACTCATTAATTCACTCAGTAAATAGTTATTGAGCACCAAATGCCAGGCACTGTTCTAGGCACTGGAAATACAGCAGTGAACAAAATAGGCAAAAATTCCTGCAGTCATCTGGCTTACCTTCAGGTTGGGGAGACATTAGTAATATATACAGATAAGCTACAAAATTTAGGAAATACACAGGAGGAGAAAGGAAGGAAGGAAAAAACAAAAGTGGAGGGCATTCACAATCAGGCAACCCAGAAAAAAACCACTGTTAACATTTTAGTTTATGGCCTTACAGACCTTTCTTTGTCTACATATGCCATTTGTCTTGCCATTTAGAGAACTTCAGGGTAATAGGTATCACAATAAATGTACAGGATGGATACTGACCCATATCTAGTTCCCTGAAGCATGAAAGGAGAACCTTTGCTTTCCTCTCCATCTGCTTTCCTCCTCCCTCTCCTTTTATCCCACCGTGGTCTTCACGTTGCTGCTTCTCTGTCTTCTATAGTAATTATACGGCCAGGTCCTCAGCCTTGAAGACAAAGATCTATATTGTACAAGAATCGGCCACAGTGTTGGCTGACGCAGAGCTCTGGGAAGTTCTAAGTCCGGGTTCTGTCGAATACCAACTTTTAGTGACTATGGTGATTTAATTATTTTATGAATTAAAAAGAAATTGAGGTCTAGAGAGGTGGTGACTTGTCCAAGATCTCACAAAAAGACGAGGATCAGAAGTCTGACATGCCTGTGCTCCCCGGTGTGAGCACCTTGATTTGGACATCTCCATCCATCCTGCATTTCAGATCCCCTTCTTATCGTGCCTATATATATATATTTAATTAAAAAACACTAAGCTATTGTTATTTTCTAGAAGGCACAAGTGGTTAAACTTATCCTGCCTTAAGAGACCATTAATTTAGAAATTCTCCTTGGATTTTGTGACTGCCACACCAAAGCTCTTAAAATAAGTGTAATAAGAAATTGCACTTGGGTCCAACAGACAAGAAGATAGAGTGGGATCTCTTCCAAAGCCAGTGTTTATACTTGGATGCCTCTGACCTTCTCACTTACTTTAACAAGCTATTTCATGAGGTAACTTTATCTTTAAAGACACCTTTTTTTTTTTTTTTTTAAAGGGGACGTGGTTTTTAGGAGAGCAAGAAACTTAAAATCAAGAGGTTTAGGCTCTAGTCCCAATTCTGCTGGGTGACTTTAGATGAATCATGTCTCAACTTTGAGCCTAAATTCCTCCTTTGTACAATATGAAGGGTGGACTAGACTAGAGATTTTCACAATGGAGTCAGTGGGGCCTCAGGATTTCTAAGATATATTTCTGGGCCACACGGAGAAACCCAAAGTGAGACATGCTGGGGCTCCAGAACCACACTGTCCTCTGTCTTCCTCCCCAGCCCTACTCAGAGGAGCAGCCCTTTTATTTGCCTCCCAAGGGGAGAGTCTGCATAAGATTTTATTTGAAGAAACGGTTCTGTTATTTTTTTAGCATTTAAATATCACCAGAACAGCTCGATGATCTGAAAGAACCTTCCTTGTTCTATTGTTCCTATCTTCAAAGATTAGCTCTTGATTTTCCTCTTTAGAGGTTTCTTTGTTCTTATGGGGACAGTACACTCACTTATCACCACTTAAAAATGAATATTTTCCCTAGCTGACTGCTAACTACGTATTATGCTGGCTATAAAGATGCTGGAAATGAGCTTGTCTGGTAATCCTGCCCCAACAGTGTTGCGACCAGCAGGAAAGAGCATTTACAACAGTGCTCATTTGCTGACTGGGATTTTATTTATTTAAACTCGGAGCTGTTTGCTCCAAGCACCTTGGAAAAACAGTCCCAGCTCTGGCCGGCACAGCAGTACCCTCATCCGCATGCTGCCGCTTCTAGCGAAAGGCATTCTGCTACATTATTTCTCACAGCTCCTATGCAGAGGGGGCCTCACACCCTCTCCTGCGCATTTTCTTTTTGGCCGTCTGTCTCATTGTGTGCTCACAAAGTCGCCTCTCAACGCCAGCGACTTCTGGCTGCCGCTGCGGTTGGGGCTGGATCAGGCTGTGCCAGCCCTGTCCTTCCTAGAGCCTCTCTACCCTTTCTGGTATGGATTTATTTCACATACAATGTAATTGTGGCTGCTTTGCCCAGAGTGAAGCAAGAGCAGTTTTCCTTTACAAAGAACTGATCTGGACTTTCATCTAAAATCTACTGTTGCTAAAAGCAGACAAAGATAAATCATCATTTTTCACTCACTGCAGGGCGGTAAGGTTTAAGAACTTGCCACCGGATATGTAAAATCAGGATGTAGGATGGGGGCAGGTGAACACTGGTTCAGGGTCTCTGATATATCACACTGAGTGTTCTTAACCTCATTTAATCCTTAGGGTAGCCCTCCTAGGTAGGGACTCTGATCTCTGTTTGTTAAGAGGAAGAATCCAAGGCTCAGAGAGGCAGAATAACTTGTCTGACACACTGTCAGGAAGTGGCAGATGCAGGAACTGGACTTGTTGTATCTGACACCAAATGCTGTGTTCTTTCCAATCCACCATGCTGCCTTCTTGATGAGCATGCTGACTCATTTGGGAAGTTATATAAGCTTGTAGATCACATTGAGATTCCCAGATAATGTGACTGCATAAAGAAGAACAAAGTATTGCCATGATAGCTTTGGTACAGTGACATTGGTGAAAAGAGGAACTCTGCTGCTGGGAAGAATTATGGAAAATTGTTGAGAGGTAAATGGTTACACTAGCAGAATCCAAACAAGAAGCAATCACTTGCCCCTTCCCCTCCCAACCTGTTCTGTAAATAAGTAGATGAATAAAGCTCTCTCTCTCTCTTCATTGAATTCACAACTGGACTCACTGAGATTCAAACTCCAATTGAAACCTTGTCCCCATGCAGAGGTATGCCAAAAGTGCTCAGGATCATGTGGTTAAGTACCACTCCAGACAGTCACCTCCCCTGTACTGAGCACTGTTAGTACCCTGCCACGTCCCTCTATATTCACCATTATGCACTGAAGGTCTGTGACCCTCTGCCTTCTGCCTGGCAGCATGCTCAGCCTTTACGCAGTGCAGGACTTCTTGCCCCTGAGAGCAGCCATTAAGCGCTGATAGGTAGAGAAGTGGTGGATAAATATCCCAGTTCCCTTGCCTGTCACTTGGGATGACTCTGAGGTGTGTTCTATAATGTAGTGCTTGATAACACACACTACACTGGCTTCTTTCACTTTCCTGTCTCATTCTCCTACTCGAGTCCTAGGTCTCCTGAGATCATCTCTAGAATAAATTCAGTTCAGTTCAGTTCAGTCACTCAGTTGTGTCCAACTCTTTGCGACCCCATGAATCACAGCACGCCAGGCCTCCCTGTCTATCACCAACTCCCGGAGTTCACTCAAACTCATGTCCACTGAGTCGGTGATGCCATCCAGCCATCTCATCCTCTGTTGTCCCCTTCTCCTCCTGCCCCCAATCACTCCCAGCATCAGGGTCTTTTCCAATGAGTCAACTCTTCGCATGAGGTAGCCAAAGTATTACCTATACCCAAATCCTTGTCTCAGGCTCTGTTGTTTGGGGAACTCAAAAGAAGACCTTTCCATATCTCAGTGTAGAGATAGATAATGGGGGTTCAAAAGGAGCAGAAGTGGGATTGGAGAGGAGGGGATGGATATGAGCAATATTCACCCTGAGATTTAGGACTTCAAAACTGGTAAAATGGAGTGCTGGAGAGAAGGGAGGGGAAAAAGACGACACAAGGATTCTGGATCTTGAACTTGAGCTCCTGGATGGTAGCTGATGCCTTGAACTGAACTAGGGAATACATTCTGGGATAAGAAGATCCAATTTTGGATATGTAGGAGAAGGCAGCATCTGGTTCTGTGATGTCATTTACAAGAGTGAAAGTACCCATTTTGCCAAAAGCATCTTTCCAAACTGCTTACCCGAGTGCTTGAAATTCTATATTACTCATTCCTTTGGCTTGCTTTTTCCAGAATCCTATTTTTAAAGTGCTCCTGAGATTATTGATAATTTTGTTACATGTGATAATAGCATTGTGGTTATGTAGAGAAAAAAACCTTCTTAATGGTTAGAAATACATGCTGAAGTATTTATGGATAAAACAAAGCACTGTTAGAGACTGCTTTAAAATGATCCATTAAAAACAAAAGTGAAATGCAGGGGATAGATAAAATGACACTAACAAAATATTTTAAATTATAAAAGTTGGGGAATGAGTACATGCGGTTGGTTCATCGTACCATTTCTTCTCCTTTGTGTATATTTGAAGATTTCAATAATAATAAAAAAAAAAAAAACTCAGAAGTTACCCTGATATTTTACTGATGGTTCTGGGAGGATATTACATCCAACTGTCTTTACTGCTTGTGAAAAAACAACCACAAAAGTGTGTTTTAAAAGTTTGATTTGATTTTATATTTTTAGAACATTTAGAAGAAAAGGGAGGCTGGCCTTTTTAAGAAATAGACTTTCTAAGAGCTGGATCTTAAAAGAGAGAAGAAACTAGGATTCAGAGGTAGAACACCATGTATTTTGCCACCTGTTTGATCTTTCCCCCCATTTTCCAAAGAGGAAGATGCCATCTAACCGTTTTCTATCATGGCCCCTACCACAATGGTCCTACATCAGGTGCTTTGAATGCATGATCTCATTTCTCTCCAAAACTCTGTCTAGGGATCCATTTGAGAAAATGAAGGTTAGAGAGGTCAGGTCTTTTTCCTAAAGATCATGGGATGATAAATTGCAGGAGCTTAAGTGATCGTTCACAAACTAGTTCCCATTGAATTGATTTTTCAGGAATTGATTGCTTCTGCACAGAATGAGCCTAAACCAAGAAAAATGAGAAGCATACTCTTTTGGTTAGGGATGGCAGGATGATAAGAGTTCATAGACCAGGCTGGGGAGTGTCAAGGAAGCATTGAGCTTGTTTACCCCAGAGCGTCATGGGACTGATAGAGGATCCCAGGAAAGCTGGACAAGAGCCCAACATCTGGAAGAACCAACAGGGCATGAGAAGCAAAGATAGACTGAATTGAAAAAAGCAAGTAACTCCATGAGTAAGTGTAAAATGTTTAGAAAACCAGTGTTTTTTAAGTACTTATTATACTTTCTTTTTTTAGTTCAAATACAGGAGATAAAGTAAGTTCCAATTATTTTCTCTTGTTGGAATTTTATATATCCTTAATATTATGGATATTATTATCCACAATAGAGACTAAAGAAAAATGCTTACAAAAAATCTCAAGTGCAAAAGCAGAATACAGTATATCTATAGCATGATGACAATGTTTTTAAAATATCCTCTACATGGAAAAAGTCTGGAAAAAGACAAAAAATCTTGGGATTGTCCTTAGGTTGTAGAACTATGCATTTAAAAAACTCTTTTGATTTTTTATTAGTCTATTTTTAAATTTTCCTATAATGACATGTATTACTCTTAGAATGGAAAAATGTTAAAAAATAAACCAAAGAACTTCATTTTACTTTTTATTGCTGTTTCATCTAGAGTAATGCAGATGCTAATAGGAATAAGAAGCTAAATATATTTATGGTTTCATGTTGAGAACATAAATACAATTTGGTAGGAAATTTGATTAAGTGATGGTAAGTTATATCTTAGCTACCCTCACTTAGCCATATATACATGAAGCAGTCTCATCACTGGGCCTCCAACCCTTTTGCATGATCAAGGTGACTGAAGATCACACTAATGGTACCAGAATATAGACCACTAGCAACAGGTCTCTCTCTAGACCTCCAGAGCTTAAATGTGTACACCCACATTTTTTGCTGGCATTTTAAAGAAGTTGTAAGAGTTAGACTCTAATTCTTTTAGGGGCTCTGTCAGTCTTTCAGGGGCCAGACTGGTGCAGCATTTTAGAAAGCTAGAATCAACCCAGGCAAAAACATCAGCTATATTTTCTACCTGGAGAGAGAAGTTCTCTCCAAGACTATTAAACCAAAGCTGTGCTGCAGTCACTCACAATATCTACCAAGTTCCTTTATAGCAAGGAGTTGTTTCTGCTAGGTGACTCCAACATTGAAATATTAGCTGTCATTTGGAAACATGAAATTTAGTCCTTTCTTGAAGAGGCTTTTCCTAAAGCGTAAGAAAAGACACATGAACAATTTCATTACAATCTAAACAGGACTGCAGTGGGCTGTACACAGGGTCCTGAGCCAGTGGGACATGTAGAATAAGAAACCAAACTTGCTCTTAAAGGAGAGGGAGAGAAAAACAACTGCAACATTGCCTATAATAAGTAAAGTAAAAGAAGTAGTAAACATACTTAGGAAAGAGAAAAATCACCTCTACTTGGGTGTTTTATGCAAAGGCTTCCAGAAAATTGGGCATTTGAAGTGGACCTTGATGGATATAATATTTCAATTGGCCACAGACTGCAGGGAGAGCATAGGCTGGCACTGATGGAAAGATCATCAAGCAAACAAGAAAAAAATTATAAAAGGGATTTTATTGGAATTTTTATTGGACTTTTATTGGAACTTACTGTTCCAATTTTTTTTTTTTTTAATGCCAAAGGCCCTATAAACTAAGGACTCTAGGAGTTGTGACTTGGTCTATGGCTTGCTCTGTTTTGCTGAGTTTAGACCTAGAGGCAGGCAGAGGACAAGGTAGCTTGCTAGAAGGCCTCTCAGGGCAGATGTGGCAAGGGGGCAAAAGAAGAGGGATGAGAAAGTTGCTGCAGAGATAAGGACCAGGGGGAAAAGCAGAGATGTTAAAAGGCATCGTTGAGGCATTTTGCTTTGTGATGTACCCCTCCTCTGTTACTACACAAAATCTTCAGTAAAAGTCTACATTACTAGACCATTATGGGTTTTGACGGGGATTTTTAATTTGGGGCTGTGAGCAGAAGGGGGTGAGGTGATTAGCATGGAGTATGGTGTGGAAGTGAGGATGGGATGACAGCAGAGACAGCAAGAAAAGGGTAAGCATGTTTCATTCATATATTCTCTTTGAAGTGAAGAAAGACAACTGATCATTTACTCATTCACCACTGCAATGATGTGCCAGGCACTGTGCTAGTGTGGGGATACAAGCTGAGCCAAGTCCAACGTGGTCCTGGACTTTGAAGAGTCTACATTCTAACGTGGGGGGCAGGGGGGCTGTCTCTTATACACATCTAGATGTGTATAAGAGACAGCTCCAAGACTATTAAACCAAAGCTGTGCTGCAGTCACTCACAATATCTACCAAGTTCCTTTATAGCAAGGAGTTGATTCTGCTAGGTGACTCCAACATTGAAATATTAGCTGTCATTTGGAAACATGAAATTTAGTCCTTTCTTGAAGAGGCTTTTCCTAAAGCGTAAGAAAAGACACATGAACAATTTCATTACAATCTAAACAGGACTGCAGTGGGCTGTACACAGGGTCCNAAAGCAGACGTCTATAGTGCTATGAAAGCTCATAGGAGAATTTGACCTTGTTGGTTAGTTAAGGGAATACAAAACTGAGTGAGTTCTGAAGGATGAATAGGAGTGTAATGTTTATGGCAGAGGCAAAAGTATGTGGAAAGGCCCTGTGGAAGAAAAGAACTCAAGGCAGGCCAGTGTGGCTAGGGCACAGTGAAGGGGAGCAGGGGCCAAGTGTAGCTAAAGAGGTAGGGAGCACACCTCACCGGATCTTGAAGTCATGTAAGAGTTAAGATAGATAACAGATATTTTAAAAGGTCACTTTGGCTGCTAGATAGCATCACTGACTCAATGCACATGAATCTGAACAAATTCTGGAAGACAGTGGAGGACAGAGGAGCCTGGTGTGCTGCAGTCCTTGGGCTCCCAAAGAGTCGGACCTGACTTAGAGGCTGAACAGCAGCAATTGGATGCCGTGTGGGGAAAAAAATGCAAGTGTAGCATGTGTGCATGTATACAAAAAAACCAACTAGGAGGCTATTGCTTTTCCCAAGCAAAAGATGATGTAGGGCAGAACTTTATCCCAAGAAGAAAGCACGACATAGCCTCAGGTAAGAGGATTAACCCTCTTTTATGTTAAACTGACAACTTGCAAGAAAATGTCACCTTATACTCTGTAGGAAACTTATTGTTCCTTTCAAGTACAAATATGTGCTTATGTAAGTGACTTTAGGAATAAGAACAGATATATGACTAGGATGAAAAGATGTCTCTGAAGAAGAGGAATGCAAAATGTAATATTCATAAGCTTTTGGATCTGTCTACATGACAGATGTGTTTCTAAGTGCACTGTATATTTTAAGCAGAAATCTTTTTTTCTGGTTGGTTTGTATACAGCATAATAAATGGATGGAGTGAGCGAACCCTTATGTATGAACTGCTTTGTCTTTATGATAAAAACAATTCACAGATGCATCCACATTAAAACGTTTTCAAATCACCTTCAATTCACCCTGTGTATTCCAATTTTGCTCAAGGAGAAATTAACAAACCACAATGGCACTGGAAGATTATAACACACCTCCATGTTAGAAACAGATCAAGCAGACAAAGATATGAGAGATGAATAAAGATATGAGGGATCCAAACCACACAATTAACAAGCTTGATCTAACCTTGCTCTCAATGAATACAGAATATGCATTCTTTTAAAGCTACACCGGAACTATTATAAAAATGACTATGTGTACACAGGGAATATAGCCAATATTTTAAATTATAATTTCTATAATAACTATAAATGGAATTTAATCTTTAAAATTATGAATCACTGTACACCTACAACATAATAAGGCATAGCAAGTATAATTAAAAAACAACCATGCAATTACAGGGGTGTGTTTACATTGTAATAACTCATTGACTATCATATGTACGATTTATGCATTTTTCTATATGTGGGTTGGGCTTCTCAGGTGGCACTAGTGATAAAGAACCTGCCTGCCAATGTGGGAGATAAGAGACGTGGGCTCGATCCCTGGGTCAGTATGATCCCCTGGTGGAGGGGATGGCTATCCACTCCAGTATTCTTGCCTGGAGAATCCCATGGACAGAGGAGCCTGGCAGGCTATAGTCCATAGGGTCACAAAGAGCTGGACACAACTGAAGCAACTCAGCACTCGCATGAAAGTGAAAGTGTTAGTCACTCATTCATGTCAGATTCTTGGTGACCCCATGGACTGTAACCCACCAGGCGCCTGTGTCCATGGAACTCTCCAGACAAGAATATTGGAGTTACCATTCCCTTCTCCAGGAGATCTTCCCAACCCAGGGATTGAACCTGGGTCTCCTGTATTGCAGGCGAATTCTCTACTGGCTGAGCCATAACTCTGTTATGTATATGACAGTTATATATATGTATAGCACATGCATATGTAGGTTACATTTCAAAAAATGGTCTATCTGCTATATTTAAAAGGGATAACCAACAGGGTCCTACTGTATAGCACAGGGAACTCTGCTTAATGTTATGTGGCAGCTTGGATAGTGGAGAATGGATACATGCATATACAGGGCTGAATCACTTTGCTGTGTACCTGAAACTATCACAACACTATTAATCGGCAACACGCCATTATAAAATAGAAAGCTTTAAAAACTGGTGTGTTAAAAAACAAAACAAACTGAACAAAAATCTGATCACATATAAAGCCCCAAAGGACTAATATTATACCAAGTTATCTGACAATAATGCTATTAAATTAGAAATTAACAATAAAAAGATAGACAAAGCAAAACATCCTTTGCATTTCTAAATTACACGTTAAGGACAAAACATAGTGGAAATTATGAAATACTCAGAGCTATATGACGATGAAAATGCTAATAAAACTTGTAGAGATGTTGCTAAAATGAAAATATACAGAATTACATGCGTAAAAATTATAAAACACACATAAACAAAAATAAATGAGATAAGCATTCTGCTTAAGAAGCCAGAAAAAGAACACTGGCATAATCGCAAGAAAAATAGAAGAAATAAGAGGAAAAATTACTGATAAGAAATAATTTTAAAAATGAAAAATAAGGTCTCTGAAAAGACAAAGTAGACAGGACTCTAACAATATTGAGAAAGATAAAAAGGAGCAATAAATAAATAGTAATATAAGCAAAAAGAAGATCATAATCATAAAGACAGTGAGACTGAAAAGATCGTAAGATGAGAAACGATGGCAGGAAGTTTAAAGAAAAATACCTGAGAAAATGTAAATTACAATAAATGATTCCAGAAGAAAACCTGAACAAACTAATTATAATTACTGAAATTGAAAGCCAAAAGTCTTCCTTGGAAAAATATGGAAGCCTCAGACAATTTTATAAGATAATCTACTAAGCTTTTAAGAATTATAGTTCCTGTCTTGTACAAAATGTTTTGGAGAAGTAAAAGAAAAAAAAAGAAGGGAATATATCCAACTCATTTCATTTTAATATATTACCAAAAGTAGATAAAAACAAAATAAGAAGAGCCAATTCACTTATGAACATAGTCGGTAAAATTCTATTTTAAATGCTCATAAATTTAATTCAACAATATACTAAAAAACACATGGCCATGAAGTAGAGTTAATTCTAGAATGCAAAATCACATGACATCAGAAAAACCTACCAAGGTTTTCTGTCTTGTTCAACAAATTAACAGAGAAAAAATATACAGCTCAAGAAATGTGGAAACAGCATTTGATCAATTCAACAATCATTCATTATTTTAAAACACTTTTGACAAGAAATAAAAGGGAATTTTACTAATCTGATAGAGAGATACCAACCCCACAGCAAACATCTAACAGTGGACTAACAGAAGATTTCCTGTTAGAGCTGGGAACAAGATAGGAGATTCACTGCTTTCACTATTGTACGATATTGTCCTGGAGGTCCACGCTAATGCAGTAAGAGAGAAAAAGGGAAGTATAAAACTTGGATAAGAAAAGGCAAGACTGCTACTTTCATAAGATAATGACTGACTATACAGAACAACCAAAAAGAATGTATAGAAAAGCTAATAGGACTGCTTCAGCAAGCATACTGGTTCCAAGATCAGCATACTAACATCAATAATATTACTATATACCAGCAATAATCCTTCAGAACATATAATAGGAAAAATAAGTTAACAACAGCAATGAAATCTATAATGGAGCAGGAATTAGTCTAAAGAAAGAGACCAGAATTCTTTATGGATAAAGTTATAAAACATGATTGAAGGAAATAAAAGACCTAACTAATGAATACATGGGAAGATACAATATTATAAGGATGTTTGTTCTCAAGTCAAGCTACAACTTTAGTGCAATTCCAACACAAATCCCAATGGAGTTTTTATTTTTTCATGGAACTCAACAGTTTAATACTAAAGTTCTTCTGAAAGAGAAAAGGAAAGAGAAGTAGCTAAGACAATTTTGAACTATAATAAAATGGAGAGATTTGCTCCATGATAGCAAGACTTATTAAAAAGCTATGATAGAAATATGTAGAAAGTGATGTATATTTGTAAGAGGCTGTGTAGTCTAACATCATCTTCTGGATACAATCTACTTCTGAAGGTAGTAGTACTATGTGAGTCTTTTCCAAATATGATAAACTTCTTTGACTTAGGAGTATCTGTTAGGGTAAAATGATTGTGTAATCTTATTCACATCTAATTCTGACAGTGCCCAAGTCAAAGAACCACAGATGAGTTGGATACAATGAAAGCCAATCTCCCATGTGGTGCTTTGGGGTAACCCAGATAGAATAGTGTCAAACTGACTTAATAATACCCTCTTTTAAAGGAAGAGTAAATGCTAAGCAAAAGCTTACGTAGGATGCTGAAAACTCTGGAGTATTTTACTTATTCTTTGAACTGCTGTTCATTTCAGTTTTGGAAAACAAGTTCCCAGGATGCTATGCAGCTCTTGAAGAGATGACTTTTCTCGCTAGCCTCATGTTCCTTGATTTCCACGCAATTAAATTAATTCACATAGTATTATGAGTCTCTTCCCTGTAGCCTTAAACAAGACTGACAAACAGGAAGATCCATCAAGAAACTTGATGGGACTTGAAGTTTATACAATTTGGGGGAAAAGGAGCTGTGCCATGGGGAAGGCACCTTCTTCCAGCAAAAATGATTCCCTGATGACTAGAAGAATTTTCTACAAATTAGCTTCTGGTTCCAACCTTGTTCTCTTCATCTACCCTCATTATTTCCAGGGCCAGGCTTCACAGGACAAGTTTATATCACAATACAAACTCTAATCCTGCACCTTCATGGCACACTGGGTGATGACAGTATTCATAGAGGACATCTTCTACCTGGATGGCTACTAATAACTCCACTTGGCATAGCTGTGAATCAAATAAATACCCCTTACTAAATTCTACTTTTTGTGGGCAAGATGCCCCAAATATCTACGGTCACTCCAATACTACCCAACAGGTGAAAAATGTTACAGAAGGGGGAAGTCACAGAGGAGAGAAATGGCACTTAGAAAACTGTGATTCAAATAGCTTTCCTTTTCTAATTTTACAAAAACAGAATGACCATTTGAACACATTTTGAGGGTCCTTCTCAAGGTAGTAGAGAGGGTTCTTGTGAAGAGGGGACCTTTCATTTGCTTGTCAATATGTCCTTTGTTAACATTCAAGGTAGGACAAGATTTTAAAAAATAATAATCGAGAATACTCACTAAATGTCAACTGCTATTAATCAACTAAATCTCTGGGCATTGGGTTTACTTTCAACCCAAAGTGATGAATTTATTCACAAATTTATATAATATCCTACCCAGTTAAGAGAAGAAACATTCTTCGTACTGTTGCAAGCTGGAACTTAATCTGCTTCTTACAGTTTCTGTATTCATCTGTCCACCCTCTGTTCCCTGAAACCCTGCCCCATTTATACAGTTTAACCACCCCTGCACACATGTACTTCTCTCCTTCTACACTTCACCACTTCATCCACTCTCTTCTGACCAAGTATAGACACATGTACTTTAGTCCCTGTAATCCACATTGTAGTAAATTCTGATAAATTCTATTAGGAGATTTCTTAGAGAAGTAAAAAATCTCAAAACATAAAATTTTCATTGATGATATGACCACCTGTGAAATTGTTACTCACTGAAATTATTTCATTTGCTAACCCTAGTGCCTACATCTACCCCATCAAAGTCCTGGTCATCCATTTGAAAATATCCAGTCCTCAAATGCAATAGAAATCGATTGCAAATCTTGCAAAAGCTGTGGAATTTTATGAAACTGATGAAAATGATGTTGATAAACTGCTAGATCCACATGCAAAGTCACTAATAAAGGAGGATCTTAGAGCTGAATCAGGTAACAAATGAAAACAAGAAAAATCAATAAGAATGATGACATCAGTGCTTCAAAAGGAAATAATTTGGTTTCAAAGAATAAAGAGAGAGCATTGGAAAAACTAGACAAAGTCCTCCAACACTTTTGCAAATATGACCCTACTACAAAAAAATCAAATGCAGTGAATAATGAGGTATCTAAAAATAATGTCCCCACAAATTAACACTTCATTTATCAGAATTAGCACACAGTTGGAAAATAAAAGGTGATAAATACAAGATAAACTCAGTTTCATAATTTACTGGTTACATTGCTTCAAGATAAAATCCCAAACAAGCTTTTTTTCTTTCACTATAGAATCTATGTCTCCAATGTAAATAGATTTATTCTAAGATGGCCATTTCTGGGAAAAGGAAGGCCTCTTCTATTTATTTTTGTGTTCCTCAAACACACAATATTGTAAGAATCTCCTCAGGAAGTTGTAAAAATTACAACTGCCAGACCAATTCTAAGTGTACAAGAGCAGAACAAAATCTGCTGCTGCTGCTGCTAAGTCACTTCAGTCGTGTCCGACTCTGTGTGACCCCATAGACAGCAGCCCACCAGGCTTCCCTGTCCCTGGGATTTTCCAGGCAAGCACACTGGAGTGGGTTGCCATCTCCTTCTCCAATGCAAGAAAATGAAAAGTGAAAGGGAAGTCGCTCAGTTGTGTCCAACTCTTCGTGACCCCATGGACTGCAGCCCACCAGTCTCCTCCATCCACGGGATTTTCCAGGCAAGAGTACTGGAGTGGGGTGTCTTCATATTTTTAACAATCATCTAAAGAGATCCTTATGGTAATCAAGCAAATGTAGAGATAACCCCCTTAACTCATCCAAATGAAATGATGAAATTTATTCTGTCTCTCTCTCCTCCTATCTTAACCTTAAAGTCTTTTTAAAAAACTTTGTGAGTTAGTTTATACTCACTGTACTTCTTTCTTCTTTTTTCTATATGCCCTTCTTTCTTCAGGGTCTAATCTATTAACAAAGGTTTTTGAAGCTATCAACACAGACTTTAGAATTTCCAACCTGTTCCTTCTTTTCTTTTTGCTTTTATTTCCTTAATCTGTTTAAACACTTTAGAAAACTGGAACTTTCCCCCTGCTCCTTTAAAATAGAGTATGAGTGATTTGTCTCAAGCTTCCATTTTTCTATACTCCCTCAGCCTGTATTCTCCTGAGCCCATTTTGCTCCATATTCATTTGGACATTAAATGCTTAGCAAATATTATCATATTCTGTCTGTTCTTTCTGTACCAACTGATCGTCAGCTCCTCAGCTCCTGATGTCAGACAAACATCTCATCCTTCACTTCTGTATTTTCTTCGCTGAGCCCAGAAGATTGACTAAGACTGACTAGTGCGCAGTGTGCTTCACGCAATGAGTGTTTAATAAATATTTTAAAACAGTATTAAAATGCTGAATAAATTTGACAGCAGTGCTGCTCCTCATCACTTAAAGTGCCAGCATTTTCTAGATCCCTTCTCTGTTTAGCAACCATTTCTTAACATACCTACACGTCCCCAGATGTTTCACCCAAGCTGATCCAGCTTTCCCTGCCTGAGTTATGGAAATATTGTTCACCTGTTTTCCCCAAAGGAGTATCTCATTAGTACCCAAAGACCCTGCCATACAACTTGAAGTTGCCCTTTTTTTCTGGTGATAGTAGGGAAAAGAGGACAGTAGGGATGGAGAACTTTTCCTTTTAGGTTACTCTTCTTTTTTCCCCAAATCATCCTTCATAGCAAGATACAACGCCCTGATGCTTATTTTCATACCTCTGTGAAACGTTTTTTATTCTTAGCCCCTGAAGAGTGCTAGGAATTTTACCTAAGAGGCTTTAGTAATTTTTTTTGAGGCTTTAATATTTTAACTAAGATACTGTGTCTTCCAGAGGTCTATTCAATAACCCGCCCCCCTCTTTTCTGACCTATAGTCAGGAAGGGAATATTTCTAACATTCTACGCCAGTGAAAAACACTCTTCTGCTTATGTTGTATGGATCTAACGTGGCAACGTACAGCAAAGATTATTTTCTTTTTCTTGGATAAGAAATTGAGTTTTGCAGAGTATGTTGGCATTCTATTCACTGTTTTATTTTAATTCTCACAATTTTGCTAGGTAGAAAGAATAAGGGTCATTATCTCCAGGATAAACAAGAGGAAAACTCCGAGAACTTAAGTGACTTGCCCCAGGTCACAGAGATGAACCCACAATGAATCAGAATCGCAGTCAATCCCATATTCCGTCTCTGCTAGCTCAACTTCACATAATAAGCTGTTTGTCAGTAGAGATAAGGCTGCTGCTGCTGCTAAGTCGCTTCAGTCGCGTCCGACTCTGTGCGACCCCATAGACAGCAGCCTACCAGGCTCCTCCGTCCCTGGGATTCTCTAGGCAAGAACACTGGAGTAGGTTGCCATTTCCTTCTCCAATGCATGCATGCATGCTAAGTCGCTGCAGTCGTGTCCAACTCTGTGCGACCTCATGGACAGCAGCCCACCAGGCTCCTCTGTCCTCAGGCTTCTCTAGGCAACAACAGTGGAGTGGGTTGCCATGTCCTTCTCCAGATAAGGCTGCTAGGAATGAGCAAAAAAGCGACAGATTTGGAGGTGGGAGCCTGGTGGGCTGCCGTCTATGGGGTCGCACAGAGTCGGACACGACTTAAGCGACGTAGCAGCAGCAGCAGCAGGGGAGGGAAAGTAAACTCCGGGAGTTGGTGATGGACAGGAAGCCCTCGCGTGCTGCAATTCATGGGGTCGCACGACTGAGCGACTGAACTAAACTGAACTGAGAGGAGGGAAGTAGGGGTGTGGGGGAAGGCGAGGAAACTACCTTGCGCAAGCGCAGATCGCCACTAGAGGGCCAGGACAGTGAGAAAGGAAGGTTGAGGAAAGAAGCTAGCTGAACTCCTTTAACTCCATCTTCAACCTCTGGCTAACGCGCAGGCGCACTTCCTCGGGACGAAGGTCAGACTGAAGAGGACGGGGCTTGGAGTCGCGCAAGCGCAGTTTTGCGCCGGGTCTTCAAGATGTCGTTCCCCGAGTACAAGCCATCGCGCTTGGCCAGCCTACCTGCTACCCTCGACCCAGCTGAATACGACATATCTTCTGAAACCCGGAAGGCACAAGCCGAGCGGTTGGCCATAAGATCCCGGCTTAAACGGGAATACCAGCTTCAGTACAACGACCCTAGTCGCCGAGGGGTTATCGTGAGTGAGGGGCCAGTGGGTGGGAATCGAGGGGCCAGAGTCAGGACGCAGGACGGTCCGGTCTGACTGCTCAGCCCAGACCTGCAGGGGGACCAGCAGCGGGTGGGTCACCATTGCCGAACAATATGTTAGACTTAGGTCCTCTTCCAGGCCCAGAGAGCAGGCCGGTTCATTAGTCCTTTGACCTTGGGCAGGATGTTTGGTGGTAAAGAGGACGGGTTCTGGATTCACACCTTGGCTGGGTTTGAATCTCCGCTTGATCACTTCCCGCCTGAGTGATCTTGAAAAAGTTGTTGAACTCTGCTGCTTAGCTTCGGTTTTCCTGCCAGAAAAATGGGTATAATACTGTACTTCCTATCTTATGAGGCTCTTAGGAGGATTAAACGAGGTAAGACAAGTGACCGGCCAGCACAGTGTCTGGCTTGTGATGAGTGTTCAGAAAATATCTGGAGGAGAGGGGTGGTGTTTTGTTTTTTTTTTTTTAAGCTGTTTTCCACTTTTCAGTTCACAGTTGAGGCAATACTGCTCTCTCCTGATGGGAATATAATGATTTTTCAGTTTGTATCTTTTAAAGACCCAAATACGCCTCAGCTTACTGAAGCTCTGCACTGTGGAGTCAAACGCCAAGGCTCTAAGTACTGGCAAACTATATGACTTTGTACAATATCCCTGACCCTTCTGAAACTTAGTTATCTAATTTTCATTTATGGAAATGTTAGTACATTCTTTATAGATCCTTGTGAGGTTAAATGAGATAGTCTATATAACACTCTTGACACATAATACATGCCCAGTAAACTGAAAGGTATTATTATTTAAGAAGCATGCTTTTAGATAATTTTTGTACAAGAGCTGTTTAAATATGATGTCAGATATGATATTATAAAAAAAAGACTTTTCTCAACAATTACATTGGTATTCTGTAGGAATTTTAGGAAGTTAGAGGATTGAAGGGAATTTACAGTGTGCCAAGCACTATTGAAACTCTTTCTGAATGATATTCAGATATCACAGCTATTCAAAGAGTTAAGCTCTATTTCTGTCCCCATTTTACAGGTGGGAAGGACAAGTATGTTATAGAGTGATATCAACTAGCAAGTGATAGAGCAGAATTTGAACTGCAGTCTGTGTAACCCAAAGCATCTTCTTATGTTTGGCTATATTGTCTCCAGCCAGAACCTCCTTCACTTGGAAGAAGGTGCAGAGAGAGACATTCATTATATACATACTCAAGCGCTTGGGTTTGGTATGCTAGATAGTAAGATGTAGTTTTTTAAAAAAGAGTCTCTCGCGAAGTTTTTCTCAAAGAGAGAGTCTTTGAGTCAGACAGGGCTGAGATTTAAATTCCAGATTTTCACGTTTCCAGTTCTGTGACCCAGAGCAGTATAGTTTTGCCATGTAAAACAGGTTTTACACCAGCCTCATTGGTTGCTAAGTAAATGCATGCGTGCTCAGTCATATCCCACTCTGTGACCCCGTGTACTGTAGCCCACCTGCCAAGCTCCTCTGTCCATGGAATTCTCCAGGCAAGAATATTGGAGGGGGTTGCCCATTTTTACTCTAGGGAATCTTTTCAACCTGAGGATCGAACCCGTGTCTCTTGTGTCTCCTGCCTTGGCAGGCAGATTCTTTACCACTGTGCCACCTGTGAGGCCCCTAAATAAATAAATGCCTGAGTATTATATATTGAGCAGTACATGGAAGTTCTTTGCCTAATCTTTTAAGAATGATTTATTTAGTGGATAAGTAATTGCTTAGAGTCTGTTACATGCCAGGCCTTCTTATAGATACTGTAGTGACAGTGGAGAACAAACAGGCAAAGACTCCTGTCCTCATAAAGCTTTGTTTCCAGAGGGAAGACAAATAATAAGTAAAAAAATTAAATTGTTTAGCGTGTTAGGTAGTGGTAAGTGATGAGAAGAAAAAGAAAGGAAGAGGGGATTAGGGGTGTGTGTATTTAGAAGGGACAGGGCAGCTATAATTTTAGAAAGGCTCAGGAAAGGCCTCGCTTAGCAGGTGACATTGAAGATTTCAGAAAACTGAGGTGAGGGAGCTAGCCACTCAGCTTTCTGGGAAGATAGCATTCTAGTAGAGGGGGCAGCAAGTACAAGAGTCCTGCAACAGGAGTGTGCCTCATTAATCTCCCCAATACTGAAGAGACTGTTGTCATTAACATAGAGAAAGCTGAGGGCAGAGTAGGAAAAGATGAGATGGGAAAGGTGCCTGGAACTAGATCACACCAGGTCTCATACGTCACTGAAAGGACTTTTCTGAGTCGGATGTCCCATAATCAGAACTTATATTTTAACAACATCTCTGGCTGCTTAGTTGAAAAGAGACTATGGGAGAGCAAAAATAGGAGCAGGGAGACTAGGACCTTGTTGCAGTATTATAATTTCTTAGTTGATGGTGGCTGTAAGGGTGGTGGCGGTGAAGCTGGTAAGACATGATCCATTCTGGCTATGTATTGAAAGTAGAGCCTGCCAGGTTAGCTGGTAGGTTGGATATGTGGTGTAAGAGAAGGAGAGGGCTCAAGGATAACTCTCAGGTTTTTGACTGAAGTGAAGAATGAAGATGCAGTTTGCCAGGATAGGGAAGAGTGTGAAAGGATTAGGGATGGAGGTGGAATGCCATGTTGGGAAATCAGTTTGGGATACATCCCATTTGGCATCACATTGGCTCAGACGGTAAAGTGTCTGCTTGCAGTGCGGGAGACCTGGGTTCCATCCCTGGGTTGGGAAGATCCCCTGGAGAAAGGAATGGCAACCCACTCCAGTACTCTTGCCTGGAAAATTCCATGGACGGAGAAGCCTGGTAGGCTGCAGTCCATGGGGTCGCAAAGAGTTGGACACGACTGAGCAACTTCACTTCACTTCACTTCTTTTGCCGGTTAAACTTCCCTGGTGGCTCAGATGGTAAAGCATCTGCCTACAATTTGGGAGATCCGGGTTCGAACCCTGGGTCAGGAAGATCCCCTGGAGAAGGAAATGGCAACCCACTCCAGTATTCTTGCCTGGAAAATCCCATGGATGGAGGAGCGTGGTAGGCTACAGTCCATGGGGTCGCAAAGAGTTGGACATGACTGAGCAACTTCCCTTTCTTTTACTTTTTTTTTTTTACTGGTTAAACAAGTCAGCCTTGAGCAGGGAGTGTGATATTATGTCTCCTGTTCAGGCTAGAGGTCTAGGGCTGGAGTCATACTTTTGGGGAGTCATCTGCCTATAGGACAGGGAGGCCTGCTGTGCTGCAGTCCATGGGGTCGCAAAGAGTCAGACATGACTGAGCGACTGAACTGAATTGCCTATAGGTGGATGTTTAAAGCCATGTGACTAGAGATTATCAAGGGAGTGAATGTAGATAGGGAAGACCCACGGGTCTGAGGTCCACCCTTAAGAGACTGGAGAGAGAAGTAGGAAGGGGGTGAAAGAGACTAAGGGAATAGCCAGTGAGTTAGTAGAAAAGCCAAGCTGGTGTGTGCCCTGGAAGGGATAGATATAAGAATAGACAGATGTTTTGTCCTTTCAAGTATAGAGATTACACGTCCCACTGAACCTGTATCTTGTGTCTTCACCTTCTTCACTGTCTCTGCAAACAGTTTCACTTAAAATATTACCATGGGAGACTTCCCTTGTGCTACAGTGGTAAAGAATTCACCTTCTAACGCAGGGCGCCTGGGTTTGATCCCTGTTTGGGGAACTGAGAACCCACATGCTGCCAGTTAATTAAGCCCTCACATCACAACTACTTTTTTTAACCAAGACGATCTGATTATTTTTCTTTAACAACTTTATCCTTTCGAAAAACTATTTTAATAGTGTAAAATGTAATAATTTTGCTCTTAAAAATACCAGCCAAGGCAGCTCAAAAAACTTTAAGTTCAGAGTTAGCCTACCTCAGTCTTCATCCTTCCTGCAGTTTAGTTGTAGCCTGGAGAGACTGGCATGGGTGTAGCATTAGAAAGGGTCCAGGAAACAAAGTTGACAGTATGATAGAGCATATGAAATCTGTTTGTCTTCGTTGGAAATACTGCATACTTCAAGAAAGGCAGTGAAGCCAAAAACAATCCAGAAAAAAATAGAAAAAAAAAGGATTTTAAAAAAAGTGCCTTCTCTGACTCCTTAAAATGATTAGGATTCTTAATAGAAAGCTGAAGGATAATTTGAGTGTTTTAAATTCTGAACAGGATCATCAGGAAATTAGTCAACAAATGCTAGAAATGTGTGATCTTCTCTGAAGCTATGTAGGAATATTTGGGATATACCCTTAACTGTAGGAGAGAAGAAAGGGTGTCTCCTATGCTCCAGAACAAAAGTCCTGATGAGATTGCTTATCAGTGTAGAACTTCATTTCCTGTATCTTTTGTTTTCATTCATTTTAGGAAGATCCTGCCTTGATTCGTTGGACCTACGCAAGATCAGCAAATATCTATCCCAATTTCAGACCGAATACCAAGACCTCCCTCTTAGGAGCTCTGTTTGGAATTGGCCCCCTCGTCTTCTGGTATTATGTTTTCAAAACTGACAGAGTAAGTACTTGAACCTTGTGTTTGGTAACTGTGTGATAGGTTCCTGCTGTGCTGGCTGCAGCTGTCTCTCACTCGATAATTCTCTTCTTGGCTTTCTACTCCTTCTTACCTTTCCTTTATCCTCTCCTACCTTTATCCCTTTCCAGCTGAATAAAAAACCAGAAGTTTCATTTACATGTTTAGTTTTATTGCTCTATCCTTTCAACTCATGTAGAAATATTCCCTCTTAAAAACCACAGTTGTTTCTTGGTCTTTCAAATTTAATATTAGTGGCTGCTCTAGAATTTAAAATAATGAATTGGTCCCTTTAAATATGTAAGACTTGAACTTAGTTCATGGAAGAGTCTTCATGGTGTATTCTAGGTGAGGTAAGGAAGTTGTGTGTGTGTGTGTTTGTGTGTGTGCACTCAGTTGTGTCCAACTCTTTGTACCTCCATGGACTGTAGTCCACCAAGCTCCTCTGTTCATGGAATTTTCCAGGCAGGAATACTGGAGTGGGTTGCTAGTTTCTTCTCCAGGGGATCTTCCTGACCCAGAGGTTGAACCTCTGTCTCTTGTGTCTCTGGCATTGGTATGTGGATTCTTTACCACTGCGCCACCTGTGTATATTAAGCAAGAGTTTACAGAAAAAACTTAAAAAGTTAATTGCTTTTTTCTCATTAGATGTGCAGAAGTTAAGATTTTCCATTCTGATTAACCTTTGGGTGTTGTTTTTAAAGAGATATTTATTGGATTACATATTAGAATACATGTATCACTTTGTATGTTCCCTGTCTGCTCTGCATGAATTTCAGTTATATTGGTCACATTGTGTGAGTTAATGTTAAAACATTGATATTCCAACAATAGAGTAGCAGAAGCAGCCTGTGGTGGGGATCACTGCCATCAGAGGCTTGGGTATGTGATCGCATAGAAAGCCAAGCTTATCTTTGACACTAGACCAGTATGATACTAGATCCCCAACCTGAGCCTGTAGGCCTCATGTTGCCGTCTACACTGGAGCCCACCAGTGTGTTAATAGCTCTGCCTTAAACTGGTCAGTCCACTCTCCTGTTAGAATTTATATATTTTCATTATCTGATAAATTATTGCTTAACAGAAAGGTAGGCCACACTTACCAGAAGGTATATGCCTTTTGCTTTCAGTGTATGCTATTTGGTGGGGTAATATAGATATTTTTCAATAGGGGTGTTTTCTTACTATCCCTTTATTTCTTCAGATTATTGCTTCCTCAGTCATACTGTGCAGACTTTAAACAATGAGAGATTGGAATTCGGTTGGGAGTGTTTCTTCTTGTTTTTCAGAGTTACACCATGAATTGTACCAGAATGCATTGTTTTTTAATGTACTTTTTTTTTTTTTTCTCTTTGTGCAGGATAGGAAAGAAAAACTTATCCAGGAAGGAAAATTGGATCGAACATTTAACATCTCATATTAAGTCTGACAGTGATGTCTATATGTACTATTGTTTAAATAAATCAGTTAATCATTAAATAAATAGTTTTTCTTTCTTAATATTACTTGGATTCAGTAAACATTTGCTGAACATTGTGGAATCCCACTTTGTAAGAATTCACAGTTTAATGAAGAAACAGATTCATGTTCATTCATTCAGTCATTTAGCAAATGAGTGTCTGCTATAAGCCAGGCATTGTGCTGCGTGCTGAGAATATAGCAGTCAGTAGGACAAACTTAGGCCCTGTGCTTTAGGAGTATACACTCTGACAAGTGTTTATTCAACAGTTATTATGTGAGTGCTTATTATGTATCTAGTACTATTTAAGACCTAAGCTCTTGTCTGGCTCCAGCCCCAGTCATAAATGCAGCAGAATAGTTACAACCTTGTGGTTTAAAGAAAAAACAGATAGTGATTCAGGAAAGTGATGTAGGCAAGCTGATGAAGAAGCAGTTCTGTCCAGGAAAATGGCATTTGATCTAGGCTCTGAAGATCACAGGGGCTGACAGCAAAACAGGAGCACAAAAGGGTGAGGTGTGTTGGCATGGCTAGATTGGGGACCACTGTTAGGGAGAAGACAGGGAGGGTGGAGGACATGCTGAAGAACAGAAGTAAAATGATACAGAGCATGGTCTTTGGAAGTTAGATCTAGGCTAGAATCTTAGCTTGAGCTTAGCAGTTGGAATACCAGGCCTCCACACCCTCATCCATGGCATGGAGATAGTAATCCCTACTACTTCATGAGATGAAAATGAGGTAACAGAGTATTGCTCAGTGAAAATTGCCCCATGCTTTGTAGTTCAGTCTTGAAACTGGATGACAATTTCATCTATGAGAACAAAGTAAAATCAAATGTTGTAGGGGGAACAGCATGCTCTATGGGGCTGGCTTACATGAGTATATTGGTTTTAGTTTTCAAAGCATATTTTCAACTCTTCTCTCATTTGATCCTTATATGAACCTGGAATACCCCCAAAATGCAGAGCCCAAGAGAAAAGCTTGTACAGATTTTGTATGTTAGGAAGTGATCTGAAAGAACAAGGGGCAGACTGCTAAGAATGAAACAGGGATTGAGGGAAAACCCATCAACTGTGTGCTCTTGGCCTGAGGGTAACGGGCTTAGTTCTTATAGGGGCTTTCTGAGGAGCGCTGTGGAATGGACAGAATTTTTCCTCAGACATGAAAAAGTGAATAAATACCAGTCATTCTTCTCCCTCTTGGTCCAGAGTTGTCTCATGCAGTTAGTTCTCTTGTACTGCCAGGTGTGAGCAAGCCTCAGGCAGGCTGACGATTCTTACAGGCATCTCATGGAGGATGAAGGAAGTTTAGGGCAGAAAGCAGGTGACATGCTGTGCAGCTGAGGTGAAGTATTGTCACACCTGCAGGTAGCTGAGAGCTGCAGCAGCAATTGGAGTGGAAAGATGGGTCAAGCAGAATTGAAGCAGGCACAAGAGGCATAGGATTTCCTCCTCCACTCCAAACAGCTCGGCTCTGTGCACACTGAATCTCATTCAAAGGGTGGTTAGGTACAGTGTCACAGGAGGGCTAGTGGAGCAAGCTGCTGTCCACAGTTGAGACTGGTTGAGGCCCTAGCTGATAATCATTTCCCCTCACCATGCTCTTGAGATTTCCCTTCTCTTGGCCATCACTTTAGCAGATCTAGGTTGCTTGCCCGAGTTACCAGGATTTTCATTTCCAAAGGCCAGAACCTTAGTTACTCTAGCATCATCAGGCCTTTGATGCAGCAGCTACCTGTTTACACTTCTCATGGAGCATGGAAGCATGAAGAGGAGCCAGGGCTATCCCTTTCTGCCCCCATTGTGTAACGGCAACCCTAGTTCCTTGTAATCAAGGTCATTTAGTGCTGCTAGTATTAATAGCCTTTTTTTTTTTTTTTTTTCTCTTATCTACTGCTTCTGAAGTACAAAAACCCCCAGATGGCCAGGAGTTAGTAATGACTTCAAATTAAAGTGAAATCCTGTTAACATTAGTTCTGTGATTTATAATAAGTATATATTCAGTCTTTGTTTCTGGCACAGAATTCCTAAAATCCTTGGGATTTCCTAAGTGAGATAACAGAAAAAGGTGTCTTATGTTAAGGTGACTTTTGAACCACACCTAAGGATGGGGGCTGGCTGTTTGGAACTTTCAGTTGCACCCCTGACCTCCTTAGCTTTATATCCCTGCTCTGCCACTTACTGGTTAAGTGACCTGGAATATATTTAAATTCTGTTTCCTTTTCTTTAAAATGGATAAACTAGTAAAACATTTTTATTAAACTCATTGTATGAGTTATAAAATATTTAGAATAGTGGCACATATTCAGGTCTTGGTGAGTGTTAACTATTATTATAACTATTAAACTCTGAGTTTAAATCTATATTTTAAGCCTAATTAATGAAAAAATTTTAATTTGCATTTCATTTGTTAAATATAACTTCATATCTCTGTCCAGAGATATGAATTCTCCAGGCAAGAATACTGGAGTGTATTGCCATTTCCTTCTCTAGGGGGTCTTCCCGACGTGATCGAACCTGGGTCTCCCATGTTCCAGGTAGTCTTTACCATCTGAGTCACCAGGGAAGCCCATAATATTGAAGTATAATATAACTTCATATATTTTTGTCCATTTATGTTTATTTTGTTCTTTGCTTTCTCAGATCCAGTGCCAAATTTTTCTGATGTAAAATGTCTTCTTAGTGATTTAAGATTTAGACAGGTGAAGATATTAATCCTCAATTATACCAATCTTTTTTTCCTCTGAGAGTTATTCTAGTACACCTTAGTTACAGGAAAAATATTTACAGTAGGACTTCCCAGGTGGTACAGTGGATAAGAATCTGCCTGCCAGTGCAGGGGATACAGGTTCAATCCCAGGCCCAGCAAGATTTCCATGTACTTCAGAGCAACTAAACTCACATTTCACAATCACTGAGCCTTTGTGTCTAGAGCCTGTACTCCATGACAAGAGAAGCCACCGTGATGCACTGCAACGAAGAGTAGCCCCTGATCACCACAGCTAGAGAAAGCCTGCATGCACAGCAAGGAAGACCTGCTGCTGAGTCACTTCAGTTGTGTCCAACTCTGCGACCCCATAGACGGCAGCCCACCAGGCTCCCCCATCCCTGGGATTCTCCAAGCAAGAACACTGGAGTGGGTTGCCATTTCCTTCTCCAATGAATGAGAGTGAAAAGTGAAAGGGAAGTCGCTCAGTTGTGTCCGACCCTTAGCATGGACTGCAGCCTACCAGGCTCCTCCATCCATGGGATTTTCCAGGCAAGAGTACTGGAGTGGGGTGCCACTGCCTTCTCCAAGGAAGACCTAGCACAACCAATAATGAATAAGAAGGCAGCATCCAGAAAGACATAGGCAGAATTTTTTAAACAACTGTTTAACATTGAGAATTACTCAACAGTGTGTTCTTATCATTATGAACTGCCCCAAATCACTCAGAAGCTGTCAGTGCTGCCATGTATCTGACTGATGCCATTAGCCCTGGGCACTGGGCATAGACGCCCACACTGGGTAAGCTGCCTCTGTTAGCCTAAGAACTCAAGTTTGTTACAAGTACAGCCACTGGCAAGAGTTCCTCAAGGCCACTGCATTTTCCCATCACTTGCTCCTGAATCCAGGGCATGGGAATGGCTGAGCTTAGGTGATGTGGGTGAGTTCTAGCTGCAAGGGAGACTGAAAAAGCAAACATGTAGCATGTTCAGCTGTAAAGCACTTCTAAAACAGCGGAAGCCTTTGAAGGTGTTAAGCAGGAGTAAGTTTATTGAATTTGTACTCCTGAAAGATCATTCTGGATCCTGGAGGAACTCATCTTGGGGTAACAGAGGCTGGAGGATGACCAGTACCAAGCTGTTATAAGACTTTAGGCCAGAAATTGTTTTCAATTTTTGAGATAGTTCTCAGTGCAGAATAAAGCAGCTCATTCCCAATCCCAGGATGACTCACTTTGTTGTGAACCTGTCGAAAGCTTTATGAGATTCTAAATATATTATCTCTATTAGTTCCCCTTTATGCTCATGCATGAGGAGCCAGTTTTCTTCTAATTCCTTATCCTTGTATGACATCCCTTCTCTCTGGAACAATATTGCTTCTCTAACAGCCTGGTTTGTTTAAGTACTATTTTTTTTTTTTTTTTTTTTACCCTCTATTATGGATCCTTCCTGAAGAAAAAGATTATCTGTGCTCTGATCAAAATCCCATTGGGTTCAGCCCCTGATTTATTTTTCTTCTTTCTCATTCCTGGCACACAGTCTTCTCATAACTTTGGGGAAAATACAGGGTATTGATTATCTCTACATTCTTCAGGATCATTAATGGGGTATTTGAAGAGATTAGAGTTCTGAACAAGAATCTGTCTTTCTGATTTACTTCACTTTGTATAATATGCAAAATAGATAGCCAGTGGAAATTTGCTGTATGACGCAGGGAACCCAAAGCTGGTGCCCTGTGACGACTTAGAAGGGTGGAATGCAGAGGGAGGTGGGAAGAAGGTTTAAGAGGGAGGGGGGATATATGTATTCCTATGGCTGATTCTTGCTGATGTATGGCAGAAAGCATCACAATATTGTAAAGTAACCCTCCAATTAAAAAAAAAAAGGAATCTGTCTTAATCAAATGTGTGATTTAAAAATATGAACAGCATTTTAAAATTAGTAAAAAAAAATAATCCAGCAAATACATTCAAAGATTCTGAATTTCCAAAGCTTTCATTGCCACTTTCTACCTTTGTGTGGACAAATAAGGTTTTATGATGTTTCTGTTATATGACCCATTCGTCCTTATCACTAAGATTGTAATATATCCAACAATTCCCTCTTTGGCTGCCTTGTTTACTTCCATTTCTCTAGCTGAGCTAGAGATGACCCCTTCTGCTGATACTCACTGTGGCCTGGAGTGACACCAAGCAGTATCATTCACCTGGAGACCATCATTCCTAGAAGACTCAGCGATCTTATGGCCAAGTTTCAGGATTTATAAGATTAAAGTCAAGCTGAAAGTCTGACATTTGATCTCTGAATACCCCTGGAGACAGATGGCTGGTGTAATATGAGATTTCTTGAGCAAACTTGCACTAGAGTTCAAATTTATTTCTCCTATAATCACAAGGAGTTATCACCTTATCATTGTAGGGTCAGTTCTTTACCACCAATCACATTTAAATCATTCCTCTTATTTAATAATTAGGCTCTGGAAAAATCTTAGGGGTGGGGGAAAGAGGCAACTTGGCTAAGGCTGCTCCAGAAATCAACACAGGAGAGACTCAAGGACTGCAATCTGATAGACAATTGTGGGTAGGAGGAAAAGGTGGGAGATGGGACTTCTTGTGAAACTACATTTGCACAGTTAAACACTTTTTTCTACTTATGTTATATGTTTCACATGAATGAAAGTTTCTAAAGAGAGTTTTATTCTTTATGTGAGGTGGAGACAGTATCAAAGAGTGGTATTTTATACGGAGTAGCTTGGATGAAGGTAGATGGAGATGGAGGATTTCAGTAACCCCAGTGCCATGTCTTAGAAGCTGTACAGGCAGCTTCTGCTCCAAAACCATGCTCTGCAAGAGTGGTCCAGAAACAGCTTGATCCCATCAGGGACTTTAGGAGGAGAGACAAATGCCAGACCACAAGGAGAAGGAGCTGCTGTTGGTCTTCAGGTTCTAGAGATGGTTGGTTTCCTGGAGGTATGGATGGAGGAGCCTGTGTCCTGTTAAATTCTAGTAGGGTACTCACCATCAAGTCCCCTCTGCATTGATCATATATCAATACTTATTGAGCCGCAGTCATTTACTAAGCACTGAGGATACTAGTATAAAGATACAGCTTCTTCTTGGAGGAACTCACAGTGGAGAACAATTATAGCAGCCAACACTTATTAAACTTTTACTTGTGTTCCAGGCACTAAGATAAGGTAAGAGCTTTACATATCTCCCAGCATACCTTAAAAATCATCACTAAAATGATACTTTAAATCTCATCATCATGAGACTTTGAGAGGTTAAACAATTTACTCAAATCCTCTAGCTAATAAGGACTAAGATAGAATTGAAATCTGGGCAACCTGACTTCAGAGGGCAATTTTTAACCATTCTTTGAAAGGGATAGAGATAGATGTTATGAAAAGCCCGATACTGAGAAAGGACACCCAGTCCAGCCAGGAGGGATTAATAGATGGTGCCTTCAAGAGCAGGGACCCCCATGTGCACTTTCTTAGGGTTTCTAGCACATTCACAGGTACACAGAATGTTAGAGCTGGAAGGACTGTTAAAGATCTGCTAGTCTCACAGCCTAACTCTATAGGAAAGGTTTGGATAGGAACAACAACTTGTCCAATTCTTCAAGAACCCTGCTTAAAAAACTGTTGTTCATGGCACTGAAACATGTATGCTATCATGTAAGAAACTAATGATATCCTGTGTCTATGTTTGACACAGGATGCTTGGGACTGGTGCACGGGGATGATCCAGAGAGTTGATATGGGGTGGGAGGTGGGGGGGTTCAAGATTGGGAACTCATGTACCCCTGAGACAGAAAAAATAAAAAAATAAATAAATAAAATATAAAAAAAAAAAACACCTGTTGTTCATTACTGATGGGAATCCAAAATGATACAGTCATTTCAGCAGTTCATCCGTTTGTTAGTTTCCTACAAAAGTAAACATACTTTTACCATGTAATCCAGCAACCATACTCCTTGTCATTAGCAAAAAGAGTTGAAAACTTAGGCCTACTCAGAAAACTGCATAAGGATGTTTAAAGACGCTTAATTCATAATGGTCATAATCTGGAAGAAACTAAGGGAAGGAAAAATAGAAAAAGCATTTAAGGCAGTGAAACCACACTGTAGGACACTATAAAGATGAATATATGTCATTATGCATTTTTTTCAAACCCATAGACTGTACAATGCCAAGAGTGAACCCTAAAGTAAACTATGGGCTTTTGGTGATGATGTGTCAATGTAGGTTCATCAGTTATAACAACCATACCACTCTGGTAGGGGATGTAGATAATGGGGTGGGCTATGCATAACTGAAGGTAGAGGGTATTGGGAAATCTCTGCACCTTTAATAAGGATGTATTTGGAGAGAAATCAGGCAGATATTTGGAGCATTTTCTGTGTAAAGCAAGTATTAGAAGATTTATCTCTTCTTGGAGCTTGAACATGAAAATATCCGATTCAAAACCAATACCTCTCATGTTATTCTTGCTGAATTCCCAAAAAAGGTATCCATGGCAGGCATCAGCTCTTACTCATCAACACTCACTCTCCTTCCTTTTCTTCTAATAGAACCCTGGTTTATTTACGAGGCTGGTTCTCGGAGAAAGTGGGCATGATCCCACTCCAGGGAATGAACCTGGACTGGTTTAAGGATAGATGTGTAACCCAATTCTGAACCTAAGACATAAGAGAAATCTACTGGGGAGGGCTTTCTTTCTTCAATAAAAGACATTTCCCAAAGAGGAATCCTTCTGTTCCTTTACCCTTTTGCTTTCCTCCCTTCCTCTGACCTAGAACATGGAAGTGAGGTGAAGATAAGACATATCCAAGAATCAGTTCAGTTCAGTCTCTCAGTTGTGTCTGACTCTTTGTGACCCCATGGACTGCAGCATACCAGGCCTTCCTCTCCATCACCAACTCCCAGAGCTTGTTGCCTCATGTCCATTGAGTCGGTGATGCCTTCCAACCATCTCCTCCTCTGTTGTTTCCTTCTCTTCCTGCCTCAATCTTTCCCAGCGTCAGGGTCTTTTCCAATGACCCAGTTCTTTGTATCAGGTGGCCAAAGTATTGGAGATTCAGCATCAGTCCTTCCAATAAATATGCAGGACTTAATTCCTTTAGAATTGACAGGTTTGATCTCCTTGCAGTCCAAGGGACTCTCAAGAGTCTTCTCCAGCACCACTATTCAATTTGGAACCAGCCTGTTGTTCCATGTCCAGTTCTAGTTGCTTCTTGACCTGCATACAGATTTCTCAGGAGGCAGGTAAGGTGGTTAGTAATCCCATCTCTTTAAGAGTTTTCCACAGTTTGTTGTGATCCACACAGTCAAAGGCTTAACATAGTCAATAAAATAGAAGTAGATGTTTTTCTGGAACTCTCTTGCTTTCTCGATGATCCAACAGATGTTGGCAATTTGATCTCTGGTTCATCTGCCTTTTCTAAATCCAGCTTGAACATCCGGATGTTTGGTTCGTGTACTGTTGAAGCTTGGCTTGGAGAATTTTGAGCATTACTTTGCTAGAGATGAGATTAGTGCAATTGTGCTGTAGTTTGAACATTCTTTGGCATTACCTTTCTTTGGGGATGAAATGAAATATTCAAGAATAGCAGAGCAGAAAACCAGAATGAACTTGGCTCCCAACTAACTTCGTGTTATGATTGTCCTTTGTCCTGACCTGCCAACCTCAGACTTCTTTTATGAGATAAAGTCTTAATGTTAGATTTTCATTTACAAGTGAATGCACTCTTAATTGATACCATGTCCTTTTATTTATTATAAAATATAATTGTTCAGATTTTAATTTTATTTATAAAATCCAAAATAAGGACACTAACTGCTCATGAATGAGCAAAACTGCCCCATTTGCTAAATTTCTCTTCCAGCGACTATATAGAATTTAGACATGCACACACTTGGTTATTTTGTGAGGTGTCACTGTTATAGTGCTATAGTGGGTTGTGTCAAAGCTTCTGATATAATTTTAGATTTTAAAAATACCTAGAGTAGGCTATTTAGAGTCCAAAGGCCCACATGGTTAGGCAAGACTCCTCCAGAAAAAGCTCTATAGTTAGTCATAGGCGAACTACTTATATCAAAGGCACTTTAGATTCTGTCTTAGCTTTCACTTTAATTGAGCTATTAATATGCACTGTTGAGATCTTAAATTGAAATTCAATATGGTTTTCTTCAGACCTAAAAGATGATGGAAAAAGGCAATCTGTACTTCTAAATTTTCTGCACTTCGGGCTTCTGTTACTTATTGCATTAGAAGAGTGCCTGCCTTCCTCCTCAGCTAAAAGCTAGTTATTTATGGACAAGGACCTTGGCTTACTCATTCCAGTATATCCTATAGTAGGCCACACGAGAGCCTCGCTGAAGCAGAAACTAAAAGTATTCACTGAGTCACAATAGCAACAATAACAACAATAATATCTAAATCTGCCCAGGTTCACTAGGTGCCAAAAGCAGTGTGAGTGCTTTCAACGCGTGGTCTCATTTTGTGTTGTTTTAGTCACTGAGTCATGTCCAGTTCTCTTGAGACCCCATGGACTGTAGCCCACCAGGCTTCTATCCATGGTGGGTCCCAGGCAAGATTTCTGGAGTGGGTTGCCATTTCCTTCTCTTACTGACCCAGGGATTGAACTCTCAGCTCCTGCATGGGCAGGCGGATTCTTTACCACTGAGCCCCCAGGGAAGCCCATGGTCTCATTTAAACCCCCACCAAATTCTTGTGAAATCAATCATTTCCTTCTTTCAGAGGAGGGAAGTGAGGCACAGGTTAAGTCACTTGCTCAAACTCATTCAGCTGTAAGTACCATCTGGATTCCAGAGTCAGAATTCCTCGTGAAGTAAGTATTGTCTTTATCCACATTTTGCAGCTGAGGAAACAAAAGCTCAGAAAGGTTAATAACTCATTCAGGATCACATAGCTAACAAGTGGTTGTGCCTTGATTTGAATCCAGGCAGTCTGGTTTCAGCATCTGCCCTCTTAATTAGGTACCACACTGACTAACAAAAGGATAAATTTTAGATATCCTTCAGACTGTCACACAATTATATAAAGTTGATTCTATCAAATTGAAGCCTAGCTGTTTACTAAATGTAACAAAGAAATTTAAATGTCAGCTCTGAAGCCTTTTTTTTTTCTTTTCCATTTTAGTAGTAAAACATCTTTCTGGAAGGGCAGAACTTCCTTCAAACTCAGAAGTGATAACTCTTGCATCACTCTAGAAAATTACAACACAGAAACTACACATTAATTTTTAACTTATAGTTTACATCTAGGCCGTAGGTTTCCTACCTTCCCTCTCCTCCTCCATCTCTCTCAGTGCCCCGTCTGGTCAACAAAGTGTGTGCTTTCTGGAGGCAGCCAGTGGCCCTTCCCACCACTGCCTGATAGTGGCTTCTCCTCCTGGGTAGTTGCTCATTACACATCCCATCCTATCCCATTTCAATGTATGTTTACTGAAACATTGGGAGCTTTTCTCACCTCCTTTCTGTAGACCCAAGAAGTCCAGATTTGGACCAGAATCAAAGATTGCAAACAGAATGGTTTGGATACTGATTTTAAGGTAGTTTCTATTAATAGAACAGTGGCCCTCTGCCTTGCCTGCGCATTGGAATTTCCTGAGGGATTTCAAGAAAATTCTCATTTGGATTCCACCCCCCAGCATTTCTAATTTAATTGATCTGAGATACACCCTGGGCACCTGGAGTCTCAGAAACTACCAGGAGCTTCAATGTACAGGCGAAGATGAAAACCACCGCGGGGCTTCTCAACCCTGACACTACTGACATTCAGTACCAGATAATACTCTGTCCTGTGCATTGTAGAATGTTTGCCAGCTTCTCTAACCTTTACCTAACAGATGCCAATAACACCCTCTTCAGTTGTGACAACAAAAAATGTCTCCAGGCTTTGACAGATGTCTTGGGTGAGGGATAGAAAATCACCCTTATTGTGAACCATTGTCTAGAGCCATTGCCAGCAGCCTGGGCTGTGAGAAGTCTCCCAAAAAGAAAAAAGAAAAAGAAGGGAGACTTTCATGGCATTCTCTCTAACAGGAAAATATATAAAGATGTCAAGGATACTTAGCAGAAAGCTCCTGTCATTGGAGGAAACCTAATCAGGGTGCCTTTTTTTTCTTTTTAAAAAGAGTTTTAAATGTCTGAGCAAACAGATGGCTTATTTCTTGGGAGAATAATAGAGAAACGTATCTTTAAGAGTAGAGAATTAAGAAAAGGATACAGATCTTTCTAGCTGATCTGAAGCACAACAGAAGGAAACTATATCTTTTTTTTAATTAGCATGAACAGCCTGGCCTGGGTGAAATATTGTCTCCTGCTGACAAGTTGCTGCCAGCAACAGGGAGATAAAGTACAGGGGCTTGGATGCTAAATGGATATAAACCCAGAATGTTTCTTTAGCTCTAGAAAGGTTTTGCCAGCACACTAACAGAGTGAACCAAAATCGATGAGAGTCTAGGTTTGTGTATAAGAGGAGGGTTGTTTTTGAGTTGCTACGTCGTGTCTGACTCGTGATCCCATGGACTGCAGCCTGCCAGGCTCCTCTGTCCATGGAACTGTTCAGGGAAGAACACTGGAGTGGGTTGCCATTTCCTTCTCCAGGGGAGCTTCCCTATTCAGGGATCTAATCCGAGTCTCCTTTACCTCCTGCATTGCAGGTGGATTCTTTACTGCTGAGGACTTCCCTGGTGGCTCAGACGGTAAAGTGTCTGTCTGCAATGAGGAAGACCCACGTTTGATCCCCTGGAGAAGGAAATGGCAATCTACTCCAGTACTCTTGCCTGGAAAATCCCATGGGTGGAGGAGCATGGTAGGCTACAGTCCATGGGTTTGCGAAGAGTCGGATACAACTGAGTGACCTCACTTTCCCTTGCACTTTATTTACTACTGAGCTCCTGCTAGAGTGAGCTCATTATGTAAGCGCTGGAATTTGGGAACATTTAGTTGTTGTCTTTGTTTGGGGTTATTTGAGAGAAGATTCCAGCAAGCACTACAGGGGAATGGGTAGGTAAGAGGGAAGGAGCTACTAATGGATATGTTTTCAGAAGTTGCCACTTTGGGCAGTGAAGCTTAATCATTCTGAAAGTTGCCAGGAACCTCAGCTGAACACAAGCCTCGGAGGTATGGAACAAGAGAACTGGAGGATTTATCCACTAATTTCCACTCTGGTGGTTGAAGACTGTGTCCAGGGCCATTCACTCCTCAGAACTTTTGTTCTGGTTTGGGCCTCAGGCAATATTGTGAGTGTGTTGCTGGCAACTGGAAGCAGCTGGCCAACACAGGATGGTGATCATTGATGGGGTCTAGGTGAGTCACTGGCAACCTGCTCTAGTGGTCAGTTTAGAAATTTATCTAGGGACTTCCCTGGTGGTCCAGTGGTTAAGACTTCACACTTCCAATGCAGGGGGTGTGGGTTCAATCTCTGGCCAGAGAACTAAGATTCCATATGCTGGGCAAATAAATAAAAATTAAAAAATTTTTTATTTAAAAATATTAGCTGTCTTACTAGTTTACAATGTTTAATTTTCAATAAAGATGTCTTAATATGGTATAGAACATTGGGAAGGCACATCAGCTACTAAGGTACCTCACAATTTGAGACCATGAAATGCCACTGCCAGAAACCCACAGTAGCCCCACCCCATCTGCAACTCCTCTTTCCCACACCCCTTACACCCAATCCACTAACAAGTTCTTTCAGGTCTAGTCCAAAGCTTTCATGGATTTATCCCCTAGGTCCCTGCTGCCACTTCGTTAGTCCGGGACAATGGTGTCTTTGGCCTGGACTATTGCAATGGCCTGGTCCTGGGCTCCCCACACTCACTCTCCCTTCAGTCCCTTAAATTCACAAGGCTTCTTTTTGGAATGCTCCTTTTCCACACTCCACCCCACCCCAGAGCAACCCTACCTTTCTATGACTTGCTCCTTCCTATCCTTTCCCAGTTCCCAAACCACCTGTACAGCATGCCTAGTTGCTAAGTCCTGTCTGACTCTTTGAAACATGGGATTCTCCAGGGAAGAATACTGGAGTGGGTAGCCATTCCCTTCTCCAGGGGATCTTCCTGACCCAGGAATCAAACCCAGGTCTCCCACATTGCGGGAGGATTCTTTACTGTCTCAGCCACCAGGGAAGCCCTAGATGTCCTATCCTTTAGGTCTGGCTAAATGTCACTTCATCGAAGACCTAAAGAAAGGTGTCCCCATCCCACCCGTTATTCCCATCTCAGTTCCTATTTATTTTCTTCTTTGCATGTTTCTCATTGCAATTATTTTGTTTGTGTATTTTGTCTCCCTGTCTATAATCTCTGTAAGGACAATGACCATGCTTATCTCTTGACCTCCATATCCTCATAGAATTGACAAATTTAGTAAATAAAAACACAAGTGTGGTACTTCCTTAGGGGTCCAGTGGTTAAGACTCTGTCTTTCTAGAGCAGGAGGCGAGGGTTCGATCCCTGGTCAGGGAACTGAGATCCCATGCTGTGCAGTGAGGGCAAGGGAAAAAAAGAGGCATATCAGTTAAATTTGAATTTCAGATAAACTACAAATAATTTTTAGTATAGGTATATCCAAGTAATGCAGAGGACATATACTAAAAATTATTCGTGATTTATCTGAAATTCACATTTAACTGGATATATTATTTTATCTGGCAACCCAGGTTCCTAGGCCCCGACACATAGCTGACTCTCATTTTGCAGTGTTAAATAAAAATTTGGTAGCAGCATATCAAAACTGCTACTATGGCAACAAAGTGAGGGAAATGTGTTCAAACTACAAAGTAGTGACAAACACCACTTCCCATTCCTTTCTGTTCTTTTGCCAGTCTTCCCACTCCAGGAGAACCTAATCACCTGGTCCAATCTCATGGACTCCCATTCCCGGTCACCCTGGGTCTGCCTCGTCAATGCCTGATTATGATCAATTGTCACTTTCACAGAACACCAGCAAGTATTTATTGAGTAATTAAGCTGAGAGAACTTAATATATTTCTAAAAATGTTTAAGTTCCTTGACTATGAAACAGTGAGTTCCCATTTTAACCAACCCCCTCCCCGAATACCATCAAAAGGCATGAGATTCTGAAGGAAATCACACAAATCCATTCTCAACTGTGGCATCATGCTCTGGTTTCAGTTAGTTTCTGCAGGGCTCCTGGAATTGGGGGTGAAGTGGCTCTTGAGTGGTTCCCAGCATCTGTAGTAGTTCTCATCCAGACAATTAGAGGTCTTCAGCCCCCACTTGGTGACGGCCATATTTAGAGAAGACTCAAACATAAATGCCTGAGGGGAATGCGGATGGAGACAAGAAAGAGGAAGTGAGGTGGACAATAAAAGACATGTGACTAGATGTCAAGAGAGAAGATATGGGTAGGTAGACTCTTTGAGTAATAAACCACATGTGCTTGCATGGTAAGGAGAAAATACTCAAGCCTTGGGTTCTGACTCTGATCCTACTACTTACAAGTGGGTAATAGCTTGTGTGAAACCCTCAGCTTCTCTGACACTCAAGTTTTATTCTTACTAAACTGGAGTTGGGCACATAAGCATCACATTGTTCTTGTAGCACCATGGAGCTAAATTTGCTAGATCCAAGGGCGGAGGAGGGAGAGTCCTGGGATTATTCTTTTCAGGGGCTGTTACGGTGGCTGTGTCCATGTGAAAGTTAAAGTTAAGTCACTCAGTCCTGTCCAACTCTTTGCGACCCCGTGGACTGTAGCCCACCAGGCTCCTCCATCCATGGGATTCTCCAGGCAAGAATACTGGAGTGGGTTGCCATTTCCTTCTCCAGGGGATCTTCCCAACCCAGGGATCAAACTCAGGTCTCCCGCATTAGAGGCAGATGCTTTAACCTCTAAGACACCATGGACTAGAGCCTACCAGACTATGTCCATGTGAGGGAGAACATAATTCCCATTTAACAGATGAAGAAACTAGGGTTCAGAGTTGGGAAGTGACTGTCTAAGGTGGTAGTAATGAGAAGTTGCAGATTTGGGATTTGAGCCTTTTTTTGCAGGACTCTGAAAAGAGATAGGATAGGGAAGGGAAAAGAAGAAAAAGAGAGCCTGAGGAGGCAGGAAGAAGGGAGCAGGAATGGCTGTCGCACTTTTTAAAGCCCTGTCCAAGAAGGTTCTGAATGGTGGGTGTCCTTCTATGTTCAGGCAGGTTTTGTCTGCAACAGAAAGAATACTCAAGTGCCCTATGCATCCTTCACATTCCAGCTTGACTTACTGCTGATTTTCTGACCAATTATGGCTTTAAAAAAAACCAAAACCTACAATTCTTATGTACTCATATTGTTGGAAATTCTAAAAATATAGATGGACAAAGGAAGATAAAAATTCTCTTTGTGCCACAACTCAGAGAACCCCTGTTAATGTCTGGCATACATTCTAATATGTACTAACTTCTTTTTGTCTAAAATGATAGAGACGATGGTCCCTGCTTGACTTCCCATGACAAGCTTGATGTGAGGTGTTGGGCATGTTATAAAGCACTATTCAGATATAAATATCATTATTATGGACATAATTATTGTTGTCTCTTTGCTAACTGCTTCTTAGGAGACTTCCTGTCTGACTGGACTAACAAAGCCCCATCCCAGCTGAGCTATGAATGCAGTATTATAAAGTTAATTTATTCCAAAGTAGTATAAGGATAAGGCATATGGAGGAGCCTGGATCCAAATTACATAATGGGAAATGGGGAGGGAGACCCAAAGTCTTGTTCCTCATAAAAACAGCCCTGTCTTGTGCTTTACTATGGCAGAATACTGCTCCCTGGTAACATTATCCAAAGCCAGGTTGGGCATTCAAGGTTGCTAAGTGGTAACTATGGGATAGCTTGGGTACCTCCAGGAACTTTCAGAGGTGGTAGCTTAAGATGGTGAATATCTCATAGAGCTCTCATACAGAGATGAAAGTGTTCTACAGAAACTGCAGAGGTTCTTGCAAGCAGAAACAGAGCTGAGGTCTGGCAGATGGGACTCACACCCTGCTCCTGAAGAGAAGCTTCATCGACTCTGGTCCTTGAGTTGGGATTGAAAGCAATCTGTGTTGTGTTGGATAGAGGGGCAGATAAGCTCTCTGCTTAGGTAGTTTGCAAGCTGGGCATGGAGTCAGGCCGGTCTGTGCTACTAATTTTAAAGTCAGGTAACATTGAAGGCATTGGTTTAAAAATGTAAAGCAAGTTTGCATATGATGTTGCATAAAATTACTCCTTGTGGTTCATAAACTCTATCTCCAAAAATGCAAAAATAAAATGAAATCAAGTACCGCAGCCAACTGCAATTGTGTTCAGTTTCAATGTTTACAGCGTGACACAGGAGGAATACAAAATAGCTTTTAAATCCCATCAGTTTCATCCCTTTACAAAGGAGAGCAAAAGAAAATGAGAGAACTGCTGCTCACAGGCCCTGACTATAGTCAGGCAAAGGCTTCCTGACCCTCCTGGGCTTGAGAAACCAGCTATAAGTGACATCCTGCAAACCCTGCTGCTGTGGTCCTGGAGGATGACTTCAAAAAGCAGGAGATGACTCTGAGACAGGACATATATGTTATATATATATATATACAAAATATATATACAGGGCCACAGACAGATAAGGGAGGACGCCTGACACAAGAGTAATAATGTCCCCTCTTCTGTCTGAACAGGGTGGTACAGTCAGCAGGGTCAAATCACAGCCACCAGCTGCACTAGATGCCCTACCTTTTCTACAAATGGAGAAAACGAAGCACAGAGAAGTTACGTAAATTCCTCAAGGTCACACAGGAACCAAGAGCTAGAATTCAAACCTAGACCTGACTCCAAGTACAAAGCTCTTTTTACCCTAACACACATAAATATCAGGCATCTAGTATACACATAAGGGTGTGTGCACACACAGGTGGGAACATACATACAGACACTCGCCTCTCCAGACTTCTCCTCTGTGACTTTGGAGAAATAAAAAATAGCCATTCCTTGCAACAAGGTTGGGGGCCCCAGAGGCCACCAGAACCTCATATCTAACATGCTTACCATGGTGCCATCAGCAATCCTCTCAGGTGCCAGCTTGGCTTTGCTGGCCTTATCAAAGCAGTCGGCATCAGGCCCATGGGGAGTCATTGGGCTGTGCAGGCTGCCTCCCCCTGGCAGGAATCCACCTTGCTTTGCCTCATAGTGACCTTTGATGAGTCCCATGAATTCACTCATGCAGTTCCCTGGGAAGATTGAAACAGTATTTTTATTATCCAAGGCAAGGACCCCAAACACCTAAACTTCTCAAACACTATTTCCGCAGAATGTCAAGAAGAGAGGAGAATCATAAAATTTCATAGAAATAATAAAGAAAATAGATAGACAGGAAAACGACCACAAAACATTCATTAGTGTGGAATTCTTGGTATGCAAAGCTCTACTCCATGGCTATGTAGATTAACAGAGGTCTTAGGTTCCACTGCCTGAACGAACTTATGCTAGATCTAAAGAAAAGTAGGGCCCAAACAAGAATATTAATAATAACTAACATGCAAATCATAATAAAGAGTGAATGTACTCCATCATTTAGGCTTACAAGCCCCATATAAAAATTGTCCACTTTCCCAGATCTGAATTCCTTCCCAAATAGCCTCACAGTAGTACAGGGCATCACCATATTTCTGGTTACAAATTAGAAAATTAAAGCGGGGTGTGTGTGTGTGTGTGTGTATGTTTGTGTGTCTTTGTGTTGATGAAAATGGAAAGAACCCTGGACCTGGAGTCCATTATCAAATAATAATTTGTGTGAAAAAATCTTATCTATACATCTAATCCATAAATATTACATATTCTAACATATTTTCTGTATCTGAATCTAATATCATCTTATTCTTTCATTTTCCAAAATGCTTCCTTAGATTAATTCCTTTTCCATTGACATTCTCTTCATAGAACCTGAAAATCTTAATACTGGAAGGAATTCCTGAAAAAAAAGTGAAAGTGTTAGTGGCTCATTCGTGTTCTACTCTTTGTGACCGAATGGACTCTAGCCCACCAGGCTCCTCTGTCCATGGAATTCTCCAGGCAAGAATACTGGCATGAGTAGCCTGGGAGAACCAGGGGATCTTCCCAACCCAGGGATCAAACTCAGGTCTCCTGCATTGCAGGCAGATTCTTTACCATCTGAGCCACCACGGAAGCCCACGGGATTCCCTACTTCTACTCAACACAGAAATAACCTGTGTATCATTCCTAACAAATTATCTGCATGCCTCCTGTGAATTGAAGTGCTCTATTCAACAAAGGAACCTATCATATTACTGAAGATTCTGGGTATTAGAAAGTTCTCCCAAGTCAATTGGAAATTTGCTTTCATGTAAGTTGAGTAAATTGGTGCTAGTTTTGTCTCCTGGAATCAACAAAATTTGACAAAAATCACCACGTTCCCACTCTTTCTATCTCACATTTTTGTTTAAACAAAGCTTTTTATTTAGTGAAGTGAAGTGAAGTCGCTCAGTCGTATCTGACTCTTTGCGACCTTGTGGACTGTAGCCCACTAGGCTCCTCTGTCCATGGGATTCTCCAGGCAAGAATACTGGAGTGGGTTGCCATTTCCTTCTCCAGGGATCTTCCCAACCCAGGGATAGAACCCAGATCTCATGCATTGCAGGCAGATGCTTTAACCTCTCAGCCACCAGGGAAGCCTCTCTTATTTAGAGCAAGAATTAAAGAAATATAACACCTTGAAAACATCTACCCATCTATGCATCCATCCATTCATCTGTCCATTCCCCTCCCTATTCATCTGCCTATCCATCCAACCAGCATATATGGACACTGTGCTAAGTACTGTGATAGAAATGAGTAAGAAGCAGCCTCTTTAATGTTCCTCATAATCATAGTCAGTCCTGTGCGAGTGCTGACACTGCAAATCATAGACAGAGTAGAGAGATATGGATGGCACTGGCAAACCTTGCAAAGCTAAACATTTGACTTGATAAATACTCCACTCTTCTTCCCTACATGTGAATATAGCCAAGTGTCAAAATACTTGTCAGTCAGTTCAGTTGCTCAGTCATGTCCGACTCTTTGTGATCCCATGGACTGCAGCATGCCAGGCTTCCCTGTTTATCACCAACTCCTGGAGCTTGCTCAAACTCATGTCCATGGTGATGCCATCCAACCATCTCATCCTCTGTTCTCCGCTTTTCTCCCTTGTAGAACTGCCTAAACAATTGTACCCATTTTGCCCAGAACCCAAAATATTGCTGTAGGCCCCTGCAGAAAATGCAAGACCCAGATTATAGCACTACTTGTTTCTCCATGAAGCAGAAATAGAGAGGGAAAAGAAACTGTAAGCATGTAGTATTTACATTTTAAAAGCAGTTCCGCTCATGACTTAAATATTCTGGCCTACTCCATCTAGTATGTGTCCTCAGGGTCACCTTCAAGGCTTAATTTTAAGACGAGAGCAAGACTGAATTCAGCTTTGATCTGAATATGAATTTAGGTAGCAGTGAGGTGGTGATGACATTTCTACATCATTTTCTATATTTCAAAGGACAGTGGGAAGGTAGAACTTGCCTTTTTGATTAATGCTAAATCCAGTTGACTAAGGTGCATTAAGATGACTGGAGGCGATATTTCTACAGAAATCATTCTCCACTTCTGTAAAGTCACATCAAAGTAGCAAAGATTTTGATTATTGCTAAAGCATTATTTTTAATGTCTCTAGTAAAAAATAATTTCTAACTCAGGGTTCTGTGGTTTTTCCAACTAACTCAGGGCAATCAAGCCTTTCTGAGATCTGTCTCTCCTGAGCCAAATTTATTTCAGAGTTCTTTATAAAAAAAGAAGTTATACGAGGTATTTCATGAGGTCACTTATTTCAGGCAGCCTGAATTACAAACTAAAGTCACTCAGTGGGTTGAGCGCTGTAGCAGAGTAGGGAACCTGGATGGGGAAGACAAGCCCCAGGCTAGCATATCTCAGTGTGTGGTCTGTAGAGCTCTGGCATCAGAACCCCTGACTCACCAGTTCAAAATGCAGATTCTGAGGTTCCACCTCAATATCAACTAATTCAACTCTCTGATAGTGGGAATTTTTTTTTATCATTCTTTTAGCATTCTACTAATAAGTGATTTTTATATCCCCTAATGCTCTCAAGTGTCAGACTTTATTTTGGAGGGCTCCAAAATCACTGCAGATGATGATTGCAGCCATGAAATTAAAAGACGCTTACTCCTTGGAAGGAAAGTTATGACCAACCTAGATAGCATATTCAAAAGCAGAGATATTACTTTGCCAATAAAGGCCCGTCTAGTCAAGGCTATGGTTTTTCCAGTAGTAATGTATGGATGTGAGAGTTGCTGAGCACTGAAGAATTGATGCTTTTGAACTGTGGTGTTGGAAAAGACTCTTGAAAGTCCCTTGGAGTGCAAGGAGATCCAACCAGTCCATTCTGAAGGAGATCAGCCCTGGGTGTTCTTTGGAAGGAGTGATGCTAAAGTTGAAACTCCAGTACTTTGGCCACCTCATGCAAAGAGTTGACTCATTGGAAAAGACTCTGATGCTGGGAGGGATTGGGGGCAGGAGGAGAAGGGGACGACAGAGGATGAGATGGCTGGATAGCATCACTGACTTGATCGATGTGAGTCTGAGTGAACTCCGGGAGTTGGTGATGGACAGGGAGGCCTGGTGTGCTGCGATTCATGGGGTCCCAAAGAGTCGGACACGACTGAGGGACTGAACTGAACTGAACTGAATGCTCTCAAAGTGTGGTTCCTAGAACAGCTGGAGGCCTTAACATCACTCAGGAATTTGTTACAAATGCAAGTTATCATGGAGAGAGGTCCAAGAGGAAGAAGATAGATGGATACATCTAGCTGATTCACTTCATTGTTCAGCAGAAACTAACACAACATGGGAAAGCAATTATACTCCAATTAGAAAAAAAAAAAAAAAAGATAACCCACAGATTCTCAGGCCCTACAATGGATATTCTGAGAGTGGGTCCAAGGAATCTATATTGTAACCCTCCAGGTGACACTGACATATGTTAAAATCTGAAAACCAGTGCCTCTGGCACATACAGCCCCCTCCATACAGAACTATGTGAAACAGGGAAGTACCAAGGATTAGTATGTGAGGGTCAAACTATAATCCAGGCCAAGCCTCTCGCCTTGACAACAGGTCCTCTAGGGGACTAGCTTCTAGGAGGAGAAGAGTTAGGACATGTGCTGGGCTTTGATGGCTGTGATATTTCTGAGAAAGGGCAAAATTTGTTATATCTCTATTCACAAAGCATCTGGTGTCTTTGAAGCATTAAACCAATTGCATCCTTTTCAGCTGATGTCACCTGAAAAAGGCAATGCTGACATTTGACCATGAAGTGACTTTCTTCCATTCTGAAGGCCTTTGTCCTCCACCCTCTGCAAACACCTACATTGCTCATTTTAGTCAAAGCCCTGGCACCTGGGCACATAAAGAGAAAAGCCTCAGAGAGAAAGTGCTGAGGTTAACTAAAGAAAGGGGCCTTTATTTATTTATTTTTTTTAAAAAAGAATGTTACAGCTAAAATGCACCTCAGAGTCTTTCCAGAACTCTGTGTACAGAAGTGCAATCTCCAGAAAGGAGAATTGTGCATTGACATTTAGGTTGAATTTATAGCTGCTGCTGCACAATTAAAAATGCCACCTTCATTAAGTACTCCATGAGGTACCTTATTCATTCTTGGTGATGCGTTCACTTACTAAATAAATATTTATTGGATGCATATCATGCACTGGGCACTGTGCTAGGGACACCCATTAATGCCCATGACTGTCTGTTCTGGCATCAGACTGTCTTCATGTCCAGTACTTCGCTTGTACTTCACTGACTCCACCACTTAACTAGCTGTGAGGCCTTGATCCTTCACAGCTCAGTTGCATCTTCTTAAAAAAAAGAGAGAAAGAAAGGATAATGATACCTATCTCTCACAACAGTTATAAGAATTAAATGTGTTAATATTTTGAAGAACTTATTACAGAGTCATAAAGAAAGGATCAATAATTTTTAACTTCCCTGGTGGCTCAGCCAGTAAAGAATCTACCTGTAATGCAGGAGACCTGCATTCAATCCCTGGGTCAGGAATATCTCCTGAAGAATGGAATGGCTACCCATTCCAGTATTCTTGCCTGGAGAATTCCATGGACAGAAGAGCTTGGTTGGCTACAGTCCACGGGGTTGCAAAGAGTCAGACATGACTGAGCAACTAACACTTTCACTTTTCACCAAATAAAAATAATATTAATAAAATTAAAATAATAGATTTGGCAAGTTCTGTTCTAGATAACAACTGCTTTGCATAAACTGCTTCTAAAACAGGATCTGTCCCCTGGTGTGGACTGCAAACTGCTTTTCCCTTTCAAAACCATTGGAGAAGGCACACTTTATTGGCTCTTGAGCCAGACTTAGATAATGAACTTCCCCAAAACAACTAACTAAGCAACAGCAGCCCACAAATCCTGCTCCCTTTACACCTGAAATGTAAAGAAATGTCTTGCTTCAAGCTTTACCAGCCTTTGTGCCTCTCTTTGGGGCCAGAGGAACTGGGCTCTAGGCATTACACAGGGTTTTCTCCTCAGAGTCAACATGCCACTGCCAACTTGATGCCAAACATCACAAGTTGTGATGTTTAAGAAGCTAACAGTCTAGGGAGCAGCTCTGGGCCTTGGGAGGCAGGATTCTGAACTGGAGCCAGGGCAGGACATCCTGCCTCTAGAAATAGCTCTAGCAGTGTCCCCCAGGGGTCATGTTGACCACTTGGCTGTCTCTCTCTCTCTTTTTTCCCTAAATGTAACTTGGCAAATGACTTACTGTGGTAATAAGGAGGCCTGAAGGTCTTATCAGCAACCCCCCATCGAGGTGGGAAGATGACAAAATCAGCGATGGCCACTCCAGGGCGTACAGACTTAGCAGTCAATACCGTGAAAATGGATGGGTCCTGGGAAAGGAAGGACAAGGAGAGCCTGAAGCCACGATGAAAGGCAAGGTGACCAACAGTGACACACATCCTCCGTGCTGAAGGGGTTTTCGAGTGACGCTGTCATTTCTGATCAAACTGCAGGCCAGGCTACGGAGTCTGGGCTTCTCATCGGGGTGCAGTAACCACTCATCTGACTTTCCCCTCGTTCTGTGCTTGAAGCAAAATGAACTAACAGCAGCTAAGGGGATTCTGAGCAGCTTTTTCACCTTGCTGAGCCCCCATTTCATGTAAGTACTACCCTGCGGGTCTGAGAACTGGCAGTGCCTGCCTCCCAACCTCAGGTCAGAGTGACTGGAGCTGGCATGTGCTGTAGGGAGCTCTTGGCAGAAGGGATGCTCAGAGTCAGGTGGAAATAGAAATAAAATAATATCTGAGTGTTGGGATAGATGTAGGATGCACATCTCTTTGGAGGAATCACTGAGATTCCAGACGGTATCCTCATGGCTTTTTTTTTTATCCTTGTTTGACTCTCAGGCCTAAAATATTAATACATCACTCATCTCGGTGGTGGTAGTGTAGAGGAGAATAGGTTGGGGGACAATGTTATGATTTGTAAAGAACATTAGACTCTTTCAGTGGAAAGACTGAGATTCACAGTTAATGGCCATCAGTGTGATGTCATCTGCTTCCTGATGTCAAGGGCTGGGGATTCAAAGATGACTGAACTCTATTCCTGGCCCTTCAGCACCACTGGTGGTGGTTGCGAGTGTGTGTGATGGGGACAGAAGGAATAATGAAACAAGTGTCTGAAGAATCACAGCAAGGTGCCAAGGGCGTTCTATCTGTGTAAATAGAGAGCCAAAGGGGTATAGAGTGCTTATCTCTTCCTGAGAAGATCAGGGAAGGCTTCACAAAGGAGGTGATGTTTGAGTGAATCCTGAAGAATGAATGCAGAAAGAAAGAAAAAGAGAGGGAATAAGAAAGGGAGGGGAGGAGGAAGGTAGGAAAAAAGAAAAGGAAGGGAAGGAAAGGAAGGAAAAGGCCAAAAGGCATTTTAAGCATAGAAAACAGGAAAGACATCAAAATGCACAGAGATTTTGTTAAGAAGCAAGAAAACTAAAGCCCAGAGTGCACTGGTAGGAGGGAGAGGGGCAGAGGTGGTCCTGGGAAATAAGTCCAGGGCCAGATGGTGAAGAGCATAGGACACCAAGCTTCAAAGCTCAGACTTAATCCTAAACCACAGGGAGCCTGCAAAGGTTTCTGATGTAGTGCTAGAAAAATCAGGTCTGAGTTTTGGGAAAATGACTATAGCTGCAGTACAAAGGAGATTGTGTAAATGCAAGTCAAGAAACCCTTAATGCTGCAAGAATGAATGAATACTTCTTCATCTGTCATGAGAAATGATCTGAAACTGTTAAAAGGCAGTGAGGCTCAAAAAAAGCTCTTTCAGTCTCAGCATCCTTTTTTTTTTTTTTTTTTGCTGCTTTGGGTATGATGCCTCATTTTCTTGTCTCTTGGTTTTACCGAGTTGGTGCTCTTCAGAAAGGTAGTTCTGAGCCTCAAGAGGTAAGCCGAACTGGCTTAGAGTAATCTTTCTGTCTTTGGTTCTTTGACTTCTGCTCTAATTGTCCCTCCAGTTTGTGGGTTAAGTTCATCTATTATGCAAAGTGAACTTTCCCCCAGGATCTCAGAACTAGCACTTTATCATGAAAATGGGTCCTTGGGAGCCTGCACTGTAGGCTGGGGACCTATTTGCAGTCCTTGATAAAATATGACTGAGTTCATACTCTAGAATTTCTCTGGTTCAAATTCAAGCACTGAATGTTACGAGTAACTTCAGAAGAGAGCTGTCAGTCCCATCTCAGCTAAAAAGAGCCAGGAGTGGCAGGCAGACTTTTGGTATTTATGAGCAGGACAGAGAAATTTCCAAATTCAGGAATTTTCCTTTCTCAATACTCCATCACTGACATTAGCCGTTGGTTTTCTTATTGGGATACATTGTCTAGGAAGAAATCGTGTTCTTAGCCATGAAGGAAAGTTACTGTGAATACCCTGTAGAGAATTGAGCAGTGTGGCAGGGTGAATGCTGAGTGTCTATCTGGATCTCCCTCTGGTAGGTTATTTACTCCTTCACTGAAGCCTTGAAGCAGATGATTCAAATTCCTGTCAACACAATGACAAGTGACTTAAGTCTTGGGCTTCCAAGGCAACACTGGAAAAGTTGAATCTGTGAATACCGGGTGTCTACTGTGGACCTCTCCAACCTAAAGGTACCCTCTCCCCAGGGTTCCTCCATGGGCCAGACTTACTGCATGGTCAAAGGCCACTGAATTGATGACCATAAAGTTCTCCAAGTTGTACTTGTAGGGGGTATAATTCCCATGCCAAGCCACAACATTGAATGGGGAGACATCCTGATCGACAAAGAGAAAAAGCAGGAAAGGGTGATTTTAGCACATAATACTTTTATAGCTATGATTCCTCAGTTTGTAGTTGACATTACTCTCTCTTTCTTGATTTGATTCTGTTTGCATAACTTAATAATACCATCCTTTGGGAGAGATACCACCCTGAATCATCCTATAGTTGCTTCACTTTCTCTCAAACTGTCCTCCCTAAGCCACTGACCCTATTCTTCCAGTACCTAAGCTACAGCTGCCTCTGATCACATGTGCAGCAGAAGCACAGCCAAGTAGTGCCTTTTCAACAATATTCGTGCAATGGTGAGAATCTGTGGATGCCAGCAATTCTTTGACAATCTGGGCCACCATCTGGGTTTCCAGTGCTGAGGGCAGGCACTGGCTGTGACTGCTCTCCAGGTAACTACCTCTCAAAGGGGCATCTGGTAGATTTAGTTCCTGGGTTGGTGAGTGAGGATGGTGAGGAGTTCTCTAAGAGTTCCAGCCCCAAGGACTTGAGATTTCAGAGCAATCCTAAGGTGATGCTTCTTGGGTTTGCCCTAAGAGAGGATCACTGTTCTGTTATAGGAAGGTAGTTAGGCTAGCGAATCCAGGTGATACAGTCCATGGAGGTCAGTCTCCCAGGGCACAGATCATGGCACACAAGGGAGAACAACCTTCATAGAGTTCCCTTAGAAAGTGGAAATCCATGGAGCTGCTGACTGCCTCTAGAATGGTACATCTCTGTCAAATGTATATCATATACAATACAGAAAATATGCTTTAAATGAATGTGATTTCCACACTGAATTTCCAGAGGTTATCATTTATGCCAGGCTGGAGTAGTATCTAAGCATGTGCATTTTAAACAAGCCACCCTGAGAATTTCTGATGCGAATGGTCTCTGAATTACATTTTAAGAAATCCAATCCAGAGAATATGAGGGTGACTATGAATCAATGAGGATGGTAATTAACCCTCAGAAGTTAATTTTAAATGCCAAACTCATTGGCCTCTACTGGTTAGCATACCTTCTAGTTGCTGTCCAAAGAAAATAACATGCCTTAGCAACACATAAGCAATAAGTTAAATGGGCAAAAATAAATCAAATGAATAATAGTAAATAGAATAGACCTTTGGATTATTTTTATTATATGGTTACTTTATTCTATTACATTATATATCCAGTAAATTAAGTAATAATGTATATTACATATTATATTATTATTTAAAAATTATTATTATCTATGCCTTTGTTTATCAATTGAGATTGGTCATGTTCCAGGTGGTATGGCTATAGATAATGCCTTTGCTTATCTCCTGAGTTTACCAGTCTGGTGCTATCAACCAAGTCAAACTAATTAACTGTGTTTTGCTTGTTTTCTATCAGTCATTGCTTGTATTTGAAATATGGTGACTATTGATAAATATAAGTCTTAGATGAACTGCTATTAATTAATTTTTCTTTTCAGGCCATACCTCCCTGCCTGTTTATTATGATCCCCCACCATTAAATGGCAACCCACTCCCATGTTCTTGCCTGGAGAATCCCAGGGGCGGGGGAGCCTGTTGGGCTGCTGTCTCTGGGGTCGCACAGAGTCGAACGCAACTGAAGCGACTTAGTAGCAGCAGCAACCATTTATAGAGACCTAGGTATTGTGGGGTTTTTTATTGCTTGATGAATAGAAACAGCATGACCTTTGGAGTCAGAAAGATATGGATTTGAATGCTGATTCTGTCATTTACTGTGACATTTGGTAAGTTATCACTACCTGGACTGTTTTCATGACTACAAACAGGGCAAATAGTACCTTATTGTAGTATCTTAGTGATGTAGTAAAGATGAAATAATGTAAATACTTAACACAAGCCCTAGCAATCAGAAGGTGCTTAATAATTATTCATTCCTTCCCCTGCCTGTCAAGCCACTTACTTTACCTGTCTGGCAGCAAATAGCTTTCCTTGGTATTTATTAATCACAGTGTAACCACCTGGCACTTGGCGATCTTCATACCAGGCAACAGGTATCAAGAAATCACGAGGATTGGCCAAGCCATTGGCTCCTAGAATATAATCATCCAAAAGTCTTTTAGACACTTCTGAAATCACACAGGAAAGATGCCACTGTTGCACAAAGAGAAAGGGCTTTCTTCCATGTCAAAGGCCATTCAACAATTTGCTATTCTTGTTGAAAGATTCATTGGAATCCCAGTCTAGTACCTTTTGAGGATGACCCAAGAAATTTGGTCAGAAAAAAGAAATCCTGAAAACATCATCACCAGCATTATCTGAATAGAGTGAATATGGTTTATAAACATTTTCCATGCATTACCTGGAGGGGAAGAGAGGAAGAGAGCAGAAAAGAGGAAAAGGGAAGATACGATCGAATACTAGAGATTTTTTCCTAATTAATTATTAATAATTAATAATTTTTCCTAATAAAACTCTGATGACTCTAGAACTCATTGACAGTCCTTGAGAAGGAGAAGGTTACACACTGTAGCCTCAGGCACAACTCTGCTCTTTAGACAAGACTCAGAATCAGTCCACGTCTGCAACGCTGCTCTGCAGCCTGACAAATCTGTCTGCCACTGAGGGAGACCTGCCTGCTCACCTTTGCTTTGTGAGTGTTCCCTCCAGAGAAAGAAAATAAATCAGAAGACCAGAAATGAAAAATCTAAGTGCAAAAACATAATTTAACTCTGAGAGGAGAGACCTAGAGAGTGTTTTATCATTTCTAGCTCCTGGGGTTAAAAAAAAATAGGCCCCCAGCTGGTTAGTCAATTATATATATTTTCCAGAGGGTACATGTGGCGTGGCACCTGGAGGCTCTGCTGGCTGTGGAGCAGCAGGAAACCAGACCAAAGCGGGAAGAGCGGATGGAGAGCAGGATGACAGACGGCCCACCGTGCCTCCAGCTGCCTCTCGGCTGCCTCCCACCTTCCTCTGACTATCTGGATCCCGCAGGGGACTGACCAGAAGGCACATGCTGGCCTGTCCCTGTTTTGCTCTAAAGAAATCTGTTGACAAGGAAAGGGAAGAGCTGGGAGGTGTGGCCGCCACCTTCAGCAAACACGCCAAAGATGAAACCACGGGCCAGTTTCCCCAACCACTCCTGTCACTCGAGAGATGGTTTGAGAACACCCCCTCCCGCCACCTCCATTTCCCAGACCCTGCTCTCTTTGCCTCCAGCTTGCCAGAAGAATCGGGAGTGGGGGACCTTGGTTCACTTTGGAAAGTTTTTATTTGCCTCATGGAGGCTGTGGCTTCTAGCTCCTTCACAGCACTGAGTGAGAAACACTTTTTGACTCCTAAGTATGTAGATTTTGTAGAAGATGCTCAGTAGGAATGTGACATCCATGGACTGACTTTCTTTCAGTCCATTTCCCCTTTCTATAGCCACATAGCCCCTGCCATTATTATGGTTTTTCCCACTTTATTGTCTACACACAAGCCACTGACAAGAAAATGATCTCTCTTCTATCCAGAAAATCCATTCCCACTTGTACACTTTTTCTTAAACTGGTCCCTTTCCTCTTTCAGTTCAGTTCAGTTCAGTCACTTAGTCGTGTCCGACTCTTTGCAACCCCATGAATCGCAGCACGCCAGGCCTCCCTGTCCATCACCAACTCCCAGAATCCACCCAAACCCATGTCCATTGAGTTGGTGATACCACCCAACCATCTCATCCTCTGTTGTCCCCTTCTCCTCCTTTCCTCTTTATTTCTCCTCAACTTTCCATCAAGAATTAGTCATATCTTACGATTGCTATGAAGCTGTTCCTGGAAACTTGGCTCATAGTAACCCAGACTGTATATCCCCTAGGGTTTACACTGTATTACCTGAAATCTGTTACAGATTGTCTTGCTCTCCAATGGTCTGTATACTATTCTAGAGAAAGATTTATTGTGGGTTGGGCTGGATTGTTCTCTGTTATGAATGTATGTGATGGGAAGAGGCTTGTGCCATCCTTGATGTGGTTCTGGTCATCACCCTCGGCACAACATGGGAACTGGGACAAGCTGATGGACTGGTGCACTGACCGGCTAATTAATGAAGCTATCATCTCATCAAATGGGTCAACTATACCACCTGGAGCCCCTGAACTTAGAGGCCTGGAATAAGAAGTCTGTGATTGTTCAGGGGACTCTAATATGTTCTGAAATTCCCAACTACACGTGGTCTGGAGAAGAAGTCATCTAGAGAGGAAAGTTGTAGTTTGAGTGAGATAAGGAGGAGAGATGGATGTTTAACTTTCATGCAGTTATTTGTGTCCTATATTTCAAGTCAGGCTTAGAAGCTTGCATTGAAAATTTACCAATTGGTCCCAGGTCAGGCAACTCGAAGTGGACTCCATAAACCTCCAGGATGTAGCCTCTAGTTTCCTCGAAAACACTGATGCTGAACCGCATTCCTCTCTGGAACAGGAAGTAGACACTGGTGTGCTCTCACCAATCACACCTACAGTTATGCTGCCCAAGAGCTACAGCCAACCTCACATGCACAAATAATTCTATAGTCTGCTGAGCTATGTTGGAGAGATGACCAGCTGAAAGATGAGTTAAAAAAAAGTTAACCTCCAATCACATATGTGACCCAAACCAATTCTAGCCTACACTCTCACTGGGTTCAGAGATAACAATGCCCTGATTTCACCAAAATTTAAAGAAATCCATCTGCACTGCCTTCTGTCCCCTCCAGAGTATCATCCAGAGTGTGCATAAATATTTAGGAAAGTGAATTGACCATGCTTTTTGCTTTGTGATTCTGTGCTATTTTAAAACAAAGTAGGCACAGAAGCCTGCTTAATCCTTCGACACAGGGAGCCTTCTGTATAACTGAAACTCCTTCCCCATTGCCCAGACATGGTAGAGAAATTTCAGAGTTAGAAATAGCAGCAGCTGCAACATCTGATTGCTCCCAAATTAGGGAGAAGTTGGGAGGAGAGGGAGACACATCACCAACCTGAATGACGCAGATCTCGTTGGGCTGAACAAGCATCTTGCCAAACTCAGTGTAAATGAGAAGTTTCCCTTTCTGGGGAACTAACATAAAAGACAAGGCAGCAGTGAGTAACTCTTTTCATGTAAGAACCACTTCATGAAGAGTGAAAGGCTTAAGGGCGGCATTTGCTTTTTCATTCCAGATGAAAAGTGCTTCATTGAGTTTTTTGGGGGAAAATGTCAGAATTGACAACTTAAGTTGGCTATTTCTAGAAAAGCATGAATGAAAAAATTGACTCTGCTTTTTTCTTATTTTTGGTTGTCAGATAAGGAGCTTGTATTTGCGCTGTTCTGTGGCTTGACCAGAAAGGGCACCAGAAATAGGATGGGAAAAGACCCATCTCTGATAATTCCAGCAGGAAGCTTGCATTTGCATGTCAAAGGTTTACATCAAAATGTTCATTCCAAAATATCAGTATTAAGATCATCAAAAAAGAATCAGGGGAAAAAAAAAAAAGAATCAGGAGACCAGAGAAATCCCTACTAGACTTTCCATCTGGCTGGTTTCATGAAAATTTGTATTTATACAAATTTGCAGATATCAATGACAGATGATCTTACTTGGGTAAGTTTGAAGGCAAATAGAGTTATCTCAATAAATTAATCACATGTTGATTTTACCCTGTATTTCTTTTAAGTTGCCCAGAGCTTGCATATCAGAAAGGCCCAGAAGAAATGAGTAAAGACAGGGAGACCAGGAAATAGGGTAGGGGGTTGAAGGTACAAGGAATCTTTTCCAGACCACCAGTTGCCTTTACACCTCAGTCTGTAGACTACATTAAATAAGACAGATTGAAAGGACAGTAATATGTATATACAATTAATAAGCAGCTTATAACTAGGGATCGATTACCAATGAAAGGATCTGAAGTCTTTAAAACTCACCAATCAAGAGGTCTCCATCTGAATTGTAAAAACATCTGAAACATATAGAATAATTCCAATGATTTTCTATTTTAACAATGTCCAGACAAATTAATTCACTGCACAAATTATTGCTCAGTAGATAGGCTGTGCCAGGCTTAGTGTTAGGCATAAAATGATGAGCAAAATGACCTCATCTCTGCCTTCATGGAGCCTTAGAGTCTAGTAGGAAGTCAGACTGCAATTCAACAATTATACAACCATCTCATAAACTGTAATGGTGCCATGAAAGTCAAGTTCAGGCGACTGAAAGAATAATGGACCTGATCTAGTCTGAGGTGGCAGCCAAGGTTTTCCTGAAAAGGGGATGTTTGACTTGAGATCTGAAGAAATCATCCAGGCAAGGACTTGGGGATGGGAGTGATATAGGAGAACATTCCAGGCAGAAGGCTGCTCTGAGGCAGGAGGGTGGATGGAAAGTACAAGGAACTGAATGAAGGCTAATGTATTTAACAGCTCAAGTAGAGAGAGAGAGGAGGTGCCTCATATCATATTGAACATCTCTAGTGTCTTGTCATAGGGCCATGATCTTGGCCCTGATTCATGGCTCAGAGAAGCTAAATGACTTGTCCAAGGTTGCTCAGCCAGGAAGAATGGACTGGGCTTTGAACACAGTGGTCTGATTCCAGAGGTAGTGGGCAAAACTGTTATGATACTCTGCTTCCCAAAGAAACAGGAAAAATACCTTTTATATATAAGTTTTCCCTATTGAAAAAAAAATCTAACATGTAAGTTCTCCTATTCAGGATCTTTAAGCTTACACAGTTATTGGTCTGCCGGTTTGAACTGCCACCAATAGGTAGTCCTAATGGCTGCTCAGGTAGTATGACTTTGGACTCAGGAACAGCCCTGGGGAACCTTAGAAGTTAAGGATATTCTGACTGAAACCTGGTTAAAGTCTAAATGCTTCTTGGACTTCTCCAGCTTTCAGTGCCCCATTATTCCTTTTCTGCTTGCATTGTTATGTGACATTCTTGCTTCCCAGGTGGTGCTAGTGGTACAGAACCCACCACCCCACACCCCAGCCCCCTGCCAGTGAAAGAGACTCAAGAGACACAGTTTCAATCCCTGGGTCGGGAAGATCCCCCGGAGGAGGAAATGACAATCCACTGCAGTATTCTTGCCTGGAAGAATCCCATGGACAGAGAAGCCTGGTGGGCTACAGTCCATGGCGTTGCAAAGAGTCAGACACGACTGAAGCAACTCAGCACACACGCACAGGACATTCTTCTATATGTCACAGGGGTCAGTCAAGATAGAAATGCTCATTTATTGCCATTATTTTTAAATGTATATTAAGATTGCTCGGGGGTTAAAAGAAGAAAGCAGTAACAAAAACAACCACCCAGCCTTCACCCTCTGGGCAGCAGCTCTTAGGGAAGGGGGCTGACCTGCTGTAGATCTGAGCCACTTACCTATTCTCCATGGAAGTGTTACAGAGGAAAATGTGGATAGCAAGCCCATTGTTAGACCTGATGTCTCCGGCTCCACACAAGGTGTGCAGGCCCTGGGAGAGACCCGCACAAGAGGAAAAGGTGAATGCAGCCAGCCCTCCCCTAGGCCCCTGAGAATCAGAGGCAAGTTCTTCTAGGGTCTTCCCTTTGGGACCAGACTGCCTATGGGGAGCCTGGAATTGACTGACATGTTTTGTAGATGTCGGCCCACCCTCATTGCTAGGCATGGCCCTAGATCTGGATTGTCTTAATGGCTCCATCAGAATTGACCTTAGAGAACTTCAATTCATTACTTGATGTTTTATCAGTGTAGTGCTTAAGATCACCCTTAAGTAGAGTTTCCTTTGGAGGTAAAATCGGGCATCTAGGAAGCTTGGGGAGGAAGGTTGCAGCATTAGGGCCCAATGAATAATCCTTAGATACCACATCACTACGTGGGTAGCTGTCTGCTTACAAACAGGATCAGCCCTAATCTTTCCAGAACAGGGTAGAGGAAAGTATTCTGACCAACTGTAATCCTCTCTGCTAATAACCCACAGTCCCAAAGACCTTAACACACGGGCCTTTATGAAAGGAGGGAGCTCTGCTCTCCAGATATCTGTAATTCACCCAGGAAATTCTTTTTGTATTTCTTTTGGTATTTTAACTCATTTTGCAAGTTTGGGGCCTATTTAGATAAGCCTTGCACACAGCTTGGAGCATTTAATATGGATAAAGAATTTAATAGGATACAAACAGTTTGGCCTAAGGCTGGATACTTGGGCTCTTCCCTAAGTGAGCCATGGACTGAGATTGGTCTGCAGAACCCTCCCCCAGCTTCTTTGAGCCCCAGCTCCTTATAGCTCCTGACCTCTCCCCTACATATGCTTTCTCTGAGCAGAGATGTTCTAATACTCCCAGCACCTGTAACTACCAATCAGAACTTCTAATCATCATTGTGCTAACTGAAGTTGCCACCCTGAGTTGATGCTATTCTAATCTAGGGATCCATTTTGGAGAGTTCATGACCTTGGATGAGAAAAAAAAAAAAAAGATATATGTATTTCTCCAACTTCTGACTGAAATTTATCATTTCCTTGAATTAATGTGAATGAATGTAAGCAACAAACCCTAGTGGTTTCAGAAGTGGCTGTAACAGTATACTTGTTTCAGATATCTCAAAATATCATTTATGCTCATACATTTAATAACCATAGTTATTAAATCTTTTTATAGATCTTGTGATTTACTGCATTAAAAAGGCAGCATATATATTACTCTAAAGCAAGCCAAATTTGTTATTTGAATATTTTTATCATTGTATTTCAATGTAATTGGCTACTTGGTAATTTTATGTAATTTATTTTATGCATTTAAAAACACAGGCTTCCAGACTATCAAAGGAGTCCCTAGAACAAAAAGGCTTAGAACCCCTGTTCTAGCCAAGAACAAAGAAACCTGAAGTCAGTAAATGCTCAATTTCCACTGGCTGTTTGGAGATGTTGTAAAGTAGCTCACGAGTGCCCTTTGGTGTCAGGGGCCATATGGTGCTGGTAAGTAAGACATCCCTTGGCCAGCCTGGAAGGCAGAGGCAGGTGGTGCTGTCTGCTGCCTGCCTCCAAGGCTGCTTCTGCTTGGCATCCAGCCTGAAAGCAGCTGTATCACCAACCATGGGAGAGAAGAGAGTGGTGGGCAGGCGTGGATAGTATTGACTTACATTCACGAAGTCCACCTTCTTCTGAGAGGCTTTTGGAATCTCAAATGGTTTCCATCGTAGCTGGGAAAACACACACACACACACACATACACACACACACACACACACAGAGGAAAGTTATTTCAAAAGAGGAAACCATAGACTTTCTAAATAAATCACATAAAAAGGATAGCTGCTCCCTCTCTGAGGCTCTGACGACTTGTGATTTTGCTATTTTCAATTTAATAATTATCCATCATTTCCTTAAAGGGGCTCAGTTGGGTTCTGTGTGGGTATTCAGGGTGGGCGTGTGTGTGTGTGAGAGTGTGTGTGTGTGAGAATGTGTGTGTGAGAGAGAGAATGTTTAACCTATATGTATACATACTGTCTTCATTCCTTAGCATTTTAAATTACAAAAATATAAAAAAATCATTGCTTCCTATTTCAGAAGCTATTTCTTTTAACATTTTGCTCAGGCACATCAGTGAGTTTTGACTGATGCTGCTCTTTGTGCTATTTATAATCAGCTCCCTTTCCTGGTGTGGCAGCCTCACTATGTGGGCTCCTGACACAGCAGGGGAAGGTTCTAGTTCTTACTTCCAGCCCTTGGAGTTCTGAATTATTTCTTTGAGAGAAAGAAAAAATTGAGATTGCCTTTAGTAAGTGCAGTACCGAGTTCAGTTTCTTCACCAAACCCTGTGCTTGTCCCCAGGCTGCCTGACAGTTCAGTTTAAATCACAACAGCCTTTAATTTAATAATGAAATGATCTAAGCAAGTGGGAAATAAAATCAGCAGGTCTGAGCTCTACTAGAAGTATCAGCCCAGCACTTATTAATCAACTTGGCAGCAGACCTGACCCAGGCAGGTTGGCACTTGATAGCCCCAGCAGCCTCAGGACATCTCAGGGAGGGACCTGCACCCCAAGGGCCGGCTCCACTGGCTGCAGTGCCTGGTCAAGGCAAGCCAGGCTGGGCCACCAGGAGGTCATGGGTTTCAGCTTATTGAGTTATTTCCAGAGAGGCAGCCGGGTGGGGGAGGAAACAGTGAGTGGAAAAGGCGGCTCTGGGATGATCCTGCCTCTCTGATGCACACAGTCAGACAGCAGCCTTTATTTCTTAAAGGCAAAGCAGGATTGTCACATTCTAGGACTACCTTAAAAGAACGTAAGACGTTGATTTGAACAACACTGAAATCATGCTTCGGAAAGAAGGAAAAGGCTTAATTCCACTAAAGGTGATATTTCATGGAGGAGGTGCAAGACCTGAGAGCAAGAATCTAGGAAAGGGTTTCTCCTCTCAGGCACTACTGGAATTTTGTGTCAGATAATGCTTTGTTGTGGGGGCTGTCCTGTGCACTGTAGGATGTCTACCAGCATCCCTGACCTCTGCTCACTGGACGCCAATAGCATTCCCCTAGTTGTAACAGCCCCAAATGTCTCCAGACATCGTAAGATGTCACTGGGGGACAAACTTTCCCTGGTTGAGCACCATAGACATAGGAGGATATTCCCCTGATATCAGCCAGGGCCAAAGCTAAGCGCCACTGGCTTCTTGAGGGAGGTTTCGGTCTACCATGAACCGTTATGTGTCGCTCCCTCTTCAGTAGCAGCATGGAGTTTGTAACCCAGGAAGACTGTCTGGAAGATCATACAATCTAGAATCCTGATTCTAAGAAAAGTCATCATTCTAGATTTCCCAATGGGAAGGATTTACTATACTCAGCATATCGCAAACAATAATAAAGACCCCAAGGCAGTTCTGATAAACCCAAAACCCAGAAGAAGAAGCCAGTTTTGGGTCTTCTTCAGGCAAGAGCTTTGGTGCAATATCATGTTGAATGTGGGGAGGAAAATTTGAGAGAGGACAAACAGGAAGAAGCCCTGGAGGAGAGTGGAAACATCTCCTGCTAAACGCAGATGTTCAGACTAACTGCATGCTGTGGAGCAGAAACTCTCTGATCCAAGGCCAGCCCAAGGGCACTATGCACTGGGCTGACCCAGGAGACACGGGTTCTGTTGCTCCCTCTGTTCCTATTTATTCTGTGACTTCTAGAAAGTCATTTCATTCTTATTAACTAATGTAAGTCTATAAATTTTTAACAGTTTATTTTATTCATACTACATATTATTGCTAAAGAGCCCCCCCATGGAATGCAATTATTAACATTTCAAAGACAATGAAATCCATTGAAGTATCCAATACAATATCTTGACTATCACAGATATTAATATATTTGTACTGAATGATAGAATGAATGAGTAAATATAAGACACTGAGAACATTGCTAATATCTCAAAGAACAAGACTAAAGCAAATTTGTGAGACTTTTGGAAGTCCAATAACATTCAGGCAATAGCTAGTAAATTGAAAATTGTTTTTCAAAGTCCTAAGATTGTTTCTAAAATAAAAGTCAATTCTTGATATATGTGAAACCCCACAGTTTTTCTATATCCTTTCTGATTTTCTGTTCAGTTGTTCTATCAACTCTTGAGAGAGAAGTGTTGATGTTTCCCACTAGAATTGTGGAATTAATCTATTTTTCCTTTTACTGCTATCAATACATATTTTGCAACTGTGTTCTGAAAATTCTACTGGAAAATAAAGTTTTGCTTCGTTTAAGTGAGGTGTTCAAAAATAACTTGAAAAGCATCTTCAATGGAGACTAAAGTTAGAAGTAAAAATTCTTTCAATTTATCAAAGGAGAAAGAGAATCTGTGGTAACATTTAATGATCAGGATTTGAAGTTTGTGCTCAGGGATGTAAATGAAACTAGATAATTGGACTCAGTATTTCTAAAGTCAGAAGACTGGGAGATGGACTGGATGATCTGAGTATCACCTCCCACAGTTGGTTTCTTTGCTTCACTGAGAGTCCCTCCAAAGTTGTGCTGAACTCAACTAAATTGTGAGTTGGATACTCTCAACAACTTTGGTGGATTAGAGGTAAACATATTGTTAGAAGTTGCTAATATCAATCCAAGAATTTGGAAGTAGCTTGTAGATGCAGTTGTGATCACAATGGACAAACAATTGTTAGCAACAGCTATGGCTAGGTGAGACTCAGGAGAGAGTTTCAGCCCAGATTAGGAAAGATTAGGGAGGGAGATAAAATAAAACAGTGGCTCATTAAATTCTTTGGAAAACCTAGAATTTGAGGGAAATGGCAGCATAATTTATGTGGTGAGAAATCAGGCTTTGGGTGACTCATTGGAGTTCCTAGAGGTAATAAGATCATGGGTAAAGAGGATTCAAATCACTCAAATCACTTTGTTTAGACTTCTTTTTTTTAGATTAATTGTTTAGACTTTTAAAAGTCTTTTATGAGAAAACAAAAAAGATGAGCTAGCGTCGTATTTAGATGACACTTTTTCATGGACAGAAACCTGGATACTTGACCTTGCCCTTGAGTGTAAAGCTAAGGAAGGGCTTTATATCCCTTACTCAGCACCCAGCGTAGAGCAAGCAACATAGTAGTCACTCAACAAATAGTTGTCAGATGACATTTAATTCTCACAACAGTCTTCTAGGGCTCCATTATTCTTATCCCTATTTTATAGCGACAAAACTAATGGTTCAGAGCCGTTAAATTTTCTTTACTAAAAACCAATGCTAACAGTCTCTCAGCCTCCTTTAGTAATCTAAACCCTGAGCCCTTTAATCTCAGCCTGTCTTGATCTGCTTCCAAAACCATTCATGATCTCCATGGCCCCTGAACCCAGGTTTTGGCTCCTTTTAATGCCCTTGTACTTGGTCTTCTAATCTGGGCCCTTATCTGCTGCTCCTCCAGGGCTGAGTTGCCTTGGCCTAGTCTAACTCCTGGGACCCCAATCCTGCCAAGGTCCTTCAAGGTCAGCATTCCTGTCCAATCCCTATATATTCACTTATTCAAATTATTTATTGTTGCTCTCCACATGCCAGGTTTTATGCTAGGTACCATGACAGTCTCTGCCCTTGGGCAAAGAGAAGACCCTGCGATATGGGCACGTTATGATAGGAAAACAAGGAAATGGGTAAGTGGGAATGATTTTGGAAGAGAAATATAAACAGGAATGTTCCCTCAGGAATAATTCCCGGTGCAGGGCATATTTAACATTCTTACACATGAACAATAAAAGACACACACAACAGAATAATCTAGTTTGCAGATAGCTCCAACATCTTTTCCAAGGAATTAAGTGCAAAGTTGATGGAGATGTACTGTAAAAAGAGCCAGCATGCTGTCTAAAAGAGTTGAACAGGGCAATGTGCACTGCGGTGTTGGCAAACATCAGTGAATGCATTTAGAGAAATGCAATCTAGTCTATTTATAGGAGGATGGGATTGGAGCTATCAGGGAGCTTCTTCAAAAAATACTTGGGATTCTACTGTCTGGAAGAAGGCATATGCTGGGTACTGCAGGTTGTAAGAAAATGAGGGAGACGTAGCTCCTACTCTCAAATACTCTGAGGAAAATATTGGAAGAGTTCAGTGAAGAAAGTATTTAAGATGAAAGTGAAAGTCGCTCAGTCGTGTCCAACTGTTTGTGACCCCATAGACTATACCATCCATGGAATTCTCCAGGCCAGAATACTGGAGTGGGTAGCCTTTCCCTTCTCCAGGGCATCTTCCCAACCCCAGGATTGAACCCAGGTCTCCTGCATTGCGGGCAGGTTCTTTACCAGCTGCACCACAAGGGAGTTCTAAATTATGGGTAAGATTTGGATGGGTGGATTCTTGTGAGGGAAGTAGAGAAAATTCTAGGTAGATGAAAGAGCACAAAGCACCCAGGCAGGCAAACTGAGACTATTGTCCTAGGTTGGTGACGGTTCCAGGTTGGCTGATGGATAGAGGACACGGAAGAGTGGAGTGTTTGAAAGGTACAGTAGTGAACCACCTGTCTTGGGAGTCTGCATTTGATTGGCTGGGCAGTGAGAGAGGATTTAACAGCAGGATTTAAAGATTTCTGAGTAATAATTTAGTAAGCTGAGTCTGGAAGTAAGGTGTAGGAAAGGGTGGGATGGGAAGACACATGGATAGGTTAGGAGGCCCTTATAACAGTCAGGTAAGAGGAAGTGAAGTCCAAATCAGGTGCTGTTAAGAAAAGAAAGGAGAGTATAGACACCAAAGACATCTTGGGAGCAAATTCTATGGTAATGTTTCTTAAAGTGTGGTCTAGAGCCAATCTGCATGGAAAGCCTCTGGAGAGAATCCTGTGTATCATCCCAGACCTACTGAATTAGAATCTCTGGGGTGGGCAAGTTTGGGGAATCTACGACTTCAACAAGTCACCTTGGTAACTTTTATGTGGATGGGACTCATCATCTTATAGGCATGGCATATAACTCAGTGTAAAGGGAGAAAGGAATTTTCATGATGACTCCAAGGACTGGCTGGGCAGTGGGGGGGTGGGGGTGGGGGGGTAATTGCAGGTTGAGTGTGAAAGGGTGGTTGTGTCATTAACAGATCTAGAAAGCCCGAGAGAAAGGAAAGTCTGGCTGGGACTATGATGTCTTCAGTACGGATCCTGCTGAGGTGGGACATACTCATGGCGATGTCCCACATGGGGTTTGGAGTTGGGGAAGAGATTTGTAAAACATATTGTAGAGGTAATAGTTAATGTCCTGGGAATGAATGATGTTTGTTAGATTTTAAAAAGTAAAATATGGGAGATGTGGAAGATAGGGAGAGGAAGATGAAGTAGATCATAGAGTGTAAGTGAAGTTCCACAGTGAAGCCAGAATGGTTTCCAAATATGACTGTTGGGACGGACTTCCTGAAATATGGCCTACAAGTTATACCAAGTTTGGGGCTGGAATTATGTTGGGTGAAGTTAGATTTCTGCCTGCAGAGATGTATATTTGTGGGGAATTTGGGGGATAGGTGGGAAATGAAGTGGGCTAGAAAAACCCTCTGCTGCCCAAGGAATTCCTCTTCTTAGTTCACCAAAGCTGGGTATTTCTTATCAACAGCAAGTAATCATTTGCCTCTAAGGCAAAGAGAGTCCAATAAAGTGGGAATCACTAACTGATAATTGGAAAGAAAGTGGAGAAAGCAGAGGGCAAATTGGGTTGAACTGTCTTCTCAAAATTCCTATGTGTGAGTCCAAACCCCTATTACCTTAGAAGATAACCACATTTGGAGATAGGGTCTTTACGGACGTGATTAAGTTAAAATGAGGTTGTTGGGGTGGCCCCTGATCAACCTACTGTGTCCTTATAAGAAGAGGAAGTTCAAACACAGAAACGTTCAGAAGGAAGTAGACATGAAGACAGAGGGAGAAGGTAGCCAACTACAAGCCAATTGAGAGGCCTCAGAAGAAACCCAGCTGCTGACACCTTGATTTCAGACATCTTGCCTCCACAGCTGTGAGAAAACAAATCTTTATTGGTTAAGCCACCCAGCCGGTGGTACTTTGTAAAGGCAGCCCTAGCAAAAGAACAAAGAATCGCCGATGTGGGCCATAAGAAAGAGAAGAAAAGAAGATAAGAAAGACAAGAAGGAAGAGGAAAGGAGCAGCAGGCGAGTGAGTACTTCTCTCTCTCCCAAGAGGGTGATGGAGACAAGGCAGAGACAAGAAAGTATTTCAGGATGTTGGAGATAGCCTGTTTTGCAGGTTTACATGACGTCATAGAACACAGGAAAGGACAGAGATCCAGGAAGAAAAGGGGCAAGTCAACTACTCCAGGTTTGGGGATATTGAGGAGAAAAGGGTTGTGTTTAGCCATGGATGATTTATAATGATAAAAATGGAAACAATCTAAATATCTGAAAATAAAGGAATTATCTCGTAAACATGTACTGGGTAACTATGCCACATGAAAAACCATCTACACTCAAAGAGTTTGAAAAGACATGAGGCAAAGCATAAAATATGATGTTCCCGTTAAAAAAACAGAATGTAAAATTGTATTAGAGCATGACTGTGTGTGCATGCTAAGTCACTAAGTCTTGTCCAACTATGCGACCCTATGGACTGTAGCCTGCCAGGCTCCTCTGTCCATGGGATTCTCCAGGCAAGAACACTGGAGTGGGTTGCCATGCTCTCCTCCAGGGGATCTGCCCAACCCAGAAACTGAACCTGTGTCCCTCGCATTGCAGGCAGATTCTTCACCACTGAGCCACCAGGGAAGCCCTTCTGTGCTCTTGCACGACCTTCTGTATGACCTTATTATCTCTATATTTTATATATAGTAATTTGTATCTGTTAATCTCAAATTCCTAACTTATTCCCCATCCTGCTTGTTTTCTAAGTCTGTGAGTCTGTTTTTTGGCTGTGATGCATGTTTTCTAGGATCTTAGTTCCTTGACCAGGGATCAAATCTGAACCCTGGCAGTGAAAGCATGGAGTCCTAGCCACTGGACCACCAGAGAATTCCCTGTTTCTGTTTGGTAAATCAGTTCATTTGTATTACAGTTTAGATTACACATTTAATTAGTATAATAATCTCTACTAAGTGAAGTTAGACAGAGAAAGACAACATCATATAGTTTTTTAAAAAACATCATTAATTTAAGAGTATTCATAGCCTCTTTTCCGTCCCTTACCTGCTCCCTACAGAAAATTCTGCTTTGCTCATCCCCACTCCCTCAATCCTTGAACTTCAGTCTCACCATGTAAATCAATGTTTTTTTGTGTGTGCACCTGCATGTGCTGTGAAAAGTGGATGAGGACCTACTCTCTGACATTTTCTAGTGGCACAAGGTAGGGGGAGGCAGAGGCAAGCCAGGTACTTGCCGTCCAGGCCTGAGCTGCTTGGGAAAGATAAGAGCTTGGGAAAGTGGTGTGAGAGGGCTGGAGTCCAGAGAAAATTGGGGAAAGAGGATTTTAAAACGTGTTGCTGTGGATCATATACTGGACACTCTTTAGGGTTTCCAGGAGAAGCAAATGAAGATTAGGATTGTTTTTTATTACTTTTGGTCTCTGGCTGCATGAGACCCCAGATCCTATTTATTTACATACGTGTGCAAGAAGAAGACTGGAAAGAAAGAAACCAAAACATTGGAAGTAGTTAACTCTGCATTGGTACGATTATTAGGCACTGACACTTTTATGTAAGTTTTGAATAGAACATGACTTAATAGTAAGGAGTGATTATTGTTGTTTAAAGAAAGTACGCATGTTAGTACGCATGTTAGAGTGATCTGGGCAGGTTGTATCACAAAGGGTTAGGAGTGAATAGAGGTGATAAAGTGGGCTTAGATTACTTTCTCAAGGAGTCACTATGACTAGGAATGACGGGCAAAAGCTTGAAGAGGCAGGAAATCCAAGACATTTTTGGTGGGAGGGGGTTTTTAGAATAGTGAAACCTAAAGAATGACAAATTAGACATCAAACACTCTGTAAGGATGTATTGTTTTGAAATAGTTATGATAATCTGTGTGTCCTGGAGGCAGAGGGAGTTTTATGATATGATCTTTTACTAGCTCTGAAGTATTTCTCACTGGTCCAAATAATACTGGTTGAGATTTAATAGGTAATTTCCTCAGCTGAGGCTTAACTGGGTCAATAGTCTGATTTTCCAACAGCCAAAGACATTAGGGCTAGGGCTATAGTGATAACAAAGATAAACTTTAAAGGACTCTGGTAAAGAGGGATGCTGATTCAAGAATGCTAATTGAAATCTGTAAGCTCACAGTTACATTGGATGATATTTGTTTGTTAAATTCTGGAATTCCATAAGTTAGAGGAAGGTGCATGATGCACAAAATTGGGTATATTTCTTATGTGAGATATTAATGGTTTGGACTTATGTCCACAGCTGAATCTAAATAGAGTCAAAATTTGCGTTAATTCTGAGGTGATTAATTAAATATGCACTAAAAGAAAATGAAGGCTTGGAGGACATCATTTCCAATCTTCCTGGGAGGAAATCACAGATGATGGTGATGATAGCTTATCCCAAAATGCTCCCTTGGAGGAAACATTAAGTAACTGTCATGTCTTCAAATACTCAGAGATGACTAATACAGGGAGCTGGTGAAGCTGATGAAGCATTGGATTGGGTCTGTGACAGGTGAAGACATACCTATTGTACAGGTTTCAGCTGAGAAGACTGTCAGATGGATACCTAAAAATAATTTTCTCAGACTTTCCCGGTGAGAGTCTGGAATACATATTTGGAAGAGGTTGTGGGGGGCAGGGAGAGTGATGAATACAGATTGGTGTGGTTGATTAACGAAGCATAAAATTGGAAAGAGATATTAACTTGTCAAGAAGGTGTAAGCAAAAAGACAAAAGGATAAAATTTTCAAGAACAGCCAGGGTGTGTATCAGGACAGGAGAAGCAGGGTGGCAGGTGTAGATTACAGAGTCGGAGGAGGATAAACCACCACGTTGATGGAACTGGTGTCCAACCCGAAGTACAACTGAGTTCTGGGGCACATCTGTCCCCATTTGTGTGAGCACAGAGTCAAAAGTGAGCAGGAGAAATATTGGAGAAGAAATGCATCTGGAGAAATGCACTATGGAGAAAGTGTTTGAAGGAATTCAGAACAGGAGGAAGGTAACAAGTTCGAGGAGAAATGCAAAGCAAGGAAATGGGGAAAGAGAGGAAGAAACAAGTGTGTACTGAGGATCTACTAGAAACAAGCAGAAACTTTCGATGCATCTATTTGGATGCCTCTGGATTAACTCAGGCTTTTAAATGCAGTTTCCTCATTAGCAGATACACACCACTACATATAAAATAGATAAACAGCAAGGTCCTCCTGTGTAGTACAGGGAACTATACTCAATATCCTATGATAAAACATAATGGAAAAGAACATGAAAAAGATTCTATATCTATAAATAAACCACTTTGCTATATAATAGAAACTAACACATTATAAATCAACTGCACTTCAGTTAAATTTTAAAACTGCAGTTTCCTCAGACTTCTCTCTCAGAATGTGTGTGCCAGCTACTCTTATGCAATAATGAATTAACACGCACAACTGATGTACCTGACTCTCACCTATGGTGGGAGACTTCCATTTTCTACTTTGCTAATTTCTATAACATTTAAGTTTTTATAAATATATATTACTCTTACAATAAGACAAAATCAGAAAAATTCTATCAGAATGAGGTTAGCTTCCATAGAAAAGCCACTTGTACCCCCAAATAATCATTATGAAGAGTTGCATTCATGTCAAATAAAATGTATCATTATAGTCATAGAGATAAAAATACAATATAATAAAAGGATATTACTGAGCATATTACACATCACACTCACATTTTCCTTAAAGACTGGGTTTAAAACTTCACCCTCCACCCCCAAAAATGACATAAGTGTGGCTCCACTGTTGCCCATACAACCACATCTAAGATGATGTACATAGATTATCAAGTCTGAGATAACTGTGTGAATGATGTTAGCAGCAGGCACAGTGGAACTCCCCTCTTCACCCCATATACCAGGCTGATAGTTATCTTAAGGGTCCCATGATTTAATTCCCAAATATCTGCCTACGGATTTTGCCTGCAATCCTTCTTTTAATTAATGCATAATGGTTCTCAAATTTAATGTACATAAGAATTACCATACAGAGTAGCACACACAAAACCACATATCTTATACTTTATGGGGAGTTAAGGGATTTTTCAGAGATGATTTGGTTTGAACTTGTTTAACTTGCTGATTTAACAGCCACCTTGTTCCTTTGTATAATTTGAGATTTGGCTCCACTTGAGAGAACTATCAGAAACTTAATTGGGGGTTCTCTTTGCTGAATAAGAAAAGAATTAGAAAGCGTACTATGGTTCAATTACCTTCTCAACTTTCCAAAACAAATATCCAATAAATGCTTAATTTCTGTCCTGACCATAAATCCTTTAGTAGTATAGGTATCCATCCTTTGTTTTTGTTTTTTTTCTAATATAATAGAGTCCTGTTATTAAGCCATTGGGTCTATTTATTAATCTAAAACAAATGAGTATGAGCATTGTAACTCTAAAGGAGAAATTGGAGAATTTGAGATATAACCTGCTGAGGAATCAAGCAGATTCTCAGAGAATGAACATTGACTTGACTGCTCAACCTAGGTCTGTTTTCCTTTCTGCCTTATCCTTTTGTTATTGGTGACATGTACCTAAACTCAGGAACAACGAGAATACACTTAGGTGCTCAGAAGGTTAAAAAAAAAAAAGGAGCTCAGTCTATTATAGCCCTGGGTGTCTCTCATTACTGAAAGCACAGTACATAAATGATATGCAGAGGGAAAGCCCATTTGTCACTAGACCAAAAGAAGGAAACTTTCAGGCAAGGAATGGAGGTTTGCAGGTGACAGTTTATGTGAAAATCAACCAGTCTACAGATGTGTAGATGTATTTTCACCAACCTATATAATTTCCGTTCATTCCCTGGGCGCTCCTGCAGCTAGAAAAACGAAAGGTTATACACATACACATGCACAGGCATGGCCAATCACTTCCAAAATTCCTACCCAAGTTTGGGCAAAGGAACAGATACACTGTAGCACTTATTTTCGGAGAAGGCAATGGCACCCACTCCAGAACTCTTGCCTGGAAAATCCCATGGATGGAGGAGCCTGGTAGGCTGCAGTCCATGGGGTCACTAAGAGTCGGGCACGACTGAGCGACTTCACTTTTGCTTTTCACTTTCATGCATTGGAGAAGGAAATGGCAACCCACTCCAGTATTCTTGCCTGGAGAATCCCAGAGACGGCGGAGCCTAGCGGGCTGCCGTCTATGAGGTTAGAGTTGGACACGACTGAAGCGACTTAGCAGCAGCAGCACTTATTTAAAAACTCTAATTTCTCAAAGACCCAGGTTAGGCCTCAATGTTCATATTTACGGCTTTAGATACATACTGCTCTCCAACGCATAGGACCAGGTTACCTGGTTAGGATCAGGATCAACTTCATCCCAGTTGTGAGCGATGTGGCCTTGGTCAATGAATTCAAAAGGCTTGTGAGAAACTGAAGGGAGAATCCTATACAGCCAGCTGTGGGGAGAAAACAAGGACACACAAAACTTAGGGTGATGTTATGGGTGATGCCCAGACTGTCTCAGGAAGTACCATCAGGAAGACACTCAAGTCCACAACGATCTGTGGGCTTTAATGTGAGATGCAATGGCACAGCATCACTTCTTAATAGCCACTGTTGCCCATAGCCCTGCCTCTTCTCACCTTTCAACTCTACCCATCAAATGGAGAGTTGGAGGCTCTAGCCCTTGGTTGTTTCCACTCTGGCAAAGAAAGAGTTGTCTTTCCCAGTGACAACTATGAAGGAAGGGAAAGTACCTTGAGGGATATCTGTGCAGGCAGACCCATAGGAATACATTAGCTTATATATCTCATTGGATCCTAATCTTTGCTCTTGCTCTAGTTAAGTGAGGAAAATGAAGCCCACACAGTTTGAGACAATACAGGTGGTTTCTTTGTCATTCTTAAAATATTAACCAATTTTCTTACTTAAAATTGTAAAATTAATTCATGCCAGTGCTAAAAATAATTCAAGCAACTAAAAAAGTTCCAAAAGGTAAAAGACTTTCTCCTCTAATTTCTCCAGCACCAGTTCTCAGAGGCATTAGAACTGTTTAACAATTTTCTTGTATATTCTTCCAGATGTTTCCAATGCATAATAAGCAAAATTGCCAAATTGCTGTACCATTTTAGTCTCACAACAATAATGTATGAAAGTGGCTGATTACCCACATCTTTACAAATATGCAGTATTATGAATAATTTTGACCTTAGGTGAAAAATGGTATCTCATTTTTATTTTGAATTACCTTTATTTATGAGTAAGATTGAGAATCTATATGTTTATGGGCGCCTTGTAATTTTTCTGTGAATTACTTGCCCAAGCTCTTTAACGTTTTTCTATTGGGTTGTCTTTTTTATGCTAATTTGTAAGAGATTTAGGAAATTAACACAACTGTACTCTAAAATTATAAAACTGTCCATATTTTCCTATAGCACATTTGTAGCTTTGTTTCAAGCTTCTCTGGTGACTCAGAGAGTAAGAAACCCATCTATAATTCAGGAGACCAGGTTTGATCCCTGGGTTGGGATGATCTCCTAGAGAAGGGAATGGCAACTCACTCCAGTATTCTTGCCTGGAGAATTTATTCCATGGACAGAGGAGACTGGCAAGCAGATTGTGAGCAGGCAGAGGAGACTGTGACCCATGGGGTCACAGAGTCGGATATGACCGAGCGACCAGCACACACACAGCTTTGTTTCAGTAAGAGATGATCTGAATGAAGGAACCCTGAGGACACCAGGAGGAGAACCACCCAGAAGTCCAGAGGGACACTGAAACTCACTAAGAGGGACCAAGTCCTCTCCGAGGCTGTTACCCTGACAGAGAACAGTAGGCAGAGGAATACCACCTGGGGCAATGGAAGATTAGACCTGCTTGAACAGGTTCTGGCCCTTTAAGCCCCAGACAGTCTACTTCAGGAGGCGGAGTTGATCTGGCCTGAAACTGAGTCATTCGGGAGATCAAGCTAGAGATTTGTTCAGTTTTCTTCTGTTTCCTCGAGCTCTAGGTGAAGTGATCTCAGACACTGGACTTCAGACCGTGAATTAGTAATAACTATGCCTCTGTAGCATCTAGTAGAATACAAAATTGAGAACATGTATGTGTGTCTTAGAACCAACTGTGAGATCCTGGGCAAGTGTTTTGACTCTATGCTCCTCATCCTTATCTCCTAGGATTGTTGCCAGGATTCAGAGTTTATGTACCAAGAATGCCTGGTAGAGTAGGTGCTCACTCAATAGATGTGTGTTGAATTGTTTATCTGTCTACCCCTATCATCTAGGTTGTTACGATGGTCCAGATTTTCCACATTCTCTGTCCTGGCTTTCACCTTCTCAGGACCGAAAGGATCAGCTAACTAATCATAAAAACCAACCCCTTATAGATATACTCTCTGATAGTTTTTGGGTGGGGGTGAGGGGTCCTGAACTCTGTGGTTTAAATGCTGCTGCTGCTAAGTCACTTCAGTCGTGTCCCACTCTGTGTGACCCCATAGATGGCAGCCCACCAGGCTCCCCCGTCCCTGGGATTCTCCAGGCAAGAACACTGGAGTGGGTTGCCATTTCCTTCTCCAGTGCATGAAAGTGAAAAGTGAAAGTGAAGTCGCTCAGTCATGTCCGACCCTCAGCGACCCCATGGACTGCAGCCCACCAGGCTCCTCCATCCATGGGATTTTCCAGGCAAGAGTACTGGAGTGGGGTGCCATTGCCTTCTCCGTGTGGTTTAAATGAGTAGTGACTAAATGTAGGAATACCAGGCTTTCTCACTTATGGATGGGGTTGGCTCCATCTTCCCTCTGGGGATTTTGAGCATTTTCAGAAAACTCTTGTGGATATCTTTGAAGAGTTCTAGACAGATGGGTGAACTGTGCCTAGTGTCCTTTGTTTTTCAGCGAGTTTGTAAAACTCCCCAGGCAGCATTACATTGCCCTGGACAGAGATTTAATTCTGATTCAGGGAATGGTGCCAGCATCTTAATGAAATGCCAACAGCTCCTTTTCAGCCTCCTGGAACAGAGCTCTACTCCTGCTGGCTGAAGATATTGCTGAATAATGGAGGCAGGCAGCAGAATTCGGAGTCCAGGTGTCCCGTTAGTGAATGGGTCATAAAGTCAAGAACATAGCCATGGAGGCCAGGCTGTCATAAATTAGAATGGACAAGAATTGTCTGTGTGCTTACCTTACCTTGGCTATCTGGGCTTGCAGAGAGAGAGAGATGATTAAATAGTGATATAATTAATCCTGATTTGACAAGTATAGGAAACTATCTCTTCCCCTCTTCATGTGCAAATCTAGCGAGAGAGAAGCAATATTGATATTGATGTGATAACAGCACCTGCCACTCAATTTTCTGACAGCCTCTTAGGGATACCGTGTATTAAAGGGAGACACTCTGTTATTGTGGCAATAATGATGATTATGGGAATTAATGTTAATTGAGCACTCACCAGGTACCTGGCAATGTGCTAAGGACCTTGCATACATTCTTTCCTTTAATCCTCTTCAAGACTATGAAATAAGCACTATTATTATCTTTTTTACAAATGAAAAACCAGAAGGCTCTAAGAGGGTAGATGATATGCCCGAGGTCACACAGCTGGAAAGAGAAGGAGCCAGGATTTAAACTCAGGAGGCCTGACTGCAGTGTGGGCATGATTAACCAGTAAGAGGAACAATCCTGTACTCAGTATCATTTACTTCTCAGGAAGACTCTCTGGAGATAAACCCAATCATCTTCCACTGAGCTGTACAAGACTGCCTACCCTCCGCCCCCAACCTCCAATATGAGTAGCAGCCCTCTTTGCGGATACCTTCATCTGGTCTGAAATTCTTGCAGTTGGACACTGCTTGCTTAAGTCACAACACATAACTGCCTCCCCAAATCGCAACATCTACTGCATCTTATCTGCACCATACGAGTTAACCAAGGAAGTGTGTTCATTGACCTGGCTTGTAGGACATGGGGACATGACACATTGTGCTAATGAATGTGCTGGTTTCCAGCAAACGCAAATTCCAAGGAGAAAAAACCTTATTAATTCAAAGGGCCATAATACATGACCTTTCATCTAACCCATGCTTGGATTATCCAATATTTTCATCCAAAGTACATAATACTTCTAGTCAGCTGAGGAAGATATTGCACTGAATCTTCTGTTACTTTGAGTTAATCAGTATTAAAAAAAAAAAAAAAAAAGTAAAACAAAATTGGACAATTCCTAGGGGAAGGCCAGACTATGAGGAACATTTTTTTCTGAGTACAAGCAACAATTTGTAAATGTAACTAGACATGTCTGTTTTCTAGGCTCTATGCAGCTGTTCTCTCCACTTCTTCCAACAGACACTTGATTCTAGCTGGAGATGAGATTCATCCTTCCCTGACTATGATCCAAGGCACAGTTTATAAGAAGCAGGATTTTGGGCAGCCCTGGGAGGTTGTGGCCCAAGTATAGGAGGCAGAATTAAATACTAGTTATAGCTCCCATACCTTCTTTTATTGGTGCTCCGTGGACAAGTGAAAGCTGATCCTGAGAGCTGCTCAGCATACAGATTGTAGGGGCAAACTTGAGGATTATTCTAAAATGAAGGAGGCAATAAACGACATCACTCCATCAGAAAGATATCCCACCTTCCCATGAAACAACTCAGTGGGGGGAATTTGGGCTTGGATGGGGATGCTCTGGGCCACTTCCTGCACGTGGCCACCTTCAACCTATATATCCTTCTTGTAATAATGTTTTAGGTAACTTGTTGTATAAAATTTATAAATTATAACCTATCTCACCCTTCAGAAATATCCCAGTGCTGACATATGAGTATACTTCTTTCTATTCTTACCCTCCAAATGGGGATCCTATGATATGTGTGGTCTTCTTAATAATTAGTACGTTAAAAAAGAGGAAACAGTATATCATGAGCGATTTTTATGCCATGAAATAGTCTTCAAATTTTTTTGAAAAATGTTTGTTTGCCATAGTTTTTATTGTAACCAATACTAGTGTGAACATCTTTGTGTACACATTTTAAAACAAGGGCTGATTATTTTCTCTCCATTGTCATATCTTATGCTGTTCAAAGAAGTATAAGAAAGTCCCATAACCCTGAACCTGGGGGATCCTCCTGAAAGCCCTACAGTTAGTCTTACTTATTTTGGGGTAAGTGTTTTGCCATAGGTAACCATCATCCAACTTTAATTTTGGTATTATTGCTGTTAGTATTCCAATTGTCTTAACAATCTGTAAAACTTTTATACAGTTCACAGGCTAATACAATAGCTGTGGTGGGAAGAGGCACTTGACCTGAAGGCTGGTCATACATTCCCTTAATTCAGAGTTCTCTAATTAATATTTTATTTACTCATACCTGTCCTTCTGGCAGGGCACCTGGGCAGCGAGGGTCCTCTGAGGCACACTCATTTCCGAATCCAGAAATGTACTGCATGTGACAAGACACAAAGGCCACCATTAATGGGACTTAAAGAGTATTCTGCTATTTGACTGTCTACAAAGGTGAGAAATTTCTATATGGACATGTGTTTATCATGTTCTATACATCATATCTGTACTATGTCTTGGCATGTGACCCATTTAGGACAGATAATTTCCCTGCATGAATTTCAAAGACCCACTGTTGACTGGGAGAAGAGTGCTGGATATTGCATAGACTCAACCATCCCTAGCTGTACTTACTTACTTGATTTATGGGCTTGTTCTTACTTGTCCCACTCCAAGAACAGGTTCTTTAATTCTGGGTCCATCGGGGAGTTCCTGAGAGGGGAGATGGCTCAGGCTCAACTCCAGGTTAGTAAGATCTTGCTTGCCTAGATGGAAACCTCCCTGAGGTTGGTGCTCCACTCCCCCTCCATACATTGAAACAAGCAGCTACAAGGAGATGTGTGGATCCAATCTGACAGCGAAACCCTTAAGAAAAAGCTGTCCAATCAACCTGGCTGCAGGCAAAAGCCTGTATCATCTGGGTCACATATGGAGCACTTGTATATATGTTTGCATCTATGTGGATATAGGAAAACAAAATATGAAGATATGGGTGGCCTTCAGGAGAAGGGTCAGGTCGGAATCTGTCCTCAGTGGCACAAAGGAGTGCATTCTGACTTCCATCTGTTTACTTTATGTTCAGAGAGAGGAAAAGAGAGTTTCTCAGCAAAGTGTGTAGGTCCCCTGAAACTGATTCTGACAACACTTAACACACCTGTGAGTTCTTGTTCACTCTCTGGCTTTTCTGCCAGTTTATAAGCTCCATAAAGGCTGGAACTATGGCATCTTGTTTACCTCTATATATGCTTTGTACTTTGTTTATAGAAGGTACTCAATAGATTTCCTTTGAAGCCTACGCTAATGCAAGAGTATGTATCCTGCTCTAAGTAGGGGTGTGTGTGTGTGCGCGCGCATGTGTGTGCTAAGTTGCTTCAGTCGAGTCCAACTCTTTGTGACCCTGTGGACAGCAGCCTGCCAGGCTCCCCTGTTTATGGAATTCTCCAGGCAAGGATACTGGAATGGATAGCCATGCCCTCCTCCAGGGGATCTTCCCGACCCAGGGATTGAACCCACATCTCTTGTGTATCCTGCATTTGCAGGCAGGTTCTTTACCAGTAGGGCCACCTGGGAAGCCCAAGTAGGGTTAGGACCAACCCCCCACACCATTTTCTCTGACTTAAACATCAAAAACAGCTGTTTTCTTCCCACAGTTGTTTCCTAAATGTACTTAGTTTTAGCCCATGAAAATGAAAGTGCAGCCTCACTGAGTGAGTGAAATACCACCATCTGAGCACAGTCTCTAGGAGATATAAGAAGGATGTAAGTGGGTGGAGGATAAGCCCTGCAGAGTTCTCAGCACCATGCAGGATGAGCTTGATGGAATACACCTGCACATGTGAGCACCGAGCTCACAGTATGGCAGCTCACAGCTGCCCATACTTGGAAGGAATATCAAATGTGAAATGTTAGAACCTAGAAAGCAATGGAACTGAAATTATTCCTTCTTGCCTCCAGACACAGTATTTTTTTATATTTGAAAATCTATCAGCACTAAAAACAGTGAGTTACATTACACACAGATTGGTTAACAGCAGTGGCATGTAGTTTGAAATGATTTCTTTGGGGAAATGGCAGAGACCATCCAACATTATGACTCTCCACTGAATACAATTTTCTTCCCTCTAAATGAACCTCGTGCTCACCAGCAAGAGGATTGAATCTGAGCTGCTGAGAAATGGTAATGACCTCAGATTATCTTTAGCTCTGTGGAATGGAATTTTAGACCGGTCTTGACTGAAGCCACAGGGTGTCACAGTGCCTTCACTATGTTCCACTGCTGTGTTGTTTCTGCAAAGGGAGGCAGGCAGGTCTGAGTGCTGAGTAAGATAGCTGAGGTCTCTGGTAGGAGTGAGTAGGTTTACTCATTAACTTGCTTCCTTCTTTGCAATTGCCGGCCTCAGAGCAGAGTCCAGGATTATTTGTACATTGGAAACAGGAAAAGAGACTCACTATGTGTAGTTTTAAAGCATTTGCTTCAGATTGCTTTAAAAAACAGAAAAGAAAGTAGAAAGAACAGCTGGTGGTTTGGAAGGGAGCCACCCAGCTTGGAGAGAGGTGTGAGTTCTGAATTGGTTTCCCACTCTTAGCTGAGGTGCATTGGCTGAAGAGGAGGGTGGAAACTGCTGAGTCATTCTCAGACCAGTTGGTTTTCCAAATCTCCTGAGAGAAAAATTACAAATGAGTTTGTTAGAGCTTTAAATATCTTGTGCCTCACTGCTGAATGTATCAGAATGGAGGAAGCAGTGTTCTGTAGCTACTTTCCCAAGGCTTTGAGATCAAGGACAGAATCTGAACTCTGCTCCTATCGGCTATGAAAACCCAAGCTTTCAACTCCAGCTGATTCAGGGACTATACAAATACATCTTATACAAATAAATGAATCTGACATTAAGTGTGTGTATTTATATGCTTTCTTCAATCTGGATTTCTGAATAATTTTATCCAACATAAAAATATGATTTTGTTTCCTTCCAAGAGAATTATACACATCCTTTCTAAAGAACAAATGACTGAACACCGTGTAATTTCAGTAGCGTCAGTTCTTTGGCAGTTCCCTAGTGTGCAGATTTCTAATTCTCACTTGGTCCCCAGGATATGATTTACTTGTCAGAGTAGTTTTATGAGGTGCTTTCGCCTGAATCTGATTCTGGATAACACCCTGATGGGATGAGCAGATGGTGTTCCTCACCTCCTTTTACAGGGCATGAGGAAAAGTGAGAGAAGTCAGGGCAGAGATGGAACTATAGCTACCTTTTTCTCCTTTGTAAAGAGTCCAGTATTTTTAGTTAACCTTGTTGGGAACATAGATTATAGACTGCTACGTGAACTTGCCAATTATTGCAAGTGGATTAAACTGCACTAGGCTGAAGAGTGAGTGGCTCTCCAAACATATCTATGTCATAATCCCTTGAATTTTTGTGAGTGTTGCTTTATATAGCAAGAGACTTGGCAAACGTAATTAAGAATCTTGAGATGGGGAGATGTCCTGGATTATTTGGGTGTACCCTAAATGCAATCAGGGCTTCCCTGATAGCTCAGTTGGTAAAGAATCCACCTGCAGAAGAATCCACCTTCTTCCAATGCAGAAGACCCCGATTTGATTCCTGGGTCAGGAAGACCTTCTGGATAAGGGATAGGCTACCCACTCCAGTATTCTTGGGCTCCCCTGTGGCTCAGCTGGTAAAGAATCTGCCTGCAATACGGGAGACCTAGGTTCGATCCCTGGGTTTGGAATATGCCCTGGAGAAAGGAAAGGCTACCCACTCCAGTATTCTGGCCTAGAGAGTTCCATGGATTNGGATAGGCTACCCACTCCAGTATTCTTGGGCTCCCCTGTGGCTCAGCTGGTAAAGAATCTGCCTGCAATACGGGAGACCTAGGTTCGATCCCTGGGTTTGGAATATGCCCTGGAGAAAGGAAAGGCTACCCACTCCAGTATTCTGGCCTAGAGAGTTCCATGGATTGTATAGTCCATGGGGTCGAAAAGAGTCAGACACGACTGAGCGACTTTCCACTTCACTTAAATGTAATCATATATATTCATAAAAGAGGGTGGTAGAGGAGGATTTGATGACAGAAGAGGAAAAGGTGATATGATGATGGAAGCAGAAATCAGAGTGATGCACTTTGAAGGTGAGGAAAGGGACCATGAATCAAGAAATTTCTAGAAGCTGGAAATTCAGGGAAATGGATTCTTCCCTTGAGTCATCAAAAGGAACCAGCCAACACTTTGACTTTAATCCATGGAAACGGATTTTACACTTCTGACCTCCAGAATTTATTTTCCAGAAGAAAATAAATTTAGTCATTTTAAGCCATTAAATTTGTGGGAATTTGTTACAACAGAAACAGGAAAGTGGTACGATAATTATGTGGAGCGGGGGTCCCATCTTCAATTAACCATTAGAATCACCCCCAAAGNCCAACACTTTGACTTTAATCCATGGAAACGGATTTTACACTTCTGACCTCCAGAATTTATTTTCCAGAAGAAAATAAATTTAGTCATTTTAAGCCATTAAATTTGTGGGAATTTGTTACAACAGAAACAGGAAAGTGGTACGATAATTATGTGGAGCGGGGGTCCCATCTTCAATTAACCATTAGAATCACCCCCAAAGCTTGTTAAATACAGACCCAAACCTAGTAAATCAAAATATTTAGTCCTGGGGCCCAAAGTCTGCTTGTTAAACGTCTCTTTTTATAGACATGAGGAAATCAAGACTTGTAGAAGTGAAACAACTTTAGAACATAGTGAGGTTCATTTAAAATTAAATTTTATTATTATATCCTTTAAATTTTCTTCCCCTAATTGTGCTGCTTTTATGTAAATATGATTTCATTTGAGGCTTTGGGTTGGCATATCCATTACAAGGAATAAATAAAAGCAGATTTTTTTTTTAACTTAAAATGTGTATTGATTAGAATGATGCAATCTGGCTTTCTGTGTTTGGATCTGTGATCTCTAGAGCTAACCTTTCCTTGCAGAGATTAGACAGCAGGCTGGGAAGAATGCCTTTGAAACTGAGAACAAAGACCAGCATGCAATTTACATTGGTGTGCTGGTGCTGTGCATATTAAGTTTCTTAAAAATTTCGGCAGGATAGGATTTTATATATAATTTATTTATAAATGGTAAGGATGTTTTCACCCTGCTGAACTTCCTATAGGATTTTCATCAGGAAATAAAGTTTTTATGTACTCCTCCTCTTCTAAGGCTTCAACTACCATCATTGATATGATGACCTACTGTATGTTGTCTCCTGGGCTTTCCTGGTAGCTCAGATGGTAAAGAATTTGACTGCAATGCAGGAGACAAGAGTTCAATCCCTGGGTTGGGAAGATCCCCTGAGGAGGAAATGGCAACCCCACTCCAGTACTCTTGCCTGGAAGATTCTGTGGACAGAAGAGCCTGGTGGGCTGCAGCCCATGGGGTTGCAAAGAGTTAGACATGACTGAATGACTAACACACACAGACATACACATATCTAGTCTCCTAGCTCTCCCCTCTTCCCTAAGTTCCGAACACAAACAACTGACCACATCCTGGTATCTCATCTTTGGTTGTCTCTGGAGCAACTCAAATTTGACTCTTGGGTCTCAGAACATGCAGGGCTGTCTGTGTGTGCTGCACCTTTGCACTCGCTATTTCTTCTAGCCCCCACCCCTTCTAAGTTAGTCAATTTCAACTTCTCTCTTAAGACTGAGCTCAGGAAGAGTTTCCCTAGTGACTTAGATGCTAAAGAACCTGCTTGCAGTATGGGAGACCTGGGTTTGATCCCTGGGTTGGGAAAATTCTCTGGAAAAGGGAAAGACTACCCTTGCCAGTATTCTTGCCTGGAGAATCTCATACATATTTTTCAATTGCAGATTAAATAATAAGGAATTATTTCCTATAGGAAGTGTTAGGACCTCTGCTGGTAAAGGGCTGATTGTAAGCCTCAAAATAACTGAGTAGATTAAACATATCTAACTGGTGGGTTGGAGGCTGTCCAGGAAACCGCAGCAACAGGAAGGTGTGTGAGAATAGGGGCTGTCAAATAGTCACAGGGAGAAATGTGTCTGTCCCTAGTTGAGGAGAGCCTTTATAAGGTCAACAGATTCCCAAGACAATATATGAACTGAACAAGGCAAGAGATGGACAGTTAGGCTGTCATCTATTTTCTTTGTCATCCCCTAGCCCCAGCCACGCTTATGGCAAAGCCTTGAACACAGTAGCTTGGACCAGGGTCTCTCTAAGTTAGTGCTGACTCTGACTCTCTGGAATTTTCAGAAGCTTCCATGAATTGTGGCTGAAGAAACCATAGCAAACTGGCCAGATAGTTTCTTACCTTCAACTCAGTCATTTTCCTTCTGCTGCAGGTGTGATGATCTCGGGAAACCCAGGCCCAGATGCTTCTGCTTCTCCTGCAATCCACCCTCTGGATGTTATTCCGCTTCTTCACTGTGCTCACTGGTCAGCAGGTCACTCAGATCAGTCACAGGCATTTCCTAACCAGGCTACGCTAGGGAGAAAGTCCAGCATGCTTGTTCCCAAACTGCTTTCCTAACTACCTTGGGTTTTTATTAAACCTGGGCTGTTTCTAAAGAGTTTGCAGAGGCCTGTCTCCTCTTCACCCAAGATAAAGAAAGGTTGATCAATTATTTGTTTCAGGTAAAGAAAGGAGGGTCATCACTAAAGGCAGAGAATTTAAAGCTCTCTATGAGAGAAACTGTGGCAGTTAGTGCTTGGTGTCGGAGGCAAAGGCTTCTCCACTCAGTCCTGACTGAGGCCAGGAAGGAACACGGTGGAGTGTTCGCTCTCTGAGAGCAGTGAGGCAACGAGTTCTGCCCTGACACAGGTGATTTCACATAGCTGCCCGAAACATGGACTGGGTCTGGACAGCTCTCCACAGTTGCCTCCCAGGGATGAGCTGGGTGAACAGTTCAGAGCGAAGCACTCCAGTTAAAGCCAATTTAGATGTTTACTGTTGTTCCACTTAATTTCTCAAATATATTTAGTGTTCTTATAAATTCCTTAAGAATATTATTTCCTTATGCTTGTATCCCTCTGACTTCCCTGGTGGTTCAGATGGTAAAGCATCTGTCTACGATGCGGGAGACCTGGGTTCAATCCCTGGGTTGGGAAGGTCCCTTGGAGAAGGAGATGACAATCCACTCCAGTACTATTGCCTGGAAAATCCCATGGACAGAGGAGCCTGGTAGGCTACAGTCCACGGGGTCACAGAAAGTTGGACACGACTGAATGACTTCACGTTCACGTATCTCTCTAACAAGAGACCCAAGGGTTATTTTCCAGCCACTTTTCCATGACTCCTTTGTCCTTCATCTTGGCTACTCTCCTTAGCCATGGTCAGGTATCAACTTCATGGCTAATGGCATTCAGGAAGGAAGAAACCATATATTGAGTGCTTGTCATGCCAGATTTTCCCACAGACATTACCTCATTTAATTGCACAAAAACAATCTCATAAACTAGGCTTTATTATCATAAACTCAAGTGCAGCAGACCAGGCAGAACATGTAAATGGGTAAGGTAGGCTAAGTAAGTTTTAAAGATATATAAATGAAGTTACAATTTTTAAACACTGGCAACTTACATAAGTGAATGGATGAATGAATGAATGAAGTCACTGTAACAGATTGTAAAAACTGCCCACAATTTCCTTTCATCCTGCATACATGCTCCTTTGCAATGTGACTTTGCTGCTCCTCCCAACATGAGATGGAGTCTTTAACTTATCTCCTTGAATCTTACTTTGGCTAATAGCAAACACAACACAAGCAGAGGTTTGAAAAATGCTTGTACTTCAGGATTTTCCATTTCTTGGCTACTTGAGACCACCATGCAGGCTAGCCTCCTTGAGAGTGGGATACCATCTGGACAAAGAGAATGAGATACTACCTGGATAAAATAACTTTTGGGTCTCTTACTAGAGAGATACAGGCATAAGGAAATAAGATTCTTAAAGAATTTATACCATGTTGCCTTTGTTGAGTTGTCCAAGCACTCAACAGCCAGCACTAGTTGCCAGATGTGTGAATGAAGCAATGTGGCTGCCAGCTGACTGCAGACACATATGTGATCCTAGGTGAGACCAGCAGGAGAACCACCAGCTAAACCCAGCCCACATTGTGGACATACAGAATTGTGAGTAAATAGAATGATGTATTTCATGCCAGTAAAGTTCTGGGGTGTTTTGTTAAGCAGTGATAGGTAACTGATACAATTATGTCAAAAAAGCATGCATATAGGGTGAGTGACTATGGGCTGCCAGTTTGACACCTTCTGCTTTAGATAAATGGGCCTACGCATCTTCCAGAGGTCCCCAGGCTCCAGCATACTGCAGTAGCAGCAGAATGATTTGTGTCTGAGGTGTTAGTGCAGAAAGACCAGCCCAAAGGTGCCATGTTGATAGAAACAAGTGACAGGTTGGAAGTACACCGTGTGGATTAATGCCTGCAGACCAGGGAACTTATAGCACATCTCAGCATATGTCAGCACAGACAGCTAACACTGTGGTATTACATAAGCTTCCCTGGAATTTATATGCAAACCTGGGAGAAAGGGGGAAGGTGTAAACCCCAGCTTTACTGAGGCTAGGTTTTTTTTTTATTATTCCTGCAGTATGCAGACTCAAAATCAAAAGTGAACTCAGGAAAAATATTTCTTGCATATCTGAGTTTATGAGTACACTAGCTCTTGAACTGCTATTGATCCTGGAAGCCAGAGTTTGGTGATTAGGAGGAAAAATGGATGGGAACCAATATGAGACAAAGGAAAAACTTTACTGCTTTGATTTTTCATAAACTTCATGTGCTCTTTCTGAATCAGCTTTAAAGGCAGATTTAAGAGGTGTTTCAGTTTTTTCCTAAGATGTGAAAGATTTCTGAAAGAGTAAGAAAGTGGCAAGAGATCCTTGACAGGATGAAAATTATTTTAGGGGCCTGAAAATATTTAAAATCGTATAAACCTATCAATTTCCTATTTAGGGGTTTTTCCCACGTGGGTTCACTTTATTTCCTGTTTTCTGTTTTTGTAACAATAACTTAATAAAACAGGTATTTGCTTTGCACCACCATGTGCCAGGTATTGTGCCATATACACAAAGGAGAAATGAGAACACATAAAACACAGAAACACATAGCTTGATTCTGTCTGATGGCTTTCTATTTTAATCTAATCACATATTTACTTCACAACTATCGGGGCCCTGCTAAATGCCAGGCCCCGAGAGGTGTGGGGGATAGAGAGATGAGCCTGGTCCTCTAGGAGGGTGCACACTGGAGAGGACTGACCAATAAATGGGTCATTACAATGGGGTGCCTGGACTCTTCCTGTGACAAGGAAGAAGAGTCCATGGTGTTATGGGAGGGATTAGGGATTGCAGAGCTCTGACTAGCAGGGCAGGGAAGGCTTCCTGCGGTGATAGCTGAGCCAAGTCACATACAGTAAGGGATGGATCAAGGGAGGATTGTGTACAAAGAGAAGTACAGCACATTCAAAGACCTCGTTTTGCTGCACTGATGGAATAGAGTGGAGTCTAGTGAGGGAAGTCTTTCAGAAAGGGGTGTTTGGGCAAATATTTAAAGCAAGGGAAAGAGGCAGGGTGATTACCATTCAAAGACACCCAGTGGCAGAAGCAGGTTGTGTGGAAGGCACACATTGTACTGGGTAAGGCAATCATATACTGGACCAGAGAAGAATCACAGTATCCAAGTGGTGAGCAATAACAAAGATGCTAAGAACCAGGCAGAGGGAGAGGGATCCAGTGAATGGATGTGGGGAACAGGTGAAGCGAAGAATTTGAAAAGGACCAGGAGCTGGAGACACCAGATATAGGCCACCTCTGGATTCTGGCACAAGATAGGTTTACTCTCTGAAGAGGCTCTGGACTCACATACACCAGGGAGTGGGGAGAAGAACCAAAACCAAGTGTAGTGATGATGAAATCTCACTTTCCGTCTCTGACTGCACTTCCAGAATGCTACCAGCAAGTGTCTTACCCTCCAGACAGGACCCTGGAGGATTCTTCTCTAGGACAGTGTTACATAAATACTATACATTTTGATAAATACTTATTAAATAAAAGACAAAGTCTTTCTAGAAATGCTTCTTTTAATGAGGTGACTGGCTCCCTCCCACCTTAATTTATATATTCATGAATTAATAATTATTTCTAGAAGGACACAGGATTCTACATCTTTTAATCCTAGTTCTTGCCTTTACAGACATAAGTGTTGAGAAAATTTGTTTGCATAAATAAGTGGTTATGAATGGAAGGGATTTTTTTTATATCACTGAAATTCCTTCTGAATTAAACACCAAAAATCACACACGGATCTCCTGTTAAATATTATTTTAATGACTTATCAGTTAACAACTCAGTTAGGTTAACTTTATTGCAAGCAAATAACTGGAAACCTGATTTGGATCAGCTTTGTTACCCAGCTACTGGAATCATTGCTGTTAACTTTTCACTTGGAGGTGCCTTGTCCAACTCATTTATTCAGAAAGGGTTAGGAAAATAAAAATGTTAATTATATATACTTTGCCTGTATAATTATTTTTGATAAAAATGTTACTTCCATATTTTGATAGATTTCTTTCATGGTAAGAAGCCTTGACATAAAAGAAAGTGCCATATAGCCATGGATGTTTCTTACAAAAGCTCTTTGCTTTGTCCTCAGGAGCTATTCCTTAAGAGCTCTGCATTTTTTTTTTTTGGTAATTATGAGGAGTGGAACAGACACAATCCTTAAATAAAACTAGTATTTAGAAATGCCCTTTTGTTGGCATCCTGAAGGCATGTACACCTGGGGCAATAAGCCATATTTCTATTGCACTACTAGGGAGATGTTCCTTTTCTGCAGTGGGAAAAGGGCAATTGTGAATGTAGAGGTGAGAAGTAAGAACCAGCATTGAGCTGCTTCACAAGCAATGTTCATAAAGATACATTTGTGTGGGAATTGATGATCTGGAAAATGATTCCCTTAAACTATCTGGGCCTTTGTACCTTTTGGAAGAGATACATGCACACATCCCAGGTGGAAGACCACTGATCCACACCAAGTAAGTGGAAAACACTGCATCCAGGAAGCTGGGGATTGTCACAGGGTACCGAGAAGGACCAGCGGCATGCCCAGAGAGCAGTCACTCCAGAGTGCAGTTACAGCAGTGGTCCCCAACCTTTTTGGCACCAGGGACCAGTATCGTGGAACACAATTTTTCCACGAATGTGGCAGGGGGGATGGCTTTGGGATGAGTCAAGAGCATTACATTTATTGTGCACTTTATTTCTATTATTATTACATCAGCTCCACTTCAGATAATCAGGCCTCAGATCCCAGAGGTTGGGGACCCCTGAATTAGAGGATGGAGGACATCAGAACTGATGTCTCCAAGAAGAAAATGAAACTGATAGATTAGCTGATCTATTTGATGGTACTGAGCAAGATTTTAGATCTTTGTTGAAGTTTAGGGGTTTCATTCTTCACCATGACTTATTGACGATCTTGGTAAAGCTTAATGGTTAGTCAGCTGAGAAAACAAATATGGTATAAGAGAGGGGCTATGTATAAGATGACATGGCATTTTATTAGAAATAGATATACTCAGGGGGTAGAAAGTGCTAGTAATAAAAATGGGTAGTAGTACATCAAAGATAAATATCTCCTGTTTTGTGAATAGAGGAGGTGACAATCAGGTTATGATTGCTGTGGTGTGTATAGTCTTGAGAGGGAGGTATGGCTCAGTTCATTATGGGGTGATTGTGCAGAGGAACCCAAACATGAACTTTGATGAACTCTGCAAAACAGGTGCCTTTAGAGTCTACAATCCATGTATTCCTTACTTTTACAGATATGAATTTGTTTTTTTCAAAGGCTGGATTCTGAACTACCCGCATTAAAATCACCTAGTTTGCCTGTTAAAAATACAAAATCCCAGCCCTATGTCATATAATAGAGTTGGCCAAAAAGTTCATTCTGTTTTTTCCCTAAGACTTTATGGGAAAAACCAAAGAGACTTTTTGGCCAACCCAATACATAGAATTGTGTGAAGGGGGCAGAAGAAATTTCAGAGTCTTTGCATTTTAAGTAAACACTTCAGAGGACTTTCATGCATTTGTGAGTTTGAAAGTCATTTCTTTGAGTTCTTAAATGAAGGTGTTAATTGTAACTCAAAGTTGGATCTCTTTCCTACTCTATGGAGCAGCCCTGGCAGGCTCCAATTCCCAGCTCTGCATCAGGTCAACATACTGGGGAATATGTGAGGTTCAGGGTTCTCCCAGGACTAGGCTTCCTGCAACCCTTTCTCTCCTACCACAGTAATTTAACTCAGTTTTGGGATTAGGAAGTGAATTTTTAATTTCCTTCTCCTCCTTCCCCCAAAGGGTATCCTCCTTTGAATTTTAACAGATATTAAATCAATGCAGACATCCTGTTAGACCTTCAAAGTTCTTAAAACAGTTGCTATCTGTGCTTTAAACCAGCATTTAGATACCCATACAAGGCCCTACCTGGGCTGGGGGCTAAAGCACACACTACTGAAATGAAGACTCAAAACCTCTGGTCATAGAGGTGGGTTAGGAGCTATTCACCTTAGTCTGATGGCCCAACCCAGCACATCAGTTCTATTAAGTCCATTTTCAGAATGGACAGAAAAACAGCAGTGTCAAGGCACCTGGATTATATCAAAGATGCCTCAAGTGCAGGGACTTCTGAGAACCTGAATAAAGCTGATATGGATCAACCGCTTTGGGAGCAGCTCTTTTCTTAGAGCACTAAAGTAGAAAGACCAACCCATATCCTTAGCTGGGTTGCAAACCAAGCAACCTGAGGGACAAATATTTTCATATCTGGTTGCCTCCACAGTAAGAACACTGGCTAGACATTTGAATCACAACAGGGGAAAACAAAAAACTTTCTCTATTGCTGGCAATTTGTTCCATCAAGAAAGCAAGAAAACTGAAGATTTAATTAACACTTCCAAGGAAGTATCTGGTATTTACACTTGTTTATTATCTAAAAGCAATTTTTATGACCAGATCTCAGGAAGTCTTGGCAAAAATTATGCTTTAAAAGATTCTTTTTGAAAAACTCTGGCTAATAACAATTCATTTTGGCAAACAACCTTATTTTGCTGCTACTAATACTGCAACAAACTTACTGTAGAGTATTAAAAACTATTTTTCCTTAGAAAACTATAATTCAGGAGTCAAGCCTGAGAGCAAGAAGAAATGGAGTGGAGTACTGTTAATTTTTCAAAGTTGATCCTGAAGCCATCAGGGATGGGTTATTTTTCAATAAGGGAGAAAATACAGAAATTGGAATAGATCTTTTTCTTAATTAAGGGAAAGAAAGAGGAAGAAAGGGCTATTGATTTATTTTTTTAAAAAGGAACACAGAGAACTTCACTTGGTTTAGGTCTTTGTGTATGCATTTGGTTTCTACTTCCCAACTGCACAGCCTTTGTCACAACATACTCGTGCCAAATTCCACATACAGATCCTGATTTACATAGCTCTCCTCCATGTCAAAAAAGAAATCAGGGCTAACTCTTGTGGGGGAGGATGTGAAGAAAGACTGGAGAATATTCTAGCTGATGAAAAGTAAGTTAAAATCCTTTCTCAAATCCCCCAAACTGCCTTACTAAAAGCACTCTCTAACACTGTGATTTTGATATCCATTTTCAGCACACCTTGACTTCCAGTATACGGAACAGAAAGAGAATTCAGTGTTTTTTTTTTTTTTTCCTAGTTTTAAAATGAGAAGCTGAAACTGTGTATTTACTATTATTATACTTTAATGTGGAGCAAAATCAGGAGTGTGGAGTCTTACAGCAAAGCCAAGAGAGAGAATATGTGTGAAAAGGTGTTGTTGAATAAGGCAGCAAATTACAGTTTCTGTAAAACAGGTTTATATATTAATAAAGAACAGGGGCAAAGGGAATTATACAAGCAAAAAAGATGCGTAAAAAAAGTAACGATGAACAGTTATGCATATATACACACACACCACCCCCCAAAACTTTAGATTATGAAATCCAAGAATCCTAGTCCATAATTCATGTAAATGTGTTGCTATGGAACTTATTTTTACTTCTCTCCATAAATGCATTGTTACACAAAGAATAATATTCATAGTTTATGGACTATAGTTAAGGGAGATTTTAGGAGTGGAGATTTTAGGAGTTGACTTTTCCTTCAAAAATAAAAATAAAAACTGAAGAGGGTATAAATCCCTCTTGCTGCTCATGTGTAAGTCTCAGATTTCACCCTGCCTGTTTTCAAACAGAAAAAAGTAAGAGTGCAGACAGCTGTAACCTAAAGAGTGAAGGATTTAGTGAGCTGTCAATTTCTTGCAGAATTCTTCTTTACTGGTACTGCTGTTCTCTGTGTATTATTAATCTATTTATATTTAACTCCAGCTATTAGTCAGCCTCTTCCAGCCACTGAGCCATTTGCAAAGGAGAAGAGAGAGAGACAATTTGCTATTATTAGGCATCCTTGTGTGTGTGATGGAGGTGGAGACAATTAAATAACACCATTTTGCTTCTTTGAAAATGACAGAGATTGTTTGGGGTGGACAACTCAGGGCTGGTTAACATAACCTTTCCCCTCAGAAGGTAAAACAATGGAGATACATTTCTGAAGTACTTAATTAAGCCTTCAGCAATGGGTGTGGGAAAATTACAGACCCATAAAAATCCTCCAGGTCTAGGCAAGAGTAAATTTTCTCTGCAGCATTCTGTCACTGCTCATTTACTGCATCATTTTGACATCTCATATTTCTACAAGGTTTTTATATAATCTATAAACAGGGACAGAAAGGTGAAAAATAGAATGAGGACCAAGTCTGGACCTCCCACGCTGTTACTTCCTTTCAGTTTTCCATTAAAGGGTGAGGCTGAAGGGTGGCATTTTTAAGATGATTTCATTAAAAGGCTGAGACATTAATAATCGACACAGGAAGAAGAAAGCTGTGAAAAACTGCCACCGCTTGCTCACTCTTCCACAGGATGAGTGTTATTCAGTCATAATGTAAGCTCTTTAACGTTCCTCCCCCAAACCTTTTTCGATCAGGAAAGCCTGGAATCTGTAGGCAAGAAAGATAATCATGTTAGGACTCAAAACAGGCAGAGTTCAAATGCTAATAGCTTTTTAAATGTTTTCCCTATTTTTTGTTTCTGTATATTAGGCTGTTGTTCTTTAAAGAACTATCTTTTTGAGGTTTTACTCAGAAAACCACAATAGATTAAATAATAAAAATAAATTCTACTAAAATGAAAAACATTTGCTGAGCCATTGTTGAGTGTCATCCAGATCAGACAGGATGAAGGTGAAACTCACAATACTCACCTGCTGGACTTTCATATGAATTATTTGCATTGTGATAGACTATGGATATGTAACTTTGCAGTCTCAAGCAAATTATTTCCTATTATTTTATAATGTAACTTTATCTCTGGATTCTTCTTGTTTCTAAGACCCTTATTTTCCCTTGATCTGAGTTTTTCTTCTGTATTTAAGAAGACAGAAGACAGTTAGTTGGTTGGGCCTGCAAAGTACTCCCCTGTGACCCCAACTTCTTAAAAAAAAATACCTCAAAACTGAATTTGGAAGTTAATTTCAGATCAATCAAACCTTTCCACAAATTAAAGAAATCATTTTATCAAAAAAGATAGATACAGACCTGATTACCATCTCTTAAAAAGTATCTCTTCTCTATGACCTGTTAGAAACAAAGATATTAAGGGCTTAGCATGTATACCTTGAAAAAGCAGTAAGTGCACTGACCACTGAGGGCACTGAAAGGTGTACACCCAAGTTAAGAGTCATTTCAATAGCAACAGACATCTACTATACTGAGTTAAACCTGGTGCTAATGGGATCAGGATTATGGAAGTATTTTTTATAAAAACCTGTCTCTAGTTCCAAAAAGTGTTAATGATAGGTCAAAAGATAAGTGAACAAACAAAAATGACTAAATAACGAGAGAAAATGACATGAGATCCCACACAATTCCCGGTGTAAATCTGGAAATTTGGCTGCAAATTTGGTTCAAAACCCTCAAGCAGTCAGCCCCAAAAGGTACCAGACAGAATCCATAAGATAATTCACTCTGCTGTATTGCAGAAACCAACACAACAGTCTAAAGCAATATCCTCCAATTAAAAAATAATTAAAAAAAAAAAGGCAAAGCACTTTTGCTACTACAATAGCACAACTATTCTTTAAAGAGGTCTCTGTATGTATAACATAGTCAACTGCCATATCCCTCCAGTAACCAGCTGTAAATTCTGTAGGTCCTTAATGGAGACAGATGACACAATATCAAAACTGGTCAATTAATTTCTTATAGACTTAATTCGCACCCTTAATTCAGCAGTTTCAGAACTGTTTGTATTTGGTCAGTGGGAGAAATAAGGCAAAATCCATCACTATTACTGAAAAGAAGCCTTCAAAACATACGCCTTAATATAATGAATTTAAGAGTACCACATGTCTACATGATGAACACTTGAGAAACTGCAATGTCAACAGAGGCAGTATTATGTTCTTTACACAGAGCTGTTGTAATCAAGAAAAGTTCAACAGATTAGAATACAGATTATTTGGAGATTAAGAGATTAGAGTCTAGAATTATGAAGCTAGGAATTTCTTCTGAATAAAGCAGAGTATCTTCTTCCAGGCCTGTACCAGCTTGCTCCCACTGGCCTGACAGTCATCTCACCTGGATTCTTTTTATCTTCAAAGATACTCTGTTACTTTTAGCCACAAGACACTCAGGGTAAGGTTGCATTCACTGGCCTCAAAGGCAGAAAAGCTGGTTCATGATTAGTATACATCTAAAATACTTGACCCCACAAAAACTATGATAGAACTGATTCTCTTTCTTCTCTCCAGGGTAGGACAGGAAAATTCTATTACTCTAGAGTGGAGAGGAATTACTATTAGTGAAGGGAGTGTGGAAGAGGATTAGATACCCTTTTGGAAAAGAAATCCTGTAAATTTTGGAAGATAAGATGCAGAGAAAACTGGGTGAAATTTAGCTGCCAGGTTCCTTGCTTTCAGCCAACCACCACAATCTGGAGGTCTGGCCAACCTCTTAATCCACCTACCTTTTGTTGTGATTTAGGAAACCAAAAGAGGAGTTACTTTTCCCTTTTGCTCATAATTCCCTGCCCTCAACTTGTATTATTATTCTCCTATCAAATCTTGCTCTCCTCTTAAAACCAACCAAATTCCCTCTAATATCTTTCTTTTAAGTAAAACTTTGCCTGACAACTTGAATCACCCTGGCCTATAATCCATTGTTTCTCTGGGATATAACTTATCACATTTTATTTTTTTTAATTTTAAAATTAATACATGATTTAAGTGACTTCCCTGGAGGCTCAGAGGTTAAAGACTCTGTGCTTCCACTGCAGGGGGCATGGGTTCAATCCCTGGTGGGGGAACTAAGATCCCACATACAATGAGGTATGGCCAGAAAGTAGGAAAAAAATTTTTTTAAGTAAAAAATAAAATAAATTCTTTAAATTTAAGACAATATATTGTGGGATCTTTCCATGTCAGATACAGGTCTATTAATATAAGATGTTGTTCCTAGGGGACACAGATGGTATATTTTGGTCACTCAGTTGTGTCTGACTCTTGATTCCATGGACTGTAGCCCATCAGACTCCTTTGTCCACAGAATTCTCTAGGCAAGAATACTGGAGTGGGTAGCCATTTTCTTCTCCAGGGGATCTTCCCATCCCAGGGATTGGGCCTGGGTCTCCTGCATTGGCAGGTGAATTCTTTACTGTCTGAGTCACCATGGTGGTCACGGATCTAAACCAAATAGGAGCTCACATGTTTTAACTGTGAAAACAATGTGGAAAGAAAATTTGGTTCCTTGCAGTGCTTCCTACCATTTTTTTTCAGCCATGGCACATTTAGAGAATACTAATATGTGTGTGTGACATGGGGTAAATGGTAGAGCCAGCCCAGGGGCCTTGGCTGCTCTGAGAACCGAGGGGAATCACCGTCTCAGTATACCTGTACCTTTTCTGCCACACACCAGTTGGGAGTTTATGCAATGAAGCAAAAATTTCCCAGTGGTCTAATTTTAAACAGGGATGGGCTGTGGGGCCTATCTTATGTTGACCTATTGGACAAAAGAGCCAAACATTTAGATCTCTAAATAGCTAAAAGAAAAATGACTCATAAGACAGAGCTATGAGGAGGGAAATTTTTTTCTTGGGAGATTTACTTAACATAATACAGAAATTAATCTTTTTTTCAATAATAATACAGAAATACATCCTATTTCACTTTACTGCACAATGTCAACACTGGGTGAACAGTTTAACTTGGTCAATATTATATACAATGCAGACATATGGCCTTGTGAAGGAGAGACAAACAGTGCTCTAATTTACCAGTATGCTGAATCATTCTACATTTTCATTCCAGTTCAGGACAATAAGATGATGCTGGTAAGAGTCAATAACTGGAATGCAAAGGTTTCTGATAGGGAAAATTAGGGAATCAAGAAGATGACAGAGCCTTAAAAGTAATAGTAACATTTATGTGGAAGAATATTAGTAGCTGGGTGAGCAAAATAACTCAGGACTTTAAGCAGAATCTCCTCAGTTTAGTGCATTTTATGGGGGCTTGAGGCTAGTGAATGAGTACAAAGAGAGCTAGAAAATATGGAAACACAAATTGTTTTAAGGAGGGAATTAGGTATCTTAAAAAAAAAACTATTTGAATCTAGTAGGTTTCACCCTTCACTTAGAGAACACTGGTGATAGAATAAACACGTCAGCAGGTCTTGAGCAATTATACAAACACATAAGAGAGAGCAAAACAAGTATTGTTCAAGCTGTGAAGTTCAGGATGAAGGAATGAAAAGACAAAGCATTCTGCAAAGAATTTAAACTCTCATGGTACATAAATGAAGTTTAAAAATAACTTAATTAAAGCCATTACCTTATCAAAAAACCTACTGAGCTTGACAGCATTGGAAGAACCTGCAGCTAAGTACCGTGGATTTGTGCAATCCTAGGAGATAAAACGTTAAGATCCACAATTAAACATTAGGAAACATAAGCTTTTTGTTAGTCATTACTATTCCTCTTGCACATTTCTATAATAAAATATTAGCCATCATACTCTCCAGTAATTTTTCAAATTATGATACACAGAGCAAAAAGGAAAGTGCTAAAGGAAGATAAGGCCACTTACTCTTTGTTATTTAGGCAATTTTAGAGGACACTGAACCAATGTATTCATCATCAAATAACTTCATAAAGGAAGACAGGATTGGTAATGTCTTACTAACAACAAAACCAAGATACTACTTACGTGACTTACCTATATTTACCTTGAAAAGCAGAAACAGAGCTATCAAAAAATAAATAACACTTCACTATTAAATACAAGTTACTTACCAGTACTCCACTAACTTAAGTACTATGAAGTTCTTAGGAAAAGTAGGATGCATGAAAATAGGAGTAAAGGAGTAACAGTTGCCAGGGGTTTCTCACTCACTGAATGCAAGGCACTACATCCTTGGTGGGCCACAATAGATATACTTGTGACAATAATAAACAACAGATAATAAGTTTATTTTAAAGTATCATTATTATTTTAAATAATAATTAAATAAGGAACAACAGATATTACTAGAATAAAAAGAGGAGAAAATGGGGCTCTGAAAAGACAAAATAATCTGAAATAGTATAATGATAGCACATTGTAATGATTAGTAAAGACCTTAAATGGTTTACTCTCCTTTTCCTGGAAATCCAATGTTGAATTGTCTTCACTTGTCAATACTGACCTGCCACCTCAAAAGACTGACTACTTCGATTTTTACCTCAAATGCCACTTAAGACCCAACCCTGGGGATATGATACAGGCTTCTTTGCAAGGACAATATCTAATTTTTCAGTTATAAATCATCTGTGTTCCTTGGGACCTAATTATTGTTGGATTTATTCTGACTGTAATTTATTTGTAATTTATTCTGATAAATACCCACATGATTCCTTTTCAATATATTTTATATTTTATAACAATCATCTATTTTACCAATATACAACATTTCAAAGCTCACATTTTAAATTTTGGCTAGAAGCTAAAATACACTTTCAAAAACCACAAGAGAAAAAAGAGACAACAATAACTTTTCAAAGATTGTAGAGTAAAAGAAAAATCAGAGGTCTCAGAAGCCAACAGGCTCTGAACCTGAGTATCTATCTCAGTATCTCTAGACTGTGTGACACTGGTTAGGTTACAAAACCTTTAAAGTTAAGCTTACTAATTTGTGAAATGGGGATAGCAATACTCATCTCATAGGATTTTTGTGAAAATTAAAGGAGATAATGCATGCCCAGGACTTCCCTGGTGGCTCAGATGGTAAAGTGTCTGCCTACAATGCAGGAGACCCAGGTTTGATTCCTGGGTTGGGAAGATCCTCTGGAGAAGGAAACAGCAACCCACTCCAGTACTCTTGCCTGGAAAATCCCATGATGGAGGAGCATGGTAGGCTACAGTCCATGGGGTCGCAAGGAGTTGGACATGACTGAGCGACTTCACTTTCTTTCACTAACATAGCAGGTACTGAAATATCAGTTTCCTTCTTTCTTCATCCCAAGAAAATGCCATCAGATTGAATTTTTAGACACAAATGCACTTAACATAATAAAAGATAATTCTATATACAGATTAAATAGACTGAAATATTGTGTAATCCGTTGTATTTGAGATAATGTTTGAACATTTATATAGTAGCTGGGGCATATAAAAGACAAACCTTAAGTAGATATGTTTTACAAAATGGATATTAATTACATAATTGTCAGACTGTTAAAAGACTTCAGAGATGATTCCACATAGAGCTAAAGTACTAAATACAAAAACTAAATCAAACATCAAACAAAAAACAAAACCTCTTCAAAACTTAATTCAACAATTTCAAGGTGATCAGGCTAGAGAAATCCTATAGTTTTAGGATGAGAATTTTAGATCTCAAAGAACTATAAACTATCTGCTATTGATCGTGACTGAGGTCAAAGCCTGAAAACTAAAGCTCTAAATGCTTGCCTAAGCTTAAGAAAGAAATCTTAACTAGGGAAGATGCTTCAGAATGATCACTTTGAAGTAAACACGTAACAGAGAAAAATTTGTGCTAGACACGATAGCCTGGTGGTGATTTAGTTCCTAAGTCGTGTCCAACTCTTGCGACCATGGACTGTATCCTGCCAGGCTCCTCTGTCCATGGGATTCTCCAGGCAAGAGTACTAGAGTGGGTTGCCATTTCCTTCTCCAGGGGATCTTCCCAACCCAGGAATCAAACCTCGGTCTCCTGCATTGCAGGCAGATTCTTTTCCGACTGAGCTATGAGGGAAGCCCACAACAAGCCTAGCAGGATTTAAAACAATAAGTAATCGCCTCCCTGTTTATAATTTAAACAATTTGCCTTTTCTCCCCCAAACACAAGATAGCTTTGATTCTATTGTTAATTCTTACTATTTAATAATGTTAAGTAAATTCATATAGGAAACAAAGATGTTAGCATTAATACTGTTAAATCAGTTTTTACTTGAGACTTTATATATACTTGCTGAGTCTTTTGGACTACTATCTCTTTTTGAAAAACTTAGCTAATTTTCCTCCTCAGTTTTTTCTTCTCTGCATCCTCAAGACCCTCTTGTTGTTTCTTCTGTGCTTTTGGAAGTGTACGCTGATAGAAGGCTTTAAGTATGTTGTATGTGAACACTGTGTATGAGACCACGTGTGCCAAAGTACCACTATTTGAGTAACTTTACATCTTGTTAACAATTAAAGATGGCCCTGCCTTTGCAAGCAAAATAGGAAAAGCATATAACTAGGTGATTGTCATAGAAACTCACAGGTACAGAAACAGATACATTCTAAAATACATTAAAACTAATTGCTGGAACAAATTAAGCATATTCAATGGTAAATTTCCCTTTGGAAACCATGTTCCAAAAAAGTAACCTCAGCGCTTCTTCAAGAAGGACATTATATATTTTATGTAATAGGAATTCTCTGGACTATGACGGTCCAGTCCACTACCTGGGGCATAATGCTGGCAGCTGAGGGAAAAAAGGCACCTCCATTGCAAAGCAGATTGTAAAACAAAAACCGTGGAATATCAGGCAGAAGCTAACTCAGTTATGGGGGTAGAGGTGGGATTGAACCTAGCAGCATTCACCAATGTTGATCATAGAAAAAGGGCTCAGAATAACCCGAGTCATTTGTTAAAATTACAGAATCCAGGTCCTGTCACACGTTATGAATAAAAAGCTCCAGTTGTAGGGCACTTATTCAAAAAGTTTTTCAAATACTGTTGGTAATATGAATATGCAGTCAGGTCTGGGTACTTGGTGATCTGGATGATTTCTAACAATTCTTTCAGATCCAAGATTCTAAGTGTTAGTTGAAGAATAATTAAGTGGAAAACAGGTTTAGTTGTAGAGCACAGGCTCTGGAGTTAGAGCACCTGGTTCCACCTGAGTAACCTTGGTTTAGTCACTCCTCTCTGCTTCTAGTCTTCATTTTTAAAATGGGGATATTTATAGTACCTATCTTCTAGGACTGATGTGACGATGATGCATGTGAGACAATGTACATAAAGTGTTAAAATAGTGTGCCTGGCACTAATAAGTGCTTAATAAATGTGAGCCAGCACCAGCATGGCTGAAATACCAGTACGTTGATACACGGTAGAAATCCTACTTGTGAACAATGACATATAAACCATGACTGAAACTGCTGGCCAGGATCATTCCCTCAGCAACACTAACTGGCTTATATGAGAACTTTCCTAGCCTTTTTAAAGTCTAGTTTTAATTGAGCTAAATATCTCAAGAAGGGACTCAATTCATGGTATATATATAAATATATATAAACTAATGCTTATGAAGCACTCCTAGTTTACAGTTTGTAATTTTCTCCTTTATATGTCTGTTTTCCCTTTAAGGTAAACTTTCAAGTTTAAGAAGTTAAGAGGCTTTTCTAAAGCAAGAATAAACAACGCACAGTATCAGTGACCACTCTTTGTCTTAATTATTTTGATTTCGGTGTGACTTTTTAAGATCTTTTCAAGAAAAAGCCTGTGGCTTACATTAGAACAAAGTCTGGACATTGCAACAAATCAGCACACAAGGAGTCTGTGCCCCTCTCATAATCTGTATGTCTCCAGTCTTCACTACTGTTTGGATTAAAACCCAAATGCCTGATTCAAATATAAAGCTTCTTCTCTGAGTATGTAATTTGTGAAGTCTTTGGTTTTGCCTTTTCCTGATAATAAAACAAGCATGCATTAGTGAAAATACACACCAAATTGATCTCTTCTGCATTGAAATCCTCAGCCAGGAAAGCAGTCCTAGTTAAAACTTCATGACGCTTGTTTTCATGAATCTGATCCAGTTTAGTCCCTATTACCAAGAGTGGGATTTGGTTATCAGCAAACTGTTCCCGGTCATAATCCCTGTGATAAATAATAATGAAGAGGTGAACAGAATTTACCTTTTCTGATGTAGATGTGTAATATTTAAATGTAACTAGCTTATACTATTTTACATATACTTCACTAACTCTTGCTCACCCATCACCTGTAAACCTACTTTTCTCCCAATTTCTTACACATGCCTGTTCATTTTTCAATCAGTCTTCACCATCTTTCAAATTCCAACTATTAATTCAACTACTCAAAATTTGTCCCTGGGTCTTTACGGATTACTTGAATAAACTGAGAGCCCATCAGGTATATGAAAGTAGGCTGACTGACTTCTAAAACTGTCTTCTAAGGCTAACAGCTGAGGAATTTTTCTGAGGAGATATAGACAGTGGATTCAACCCTCAGTGGACAGAAAACCCAGGAACCTAGCACACGGTCAAGCCTTTTGGCAGAGGGGAATGCCAAGCTCCTGTGTACCTTCTGGAGTACACATAAGCTTTACATCCACCATACTTATTTCTGTCTGTGAATAGCAAAGAAAAATAGATCATTTCAGGAAAGTAAGAAATAGTAAGCTGAGGCCAGAATAAATCAACCATAGCTGATGCTACCCTGGGGAAAGATGGATTCAACAAATGGAAAGGGAAAGAAACAGGAAACAGCTTAAATGTAAAATGAATAGTAAAAGGAAAGAATTAAGGAACAAATAGCTGTCTGTCCTGACATGAGAGCCACAGAGTCACAGGACAGGCAGTAAGAATCACTTGGAGTTGGTGGCCTTGGGTCACTCTATTACCGAAAGGAACATACAGCCCAATATTATTCAGTTAATATAAATTCTACTCACATATGAGAAATAAAACAGATTTGGATTTCTGACACAGATCAGCTCAGTTTATAACAGTCAGCAAAATCTGGTTGCAACACTGTATGTTAGTAAATCAATATTGCATAACCCAACCAATACAAACCAGGTGAGCCTAGCTTTTTCCTTCTTTTGGTATTACTTTTCTTTCTCATTAAACAGTCTAAATCTTGTGTGTATGTGTGTGCAAAATTACCAAATCTTTTTGCCCTTCACAATAATCTTACAGAGCCTCAATTACTGTTCAGCCTTGGAGCACAATTGTTTTGAACTATTCTATCTCCCATTTCATAAAAATATTATCATTCTAATTACTGCATCAAAACCAATAACAGTTTGAGTTCAAGGCTTTTGTTTCTTCTTACCAACATCAATGCTGACTTAGGAGACACGGTCCAAAACTGAAAATTACTTTATTAGAGAATAAAGTTCTTAAAAAAAAAAAAAAGGTATATGTTTATTTATTTGGTTGTACCAAGTCTTAGTTGCAGTGTGCGAATTCTTATTTGAGGCATGTGGGATCTAGTTCCCTGACCAGGAATTGAACCTTGGGTTCCCTGCACTGGGAATGTGGTGTCTTAGCTACTAGACTGACAGGGAAGTCCCGAGAATAAAGCTTTGAAAGTGTCCTCCTTTAGGACTTTTCCGCCCCGTACTCTAACTTTGGCTTATATACAAATTTTTGTATGTATTTTAACAAACATCATCTTTGATACATATATTTCTGTCACTTGCAGTCTTTCATAATCCCTTGCAAGTTAACATACATATGTTTATTGTATATATGTAACATAACATATATGTTACATGAAATATATATATATAAATATATATATACACACACACACAATCTGTTTTCTCATTTCTTTTTTTAGCTTTCCTTTTCGCTCATTTTCTTTCATTAAATCTTATATCCAATTTGAAATTTGGTAATGAAATCCTTTTTTTCTTTTTAAATCATTAGGTAAAAAACAAATTAGGAATTTTATCATGAATGGATAAGGCTGATAACACCTTAACATCAAAAGAGATAGATAACCAGGTTTTCGTATTTCACGTACAATACCACTTTGGCAAAAACGAAAAACCCTGCATCTTTCAGACTACTGTATTTATCTACCATTTTGGAGAAGATAAGAATTCAGAAAAACAAATAATTTGGAATGGGACACTCAGATACAAAAGTCATCTTCAACTAAACCCTCACAACATTATAACTAATTCAAAGTGAATCACAGATCTGGAAGGAAACCAAAAATTAGAAAACATCTAAAAGAAACACAGATTAGGCAAACAGTTGTTATACATGATTCTCAAAACACAATACATAAAGGAAAAAAGCAGAGAAATTAGACTTCATCAAAATGAAAAACTATTGTTTTGTGAGAGATACTGCTAAGAGAATGAAAAGACAAACTACAGACTGGGAGAAAATATTTGCAAATCAAACATCTTCCAAAATGGTTATTTTGGAAGGTACATTCTTGTGACTGCTATAGCATTTCAAACCAACTGTGAAGTAATTTGGGCTTACCCATTTGTTACCAAGACTCCAGTTGGCACCAAATCCCTATTTAGAGCTTCCAATGACCAACGGTACAAGTTTTGGGATGACTTCTTATTTGTTAAGTCATGCACTAAAATAATACCTAAAATAATCAGAGAAAATAATGTCAATATTTTAACATTTCCTCTTCATTTCACAAGTGACAAAGCATTAGATTCCTTAATGAATGCATTCTGGTATGACTAATAAACTCAGACATGATTATTTAAAAATTGTCTCTGTAAGTTCTTGCAAATAATTAACTAAATTTTTTTCTTTGTCAGTTCTATAACTAAAAAAAAATTCTACAAGGGTTGACAAAAATTTCATTAAGCTTTTAATGAGTGACTACTCTGCCTGGTCCTAATTACAGAACTACTTCATCAATAAAAAGAATCAAAACTACTTTAAGTATATAGGAAATTATATTCATTCAAAAACATTATTTTTCTACACTATGCATTTGTCATAGACATCATACATACAGCTATTCTTTACACTCATTAAAATATGTAATAATAAAAACTTATTTAAACAGTATTGATTTAATTTGATACAAATTCCTATTCTTTAGCTGACAAGATATCTTCTTGTAGGTTACCTGGACCTAATCAACCTAAAAGTCTAATCATTTAGTTCTCTGAATTAATGCCTAGCTATGTAAGATTGTTCAATCTGTAAGAGATTTAGTTAAAACACAGCAAAAGAAATATGCCACAAGGAGATAGGAAAAGATAGTTAAGAAGTATGAATAGTAGAAAATAGATGGATTTTCTAGAGATTGAGAAAAACTGTAATATATAATGAGGTTGAGAAGTACAATTAAATAGAATCAGCTAAGATCTTAGACAGAAAGGCAAAGCAGGTCATTATGATACAATATATACAACAGAGGAAATGTTTTAATGCCTAGTGAAATTTAGAGTATCATCTTGTGCTCAAGAGACTATATGTTTTTAAACAAACCCCAATTCTTTCCTATATTACCCAGATTCTACTGTGAAGAAAGATTGTGAAACTGATGATTCTCCCATCTTCAAGATGTAAGATATGTAAATATGAAAAAAAAAAAGAGCATGAGAGTTAGAATTATTTGGCTCCTCTAGGTTTTACAGACACTGTACCACTAAGGTGCTTGTGCAAGTTATAGCTGACTAGTTCCAGGTGGCTCAGGTTAAATCTGCATCTCTCCAGGCATCTGGAACAGACAGAGATCTGGCACTGGGCCCCTGGTCGAACTGCATTTACTCTACCTGAGGGGCTCTAACACGCATTAAGGAAACAAGGGCAGACTGAAAAAGGAATAAAGAGCTATTGTTTAAAATTATAGCTAATATTTATTCAGTATTTATGTACTACATATTGTGCTTTCCGTGTGTCATCTAATTTGATTTTCAGAACAGTTCAATGAAATAAGAATTATTATCTTTATTTTACACATGTGGAAACAGGCTCAGAGAGGCTTGGGAGTGGGGCAGCCAGGATTTGAAATCAAGTAATCTGACAGCAAAAGACTGGAGGAAAACAGAATAGTCACTTCAGGGCAAAGGAATGGCAGATACTTTCTCCTCTCCTTATTTCCTAGATATAAATACAAACATATGAGTGGGTTTGGCTGGGAGAGTTAAAGAATTACAAAGCCCTAAATGAGTTATTAGATGTTTTGAGGATCTCTATTTATGGCTTTTGAGTTTTTAATGGCACTGAGCACCCTTTTCCTTATGACCCTTCTTTCATTTGGGCTGAGAGTCCATGCTTTGTAGATTATGAGCTAGAAGGGACACAGTGAGGCCCAAAGGAAAGAAGTCAGGGTGACAGCTGATCAGAGTATGTGTTAAATCTTTAAAAACTGAAAGCAAGAGATACTTTACAGGTCTCCTTTAGGGATTATCAGTCTCAATCATCACAGTGGGAAGAGGAAGGATATTGAGGGAAGAAAGTTATTGCTAAGAACAGACTGTGTATTTGAATGGAATGATCCTTATGCTCTGTTTCTTAGAAAACTAAGGATGGTAGATTGAGTAAAGAACCTTGAATGCTTCTAACAAGAGAAATGTTTCAGAGGTAGGCTCAAAGAACTCAGAAACCGACTTTTCTCTTTTTAAAAAAAATTAAAGTATCATTGATTTACAATATTGTGTTAGTTTCAAATGTACAGCAAAATAATTCAGATATATTTATACATATATACATATGAGATTCTTTTCCATTATAGAGTTATTACAAGATAGTGAATATAGTTTTCTGTGCTATACAGTAGGACCTTATTATCTATTCTATACATAGTATTTGTATCTGCTAATCCAAAACTCCTAATTTATCCCTCCCCACCTTTCTCTTTGGTAATCATAATTTTGTTTTCTGTGTCTGTTTTCTGTGTCTATTGTTTTTAACAGGGGTTATTTTTTAAGAAGCAGGAATGTATCTCAGTCTTACCTGTAAAACTAACACAGGGTATATGAAATTACTTCAATAATATTCAAGGGAGACACAAATGACTAATGGATAGTAGATATAAAAAAGATAACCAAATAAATATGGATTTAGATGGATTTCTTCAGTACTTACTAAGTTTACAACTCAGAATTCCATGAAGTTTCTAGGATTTGAACACTCCTTAACTTTATTATTTATTGATAATTTTTATCCTAATTCTTTCTCAAAAAGATCAAACAGCAAAAAGTGTCATTTATCCAAACTTCTCTTTGCCAAATCAGATTGATACCAATGTTGACAAGGCATTTGACCAATATAATAAACCAGGCCTCATTTCTTTCTCTCCTGCTCTTTAACATTAGTTACCTAACACTACATCAGTCTTATCTGTTTTTTCACTTATATACATTCTATTAATACATGCTATTATCATGTACTTTATCATGTATTATGATATCATATATTAATATCACCATCTTTAACTATTTTGTTTCATTTATGAATATTTTGTTTCTTCAGTTAGATTTTAACTCAGATAGAATTCTGAGTTAAATGCAACACAGGTCTGATACAACTAACACAACTCTTCCTGTATTCTATAGTATGTATCCAGTGACAAGAGCCTTCTCCACTTTCTGTAGTATCTGCAAAACCTTATGATATGGGAGGTAAGATACTGAAAGAGGAATAAAGTAATGAAGATGGTACTGAATAATTACAATGCTTACCTATTACTGAATAAGATCTAAGAATAGTATAAATGAAGCCCAATTAATAACTAAGCATCTATCAGAAAGGAAGGGTGAGATGCTAAATCTGTTGGTATATCAATCAAAGAGAAGTTGAAATTATATTTCATAGTAAAAAAAAAGGTAAAAACTGAATTTAAAAAAGATAAAAAAAAACCAAAAAAAAAAAAAAAAACTACAGGTAAATCACAGGTGCCAGTAGTTTAGTTCCTTGACAAAGAGTAGGCACTCTATGAACTGCAATCATGTCCTATTATACATTTCTATCTGGAAGTCTGCTCCAGGTATTTGTACATAACTGGATGAAATTTCTGCAGCCCTGAAAACATCCTTAGGTAGCTTTTATAATTACATACGCCTCGCTCTAAGGAGCAGATGAAAGAATTCTCAGTATCTCTGTGACATGTGGCTTAGACCATGAAAGTATATCCTAATGGCATATACTCAGTTGACTAAAGCAACAGCAAGCACTCCCAGGGAACAGTGTTTTGAAATTTCCATGTTTTATGTCGAGTACCTAAAATACAATTTTATGTCTCAATATTTAGTTTATGACAATAATGTAAACAGAGGCACTTAGACAAAGCAAATATCTAATATTCTGAAATACATAGAATCTAGATAACACAAACTGGAATGTGTTATGCAGATTTGAGAGCTGTGACTATACTATATCTTTCTTAAACTGAGTCTAGCATTCCACATCAGATGATGTGAGACCACTAAAATATGGTAAAAATAAAAAAAGCTTTACCATTTACAGAGTTGTAGAATACTGCTCTTGTGCTTTTCACACTGCTGGCACTGCCCACAGAGCCTCCAACATCCCATAATTCTATATAGTAGGTCTTCTCTTCTGGAGTTCCTTCTTTGTAGTCATGAACCTAACAAATCAATCCATCAGAATGATTATTATAGCCACTAAGAAAACTGGTAAGCCTCCTCATTCCAGCTTAAAACACTGGACCTTTCTATATCAGCAGCTTACCCTCTGACTTTGATTATTACCTCCCGTCTTTTCAGCTTCTCTCTACTACTCCAACTCTAATAATAATCTCTGACCCCAAAGGTTCCTACAGTTCATTGTTCCTAACATCTTCCAAAGTTCTCCCTTCCACTTCCAAATCTTCACTTCCTTCCTAACAAAGCAAAAGTTCCACTATTTGTTGTTTTTGTCACTCCTTCCCCACCCCCACAACATAGTATTCACCAAACATTTCAACCTTGATTATATCCTTTTCCTGTATTCCATGTCTGCAACTGAATATAATGTTCAGAAAAATATAAATTCAAGCTAACTGGATTCACTTTAAATTCCAGTCTACCTTGGAAGCTGTCCTTTGGTCAGTTCCATAGTCAATTTCTACTTTTCCTCTCCTAGATAATTATTTCACACTTACTCGTCTTTTTCAAATTTCCAATAACTCTCTCCTATCCTCAAGCACAGCTAATAAGCTTGCTTCCCAAGACAGAAGCAATCAGAAAAGAATGTCTACAACCTGCCTTTCGCTTATCTATCTACTCTCTGCATCTGTACCCATATAATCTGCTTTCCTTGCAGCTCTTATAGATAACTGTCTGTGTCCCTAAGGCCAAATCCCCTTCTTAAGCATGAAATCCCATTTCTTCTTTCTTATCGAAGAGATAGCTCTATCAATTCTCTTTTTCATCATCAAATTTTTCCTCTCTGTTGGATAATTCCCATCATCAAACATGCCATAATTTTTCCCATCTTAAAACTTGACCTCATGTCTTCCCTTAGCTACCATACCACTTCTCTATTCCTTTTTATAACAACAGCCCTCCAAAGAGTTGTCTCTTCTCAACTGTCTCTGGTTCTTTTCTTTACATTCTCTTTTGAACCCAGTCCTGTCATACCGTTTGTCCCAATCACCCCACTGAAATATTCCTTATCAAGGTCACTAATAGTCTCCATATTGATAAATCCAATGATCAATGAACAGTTTTCATCTTACTCTACTACCTGATAAAACTAGTCACTCTTCTTTCAGTACTTTTTTCACTTAATTTATAGGATATCATACTGTTCTGCTTTTCTTCCCACCTCACTGTCTAATCCATTTCTGTCTCCATTTGGGTTGTCCTCACCTGTCTACCCTCTAATTGTTAGAGTGTTCCAAGGTTTAGTTCTTGAGTCTCTATCAACATCTGCTTTTCTGACAATATCATCTAATCTTATGATTTAAAATGTCATAAATAGGTGGACAAGCTTCCCTGGTGGCTCAAACAGTAAAGAATCCGTCTGCAATTTACATCCATGCTGGATCAGTCCATTCCACCTCAGACTTATCAGTCCATATCACCAGACTACAATTGGGATGTCTAAAGGGCACCTCAAATTTTACATATTTAAAAATAATATCTCATCCCAAACCCATTCTTCTCCCATTTTCTCTGCTTCAGTAAGAGGCAATTCTAGCCTTCTAGTTAAGATTGAATTCTTAACTTAAACAGGATACTTGGGACTGGTGCACGGGACTGATCCAGAGAGTTGATGTGGAGTGGGAGGTGGGGGGGGGGGGTTCAAGATTGGGAACATGTACACCTGAGATGAAAAAATAAAAATTAAAATTAAAAAAATAAATAAATAAAATGTGAAGAAAAAAAAAAAAAAGTGAGAGAGATGCTCCCAAACAAAATCCCACTCAGCTTTCCACATTGTATCATCTTCTTGCACCCTGCCTTGTGAAAAGAAAAAAAAAAAAAAGAATTACTGATCATTTATTATCTGCCAGAATTAAAAGTCACTGAATAAGAAAAAAAAAAAAAAAAAAAACTTAACTCCTCTCATACTACATATCTGACTTGTCAGCAAATCCTGTTGCGTTTGTCTTAAAAATATACCCAAGGCCCATTCATTTCTCACCATCTCTACTATTAACACCCTTAAAGCCTCTATCCATCTCTTTGCCTGAATTAATGTAATCATCTCCTAACTGCTTTCCCCACTAAAGCCTCAGTGACTCACTTTCCCACCACTCTCCATTTGTTTTAGAGTGATCATTTCAAAATGCAACTTAGATCAAATTCCCCTTCAATTCAAAATTCTCCAATGACTTTTACTCTGAGTAAACTCTAAAATCTCTCTCTCGTGGTCTAGACTTTATAAGCATTTATTGCTTGTACCATTATTATTACTCAGAAATGAAACCTGATATACAGCAACCTTATCTATTAGAATATAAACAAGAACCAGATTATATAGCATGATGGTTCAGGGGTGTACATCGGAGTCTTTCAAGAATTTGTCTGTTTTAGAAATATACATCCCAACAAAGGCAAAAAATAAACAAGTGGGACTGCATCAAATAAAAGAGCGCCTATATAGCAAAGGAAACAAGCAACAAAGTGAAAAAGCATCCTATGGAATGGGATAAAATATTTGCAAATCATATATCTGATAAAGGGTTAATATCCAAAATATATAAAGAAATCATACAATTCAATAGCAAAAACACCCCCAAACAACCCAATTTTAAAATGGGCAGAGTTTTTCAAAGAAGACAAATGGTCAACAAATACCTGAAAAGTTGCTCAATATTACTCATCAGAAGGGAAATGCAAATTAAAGGTATGAGACAACACCTCCTACCTCTTAATATGGCTGTTACCAAAAAGACAAAAGATAACGAGTGTGGGTGAGGATGTGGAGAAAAGGGAACCCTTGTGCACTGTTGATGATGGCAATGTAAACTGGTTCAGCCACTATGGAAACAGAATAAACGTTCCTCAAAGAGTTAAAAACAGAACTACCATATAACCCAGCAATTCCACTTCTGGGTATATATCCAAAGGAAATGAAAACAGAATGCTGAAGAGATTATCCGCACTCTCACGTTCTACCGCACAACAGCCAAGACATGACAACAATTCAAGTGTCTGTTAATGGATGATGAATGAATGGAGAAGATAGGATATAAAACTGTGGGAAGGGAATATTCTTCCATTATTCAGCCATGAGAAAAAAAGGAAATCCTGCCATTTGCAACAACATGGTTGGATCTTGAGGGAAATATGCTAAGTGAAATAAGCCAGACTGAGAGAAAAGAAAAAAAATACTGCATGCTATCACTTATATGTGGAATCTGAATACAAGGCTAAACTCATAGAAACAGAAAACAGAAAAGTGTTTGCCAGGGGTTGCAGTGGTGGGGGAAATAGTGAGAATTTGGTAAAAAGGTGCAAATTTTCAGCTTTAAAATAATACGGTCTGAGGATATACAATGTGGTGAGTGTAGTTGGAAACACTCTACTGTAAAACTGAAATATGCTAAGAGAATAGAATGTAAATGTTCTCACCAAATAAACACATGAGGTGATGGATGTGCTAATTAACTGGATGGGAGGAATCCTTTCACAATGTATAAGAATATAGTATATTATCACAATATACACTTTATCTTATAATCGTGTTAATTATATCTGAACAAAGCTGAAAAAAAGTCCTTAAAAAAAAAAAAAGAAATATACATGCCAGACTTACTGAATCAGTTACTTTTGGGTCCAGTTTTTGGCATGTATAATTTGAAAATTCTCCAAATGACTTTGCTATAACCCCTAGGAATTAAGAATCACTGATTTTATAGAAAGTTGAAACTATTTTGGTATCAGGAGGCCTGACCATACTCCTTGACTGTTACTGATAATCCCTGTTATCTTTGAGTCTCGGTTTACTTGCTTATAAAATGAAAAAGTTATACTATGTGTATCAAATGTCTCTGAAATAAAAAGACAGTTGAGTAGAATGAACTGGGAGATTGGGACTGACATATATACACTATTGATACTATGCTTAAAATAGATGATGAAAATCTACTGTATAGCACAGGGAACTCTACTCAGTGTTCTGTGGTGACTCAAATGGGAAGGAAAGCCAGAAAGAGATGCATGTATTCATACAGCTGATTAACCCGGCTGTAGAGTAGAAACTGGGCTTCCCTGGTAGCTCAGCTGGTAAAGAATTCACCTGCAATGCAGGAGACTCCAGTTCAATTTCTGGGTTGGGAAGATTCCCTGGAAAAGGGATACGCTACACACTCCAATATTCTTGGGCTTCCCTGGAGGCTCAGATGGAAGACCTGAGTTTGATCCCTGGGTCAGGAAGATCACTTGGAGGAGAGCATGGCAACTCACTTCAGTATTCTTGCCCGGAGAATCCCACAGGTAGAGTAACCTGGCATGCTGCAGTCCATGGGGTCGCAAAGAGTCGAAGACAGCCAAGCAACTAAGCAGAGCATAGCACAGAGTAGAAACTAACAACATTGTAAGGCAGCTATACTCCAATAGAAATTAATTTTAAAAAGATAGCTGAGCAGTTAAAATATATATCATAAAATACATGTACTATATTTAACAGAATGATTCATACTTTTTACTTATTCACATTCTTTTTTTTAGATCCAAATCATTTTGTCCAAAGAAAATTTTAAATAAAGAAAGATATTCTACAGATAGCCACAATGACATTAAGAGAAGACAGTGATTAGAATGGCAACAAAGAGGATAGGAAACACAAATGACAATAGCAAAATCACAGTAGTTGTGGACCACAGTGGATAACAGAAAGTAATTCTGCAGAGTGTGATAAAAGTTATCACTATTTTGCAATTATATGGCATAAATAACAGATAACAAATGATCATGTTAAATCATCAATAAGAAGATTAAACTACATGAATTCTGTTTTTAAAGCAAGAAAATGTTTAATACATTTGCTCAAGATTTCTAAGCACAAGCACTGAAATGAACAATATGAGATATTGTAAGGCATTAGTTATCTGGTATCAAAAAGCTCAACCACTTTGATGAAGCTCTCTTGATCCTGCCACCTTCCCTGGCTCCAAAACCAACCACGGCTGGTTAGGTACTCCTATTTACTCCCATAATATGCTGCACAGTTCTATCATTTCACTAACCACACTGGCATTTATCTGCCAGTATCTCTTCTATTAGATTCCTGAGCTTAAGAGCAGGAACTATATTATTCAGCTTTGTAAGCCTAGAACATAGCATAATACGTAGCACATATTAGATATTTGGATATGTTTGGTTAAATCAAGGAAAAGATTCAGGGTGTCTCATCCTCTAAGGTTTTATTATATTCTGTTTATTATTTTACTGAATTTCAGTGATTCTCAAGTACAGTTCTGAGAATAAACTAAATTAGAACCAATAGGAAGGCTTATTAAAAAAAAATAAACAACTCCTGATGCCTCCAGGGTGGGGCTCAATAAAAAAGATAGCTCCCTAAGTGATCCTGATACATAATTAAGTTGGGCAGCCATTTTTAAGTACATCACTTTTGTCTCTAATGGTATTTCAAATGTCTAATCTTGCCTCCCCTAAATGCCTGTAACTCCTTCCATAAGAGGCAACATGTAACACAATTTCCAGGTAGCATGCCCTCCCAGCCTTGCAATGTACCAAGTCTGTTAGACAGTTCCCTTCTGGCAGTACATACTCCCAAACTGGACTGACCTACTCATCTATACTCTTCACCACAAAATACTTTCCTTAATCAAATCTTTTCATGTTTCCTTCCAGAGTTAGAAGAGAAGATGCCCTTCTTCCTTTCCAAACTGCTGAATTAAACTAAGTTTAATTTACTTCAAATGTACAGTCCTAAGAACTTTAAATCACAGCTTGCAGCTATGACATTGTATCTTTTATATGGGTGAGTGATCTCCAAGGGAAAGGGCGACATTATAACAAGTATTGCTCTTGACACAGTAAGTGGTAACTTGCTGCTATACTAAGAGCTCAACATGATGGAGAGTAATGCCAAACTCTAAGAAATGTGTTTTATATTTAAATCAGGTCATCAGGGATCCAATATTTACTCATGACAGACTTTACAGCTACAGAAGGAATGGTTTTTCTCAACAGGCAGCAACAGTATGTACTGATCATCAAATGGGAAAAGGAACCATATTGTAACTTTGGTCCTTTTCATTTACTCACCTCTTTACTTTATTGGAAACCAAATCAAGATCAAGTATAATATATTTTGTCTCATTTGAAGAGTTTATTCATTGTTTGTAATTTTTAAAAAGAAGAAACAAATTTAGTAAAGAAAATGATACATACCAGGAAAGAGCAGTGTATGTTTTAAATGTTCTTTAATAAGTTTGGTTTGATATGTGTGCCTATAAACTATTATTAAAGACAGGCAGGAAGGTAGGAGTCTTAGGAGACAGTCGGGAGAAAAGATAGAAGGATAGAAAAAAGTCAGCAATGTGAGTGTATCAGGGGAACAGGAATTTGCTTCATTCTTCACAGTGTCTGATACCCAGGAGGTATGCAATATATATACTGAATGACCAAATGAATGAAAGAATAATATCATGAAGGTTTTTGCTAACTGTTTTGCCTTCAGCCAAGTTCATTTCCTCTATTAAAAAAAAAAACAAAACCTTCACTTTCCTCTTCTATCTTGTACTCACTTGCTCCTTTATTTAACTTCTAAACTTTGTGAAAGATTGATTTAAACCTCTGTCTATATTTTCTACCTACTCACATCATTTAGTTTCTATTAACATTCCATTGCATTTTAAAAGGTCAGCACTAACTGTGTCATTACCAAATGCAGTTTTTCCTCTCAGTCATTATCTCTCTATACTATTTCACACTAAAAGTCAACCCCTTCTTCATGAGAGTCTCATCTCTTTTTTGCTCTTGTGGTTTTTCATCACTTTGGTTATCCTTCCTCTCTCTTCCTTTCTATGAGCCTGCTTTTCACCATCAACTCCCTAAATATACTTCAAGGCTCTCCCTCAGCTCTTCTCTTTCTAAATTTTCCTTTCTGAAAACCTCATCAGCTCTCATGGTTCAAGATTATTCCCACAAAGATGATTCTGTCTCAGAATTCTCTCTTAAGCTTCAGCACGTCAGAAGCTTTCTCGGCAGCTTCAGGTGGATAGCTCATAGACCCCTCCATTCATCATGCCCAAAGTAGAATTTCCATTTCCTTCTCTTTCACCTGTAATATATATCCCCCTTCTTAAGGAACAATCCCGCTGTCTGTTGCCCAGGCTACCCACTCAATCATGAACACTCAATATAATTTTCTGTTCCTCACAAGCACTTCACTTTTACTCGTCAACTGCTGTAACACTTATATTCTATATAAGAGCTAGTCCACAGAACTTTCTGTGATGATGGAAATGTCAAATATAATAATTGCCAGCAATATGTGAGTTCTCAGCACTTGAAATATGGTTAGTTCAACTAGACAACTAAATTTTTAATTTTAGTTCATTTAAATTTAAATCTTCACATGAATCTAGTCATTACTATATTTAACAACACCAGAATACCTTTTTCTTAATACCATTCTGCAACAAAAGAGTAGTGATCAAAAGCACAGGCTCTTGAACCAGACTGTCTACGTTGGAATTCCATTTCCATTACTTTCTGGCAGTGTGACCATGAAGCAGTTAAGACTTCTGTGCCGCAGCTACTTCATGTGTCAGATAGGGAAGCTAACAGTATCTACCTTGACAGGTGAGCATTAAGGGTCATGGATTAGTATATTAAACAGGTGCCTAGTCAAAGTAAGCACTAAAAAAAAATGTTAGCCATCATTCAATAATACTATTATTTTAAAGATCATTTATGTAAACCCTTGGCCCACCTACTAGTTCCCACCTCATATTCTTAGTGTTAAGAAGACTGCCTCTAAAAACTTATTTTCTCCCTACTGCTTGCATATTGTTATGCTGCCCAAGAGGAATTCAATAAATATTGATTGTATACAATGTGTAAATTAGAGTTAAAAACCCCATTAAAGTAAATTAGAAATGACAAATCAATTTCCTTATTTATAGTTTGCGAAAACATTAAATTCTGTAAGTCTTACTTTCACAATTAAGCACAGCCATGCATTATATTGGTCCCATTAGACTTCGGGCAACAAAATAAGAACACAGTAATGAATGAAGGATCCCACAAAATAAAATTTTTCTCCTTTTTTCCTTCAATTCAGTTATGAACACTTCTGCAGTGCACAGTAAATCTAAAATGTTAATAATTACTGTGTACATACTTTTGATCCCTGTGCTGGGAAGATCCCCTGGAGAAGGGAACAGCTACCCACTCCAGTATTCCGGCCTGGAGAATTCCATGGACTGTATAGTCCATGGGGTCACAAAGAGTCAGATATGACTGAGCGACTTTCACTTTCACTCACATACTTCAACATCATTAGCTTCACCCAGCACTTGAAATTAAACAATTATATTATCACCTTTACCATCTCTATTTTTAGCTGGCTCTTAACAGATATGAAATGAGCTAAATGGGGCAACTGTTTTTAAGAGTTCTGAAGAGTGTATATTTATGGATCTTTACTGATTCTGGACAGCCTCATCACAGGTTTCAATAATACAGAGGCTGTAATTGCAATATAAAAGCTGCTAGAGAAGAATGTGTTCTTCCAAGTTATCTGGGTAAGTCTTATTAGATTTAATCATTTTTTCTGGAGGGAAGAACTGTTCATTTTGTTATAACAACAGTCAAAATAACTTATATGTCTATCAGAACTTTCCTTAAAATTATTGTTTAAAAATGTCTTTTACTTACGCTGTCACTCAAGAAATGCATTTTTCTCAAAGAAGACAGATCAATCAGCCCAATTCAATGAAGAGTAATAAAAGCAAGGTCATTTTCAGCCCCACATGCTCCACTCTTCCATAGTAATACAATTCAGGCCAGCCTGGCTTTAAAGGAGTCAGTAACACACTCATTCCTGGAGAAGGAAATGGCAACCCACTCCAGTGTTCTTGCCTGGAGAATCCCAGGGACAGAGGAGCCTGGTGGGCTGCCGTCTATGGGGTCGCATAGAGTCAGACACGACTGAAGCGACTTAGCAGCAGCAGCAACACACTCATTCCAGTAAAATCTGTCACATTATTACATGACACCATCTTCATCTACTATAGCCTTTATTCTAGACTCCCTTTGGGTAGTTTTATATCTTCTCTAGTGTTTTCTGGAACTATGGAGGGAGTTCAAAATTTGGCAGTCTTTCATAAGCTAACTCAGTTCAGTTCAGTCGCTCAGTCGTGTCCGACTCTCTGTGACTCCATGAATCGCAGCACGCCAGGCCTCCCTGTCCATCACCAACTCCCGGAGTTCACTCAGACTTAGGCCGATCGAGTCAGTGATGCCATCCAGCCATCTCATCCTCTGTCGTCCCCTTCAAGGAAACTAACTTCACTCTCAAAGCAGAGGTTTCTGAAGGAAATCTAACTGTGTCCTATTTACAGGAAATACACTATAAATAAAAGGGTAGAGGAAACATAAGAGATAGAAGTAAGATATACCACAAAACATTAACTAAAAATAAGTTGGTTTATATAATATAGTACTATTAGCTATGGTCACCATGTTGTACATTATATCCCTAGAGCTTATTTATCTTATTATGGGAAGTTTGTACCTTTTGACTACCTTTACCCATAATAACCTTCCCCTTTCTCCACCCCTGATTCTGGCAACCACCAATCTATTTTCTGTTCCCATGAGTTTGTTTTTTTCCAGATTCCACAACTAAGTGTGCTAATACAGTGACTGTCTTTCTCTAACTTATTTCACTTAGCATAAAACCCTCAAGGTCCATTCTTGTTATTTCAAATGGCAGAATTTGCTTCTTTTTTATGGCTGAATAATATTTCATTGCATATACATTTTATCCATTCATTCATTAATGACACTCAGATCTTTAAAATTCTCATGAAAACAAGAAAAAAACCCGTTACTATGTGAGGTGATACATGTTAAAAAAATACATTGTGGTAATAATTTCTCAATATATACATGTATCAAGTCATTATGTTCTACACCTTAAACTAATGCAAAGTCACATGTCAATTATATATCAATAAAACGGGGAAAAAGTGGATTTAGCTGTTTTATTATCAGACAAAACAGACTTCAAGGTACAATGTATTACTGGATACAGAGAGGATATATCATGATGATAAAATGTTACATCATTCAGGAAGTTTAAACAATCTTAAATTAGTACACATTTAGTAAAACAACCTCAAAATATATAAACAAAAAATTGGCAGAACTAAAATGAGGAATAGACAAACCCACACTTAAAGTTGGAGATTATAATTCTCAATCCTTAGCAATTGATGAAACAAGCAGACAAAGAAAATCAGTTGGGATAGACAAGACTTGAACAAAAAGATTAACAAACTTGACCTAATTTATATAGTTAGAACAATGTGTGCCAACAGTTACAAAATTGCATTCTTTTCAAGTGCAAATTAAATATTTACCAAAACTGGCATGAAGCAAATGTCATCAAATTTCAGAAAATGAAATCATATATCATATGTTCTAAGCACAATGAAAGTAAGCTAGAAATCAATAATTTAAAGGTTAAAAAAAATTCTCAAAGTTGGGAAATTAAATGGTACATTTCTAAACAACCTATGAGTCAAAGAAGAAATCATAATGGAATTTAGACAGCATTCTAAACTGAATGATAATGAACAAAATTTCAGAGAGATGCTGAAAAAAGCTATGCCTAGATAGAAAGAAATTTAGAGCCTTAGAGCTCTAAAAGGAAGCCTGAAACAAACCCAATGAAACAACTACCTAGTGCAAGAAGTTAGAAAAAAACACAGCTAAGTAAACCCAAAGAAAGTATGGACATCATAGAGAAAAGAGCAGAAATTAATAAAATAGAAAATAAACATGTAGCAGATAAAATCAACAAAGCCAAAAAGTGGTCCTTTATAAACTCTAGAAAGACTGACCAAGAAAATAAGAGAAAAGCCACAAATTACCTCTATCAGAAATTTAAAAAAGAAATATTATTATTACAGATGCTACAGATAATCAAAGATGACAGATAAAAATAAATTTTTTGACAATTTACACGAAATAGATAAATTATTTAAAAAACATGTTACCAAAATTGATTTGGAAGAAATATAGTCATTTTCATATTTTCTTTAATGTTATTTAAAAACTTCCCACAAAGAAAACTTTAGGCCTGGAGGTTTTTAATTGTGAATTCTTCCAAATACCTAGGGAAGAAACAAAACCAAACTTACATGAAGTCTTCCAGAGAACAGACACAGAAATAAAATTTGCCTACTTATTTTATAAGACTAGCATAATTCTGACACTAAAAATCCCACAAGGAGATTATAAGAAAGAACAGTGATAGGCCAATGTTTCTCATGAGTTTAGATGTAAATATTAGGGGGAAAAAAAAGAGGGTTTCCCTGGTAGCTCAGACAGTAAAGAATCGGCCGCAATGCAGGAGATTCAGGTTTGATCCCTGGGTCGGGAAGATCCCCAGGAGAAGGAAATGGCAATCCACGCCAGTATTCTAGCCTGGGAAATCCCAGAGACAGAGGAGCCTGGCGGGTTACAGTCAATGGAGTCGCCAAAAGTTAGACACAACTGAGGGACTAACACACTAAACACACTATATTTGAAAGAGTATTAGCAAACTGAACCAGTAATATATGAAAATAATGCATCAAGACCAAGTTGGACTTCCTCCAAGAATGCAAAGTTCATTTCACATTTAAAGACCAATCAACATAACTTACCATAAGTTACAAAATAAAGAAGGGAAATTATGATTACCATGCAAAAGCACCTGATAAAATCCAACACCAGTTTGTGATACAAACTCTCATCAAAATAGAAAGAGAAGGTAACTTTAATCTGATAAAGTATATCTACAAAAAGTCCTATAGCAAATACCATATTTAACGGTATTACATTAAAAATTTCCTGAGACTGGGAATGAGACAAAGATGCCTGTTAGCCCTGCTTCTACCTAACAGTGTACTGGATGGAAATTTAGCCAATTCAATAAGAAAAGGGGAAAAAACCCCAAATAAGACAAAACATAAATTACATGAGCAGACTGGGCTCTAGATGGATAAGAGGGGCAAGTGGAAGCAGGGCAGAAAATTGAATTTTAAGTTCAATTTCAACTTCAGATTGTAAAGCACTAGACCGTAACTTCACACGTTTTAAGCTTCTCTGATCTTCCCTACAAACCTGTAGGCTAGATAAAGCAGGTATTATTAACTTTTAGTTTGGAAATGACACACAAGGCTCAGAGAAGTAAACAGATCAGTCTGTCTCTCTTTAAGAAGCAAAGCCAATATGGGGACTGACCAAGGAAGTGGGAATTCAAATTTAAGTTTCTTTTCAGTATGTCATGCTTTCTCAAGGAATAGGAGCTAGAAAAGTCCAAAGGGAAATCATGCCCAGAACTTATTACTGGGTGTACCAAACTTAAAGTTGCCACTGAACTCATTATCTAGAATTTCTTTTTCTTTCCATAGCTAAGAATCTGGGAACATGGTAGGCTGGAAATAACACAGACAAGTCCCTTCTGACTTTAACTCATAGAAAGGCCACACAAAAAATATATATATTTTAAATAAAAAAGAGAAGCTCAAGAGAGAACAAGTGAGAGACAGAGAGAAAAAAGGAAATTTCCCAGATGCTAGAAATGAAGAAAAAAACTTTAGAATGTAAAGTGGGAGCTGACCCAGATTCAGATACAGTTTCAAGGGTCCCCAGAGTTACAGTGCCCAGACAAGAATAGGGATCCATTTTCCAGCTTTCAAGGTGAGAGTATATGTGGATGAGTGACAAAGGACAGACTTGCTTCTTGAAATGTGGACCCTTCATGAGCAGCCCAGTCAGTGAAAAAGAGTAAGAAAAACAGTTCACTGGATCAGGAAAGCAGGAAAAACTTTCTGTCAGTGATCTTGTAGAGAACAGATGGAAGATCTACAAAAAATAAACACCACAATCGGATACTGGGGGACTTTACATTATTAAAATGGCATGGACATTCCAACCCAAGAAATTGCAGGGACCACTGAAATCTCTGGAGCTCTGCAGCAACAGGAACAAAAAGGCACTATACTCTCAAAACATAAAACATAAGACTTCAAAAGGGAAGCAGGGAAAAAAAATTCCGTTTGAAGATGTGGTCATCTTCAAAGAGTTACAAACCATATAGGAGGTATATTTCCATGAGGCCGAGTCAGCATACACAGCAAGTAGGAGATCTGCTATCCACCCAGAAAAAAGAATAGAATGCTCCAAAGAAACCATGAAATATTATATTGAAAATGATTAAAATAAGAAACATAATGAAAGATCAGAATATTTTGAAAAATTTTGACATTTGAAAAAGAACCAAAGGAAAAACTAGAAATTAAAAATTAGTTACTGAAATTAAAATATTGAATGGATTTATTAAAAAATGGATGAGACACAGTTGAAGAGATTCTTAGTTAACCAGAAAGTGAATATGAGTACATTATCCAGAATGCACCACAGAGAAATAAACAATAGAAAACACGAAAGTGCAATTAAAGCATGTAAGGACAAACATCCAGCAGAAGTTCAAGAGGAGAAGATAGAGGGAACAAGGCAAGGCAAACAGATAACGGCTAAAGATTTTGAAAAATGAAGACAGACGTGAGGTGTACAACTTCTCATCAAGATGACTAAAAACTAACCTACCCCCAAATATAGGTCAGTAAAACTACAGAACATCAAAGATTAAAAAAACTTTTTTTTCTAAAGCAACTAGCGAGAAAAAATTATCTTTAAAAGGAGTACTTAGGCTGAAAGATTTCTAATCTTCAGCAATATATATCACAGACTATGGAACAACAGGTGCAATGAACTGAAGGAAAATATAATAGCTGTCAATCGAGCTAACTACTATCCCCTCCTCATTTATTTCTTAACTCAATCGAGAAAGGTATGCCAGTATAAGAGGGGCTTGGACAGGACTAGCTGGAATTAGCAAGGCCAAAATATCTGGAAGGCAGTTAATTCAGTGGAAATAGCACTTGTGTTTCCTAAATGTGAGGTGGAACAGACGACCTAGACATAAGACTCCAGAAGTTTCTGCCTTTACACTATATTTCTAGCCAAAGATGGCTATCTTAGTGGTAAAGGCTTAAGCAGAATTATTTATGGAGCACATTAAATGAACTCTAGATAAATAGCATAGTAATTAAAAGTGAAGTCTCTGGAATCAGACTAAGGAGAATAAAATCTTGACTCTGCTTCTTATGAACTGAATGAATTTAATCAAGGTACTTTACCTTTCTGTGCCTTGATTTTGGTAGCTATATTTCACAGTTTAAAAAAGACAAAATAAATAAAGACATGTAAAACATTGGGCATAGTATCCAGCACACAGTAAGTATTTAATAAAGGCTAGTTATTCTCATTATTTAGTCCTGACTACAGGGCTGTAATCTGACCTGAAGTTTGAAGAGGTTATCTTTAATATGACACTGAAAAACTAAAATATAAGAAACATACTCTGACATCTACTGAGCAGCCCACAGTCCACGATGGATTTCCCAGCACTTGATTCTGGCACAGGAGATGAACTAAGGAAGATTTCCCAACACCTGTAAAAGATACAAGCAGTCTAGTCATATAAAAGACATTCTGAAAAGACTAAGAATAAGCAGTAATAATGTTACGCAAAGCATGGTTGTTTAAAGGGTGTTCATACCATACCGATGATTTAATAAGCTTCACTGATAGAGAAGATGGTTAACGACACTGGTTCTCTCAAATTTAGTATCAGAATCCTCTGAAGGACTTGCTAAACAACATAGAATGCTGGGTCCTGTCCCCAGAGCTTCCAATTCAGCAGGTGTATCATGGAAGCCAAAAATTTGCACTTCTAACAAATTCCCAGGTAATGTTGATGCTACTGATTCAGGGAACTCACTTTGAGAACTATTCATCCAGGGCAATTTCAAACAACTAATCCTTTTCCTTTGGAATGATTTCATCTATTCAGCTTATTTTAGAATTGTAGACTCTTACACTTTAGAGGTAATCTCCTCTACACTGACCACCAATGCAGAGGTCCCTTTCACAGATCCTGTTAGTTGCTCTTTTGGATTGGGCTTGAACACTGTCAGTGACAGGGATTCACCATTTCACAAATTCATATTTAGATATTTCAGTTCTCCCATACAGTGATCTTTGGAAAGCAGTCAACCACTTGGCCTAGACTTATCTTTTGGAAAAGGAGAACAACTTTTCTCCATCTACATTATGGCCCTTTTTCTTTATAGGCAGTTTTCTTTTTATTGAAGTATAGTGGATACACAATATTATGTTGGTTTCAGGTATACAACATTTAAATACATTATAAAATGATCACCACAGTAAGTCTGGTAACCATCTGTCCCTATACAAAGCTACTACAGTACAATTTGTGATATTCCCTATGCTGTAGAATACATCCCTATGATTTATTTATAACCAGAAGTTTATAACTCAATTCCCTGTACCTATTTCACCCCTTTCCCCACAGCTCCTTTCTAGCAAACACCAGTGTGTTCTCAGTATTTGAGCCTGTTTTGTCTGTTTTTTAGATTCTATTATACATATAAGTGAGATTATGCAGTTTGTCTTTCTCTGTTTGACTTACTTCACTGAGTATACCTTCCAGATCCATTCATGTTGTCATAAATGGCAAGATCTTGGCTACTGTCAATAATGCTGCAGTGAACATAGGGGTGGATACCTCTTTTCAAATTAGTGTTTTTCTTTTCTTCAGGTAAACACCCAGAAGTAGTTGCTGGATCATACGGCAACTATTTTTAATTTCATGAGGAGCTTCCATAGTTTTCCACAGTGGCTACACCAATTTACAGTTACATCATGAGTACATGAGGTTCTCTTCTATCCACATCCTGGACAACACTTGTCATTTGTGGCTTGATGACAGTCATTCTGGCAGGTGTGAGACAATATTTTGTGGTTTTGATTTGCATTTTCCTGATGATGAGAGATGCTGAGCATATTTTCACATGTATGTTTTCTTTGGAAAAATGTCTTTTAAGATTTTTTTGCATATTTTTATGCCCATTTAAAAAAATTAGATTGTTTTTGATATTGAGATGTATAAGTTCTTTACATATTTTAGATATCCCCTTATGGGATATGTCATTTGCAAATATCTTCTCCCATTCAAAGGACAGTATTTTCTTTTATTATAGATCTCCTAGGTTTAGGATAATATAGTTACTAATATTAGGGCTAGTATTTAGAGATCTGTAGGAAGAGGAAAGGGAATGAACTATCCCATGTATGTTTGTGTACAGGGTTACTCATTCAACTAACACATTTCACTCACTCACATTTGGTGAGTCCTTGTACGTCACTAGTTGTTATAAAAGATAAAATACCTCTTTGTGTGCCTTATTGTGTATGGACCTACCACTTTTTAAGTTTTATTTTTAGACTATGTAGAAAGTATAGAAAAAAGAAGAAAAAAGTCACCTGAAGAGCACTACTGTCAGCATGCAGATTTAATATAAGCAGAGTTTTTCTGTAAGAAGGTTGCTATTGTGAACATGTACACATGCGTGTGTGCTCAGTCCCTCAGTTGTGTCCGACTCTTTGCAAGCCCATGGACTGTAGCCCGCCAGGCTTCTCTGTCCATAGGATTCTCCAGGCAAGAATACTGGAGTGGGCTGTTATTCCCTTCTCCAGGGGATCTTCCCAACCCAGGGATGGAACCCAAGTCTACTGCATCTCCTGCACTGTCAGGCAGATTCTTTTACGACTAGCGCCACCTGGGAAGTGCCCTGGTAGCTTAGACGGTAAAGACTCCGCCTGCAATGCAGGAGACCCAGGACAGATCCTGGGTCGGGAAGACCCCCTGGAGAAGGGAATGGATACCTACTCCAGTATTCTTGCCTGGAGAATCCCACAGACAGAGGAGGCTGGTGGGCTATAGTTCATGGGCTCGCAAAGAGTCGGACTGAGTGACGCAAGGCAGGTACTTAAAAAAAAAAAAAAAAAAAAAAACCATAAGCCTTTGCTTACACAGCTGGTTTTGTCTGAAATATTCTACCCAGCCTCTCCTATTTCCCCTCTCCCGTTGGCCTGATGAATTAATCTTTCAAGACTCAGCATCATTCTATATAAAAAGTCTTTTCATATTCCATACAGGCAGAACTAAGCACATCATTCATCATCCTCTGCAACTCCACTTTTCATGCTCCCAAAGAGCACTTAAAATACACTATTATATTTGCTTGTTTAGATTTTATTCTTGCTGCTTAATTTTAAGTTCTTTGAGGCCTGGAACTGGGTTTTACTCATTTTTTATTTCTAGTACAAAGAACAGGGTCTCAATTAGTACTTATTTATTGGCTAAAAATTTCCATGTTCTTATAGAATCTTCAGAAACATTTTTAATGTCTCCAAGTTCAGAGAGTAGACATATGATTTATTTAAACATTTTCTCATTATTAGATATTAGGGTGCTTTGAACTTTTCACTATACTAAGAAAAGGTTTGTTTAAACTTTTGTTTAAAATTAAAAGTATTTTGTTAGTATACCTTCCAAGAAATGAAATTAATATGTAAAAGGAAACCAACATTTAAAGTTCTTGATATACACTGACCACTTGTATCTGGTTACTCTGCCAACAGCCATATACACAAGCCTGCAGGTCTTACTACACCTCAACAGTGTGCAGTTGCTTTTTCATCTTTGTTAGTTTATAAGAGGAAAAAAAGTGACATTTTCGTTTTAGTCTGCGTTTGATTACCTTCTGGTAAAGATACACATTATGATCATCCTGGCAAGCCAGTTGGTTTTCCTCTGTTATCAATGCTCTACCCATTCATCTACTGGGTTTTAGTGACCTCTTCATATACTAGGTGCTCATGTAATTGAACCAAACATATTCTCAGATTTCCCTTTCATTTATTATTTTTATATACAAGCAAGGAAGACTTTTGAATACTACAACTGAGCTTTGTCTTTTATTCATTGTATTGCGTTTGCATATGCTTTTAGGGCATATTGTTGATTTTTGTGTTTGCAAGTAGGCTTGTTTATGTTGGAGACACATAGCTAGGCATTTAGTTATCAGCTTGATACAAGGCTTGAATTTCAAGTTAAGTTTAAGAGTAGACATTTCTATGCAATAATATTGTATAGTTCATAAATTAACTTTTGGGTGTTTTGGGTGACAAGAGTTAGCTAACATGGGATGAACTTTACACAGTAAGAACAACTTAAGTGCCAAGAATAGTGGCTAACTTTAAGAATTTAAGGAGGTTCTAATTTTATGTTTTCATCAATAGAACTAACTTAGATCAAAAGAATGCACTTGATTTGCTGGGTAAAAAAGTTCAATATAATCAAATAAATGCCATGGCCAAACAGAGCTGGTAATGTGTTAAGATCATTCCTTATATCAAAGGAACAAAGAGAAAAGAGTATGTGCATGTTAGGATAACTCTAAGGGATACAAACAGATTTCTAAATCCAAAGTCATTCCTTTATATATTTGTGAAACTCAAAATTTCACAGGAAAAATAGGCTTTTATTCAAAAATAAACTTTGAAGTTTAAATACAGAGGCAGATGAAGTGTAAAAAGTATATACTAATCTGTCAGATAGCATATCACTGTTAAAAGGGAACTATAAAAAGACAAGAACTGACTTTGCAAATAAAGCCTAACTTCAGTGAATGTGTGACAGGATCAATCACTTTTCTGGTGGGTATGGCTTTGTCTTCTGTTTTACAACTAAACTATAAGAATAATTTAAAAAAGCTTTCTATTGATAATTGCCTGATCACTTTTCCACATTTAATAGAGCAGCCAATCCAACCCTGTTGCATAATGCCTTGATTCCACAGATATATCCCTACCACTTAACTCACTGTTTTGTGTAATAGGTATTTAAAAATTGAGGTGGGGGGAATGGACAGTTTGCACAAGATGTCAACATGAAGGGGTTGCTACATGCAGTAGAAAGGGAATTAAAAAATNAAAAAAAAAAAAAAAAAAAAAAACCATAAGCCTTTGCTTACACAGCTGGTTTTGTCTGAAATATTCTACCCAGCCTCTCCTATTTCCCCTCTCCCGTTGGCCTGATGAATTAATCTTTCAAGACTCAGCATCATTCTATATAAAAAGTCTTTTCATATTCCATACAGGCAGAACTAAGCACATCATTCATCATCCTCTGCAACTCCACTTTTCATGCTCCCAAAGAGCACTTAAAATACACTATTATATTTGCTTGTTTAGATTTTATTCTTGCTGCTTAATTTTAAGTTCTTTGAGGCCTGGAACTGGGTTTTACTCATTTTTTATTTCTAGTACAAAGAACAGGGTCTCAATTAGTACTTATTTATTGGCTAAAAATTTCCATGTTCTTATAGAATCTTCAGAAACATTTTTAATGTCTCCAAGTTCAGAGAGTAGACATATGATTTATTTAAACATTTTCTCATTATTAGATATTAGGGTGCTTTGAACTTTTCACTATACTAAGAAAAGGTTTGTTTAAACTTTTGTTTAAAATTAAAAGTATTTTGTTAGTATACCTTCCAAGAAATGAAATTAATATGTAAAAGGAAACCAACATTTAAAGTTCTTGATATACACTGACCACTTGTATCTGGTTACTCTGCCAACAGCCATATACACAAGCCTGCAGGTCTTACTACACCTCAACAGTGTGCAGTTGCTTTTTCATCTTTGTTAGTTTATAAGAGGAAAAAAAGTGACATTTTCGTTTTAGTCTGCGTTTGATTACCTTCTGGTAAAGATACACATTATGATCATCTTTGCAAGCCAGTTGGTTTTCCTCTGTTATCAATGCTCTACCCATTCATCTACTGGGTTTTAGTGACCTCTTCATATACTAGGTGCTCATGTAATTGAACCAAACATATTCTCAGATTTCCCTTTCATTTATTATTTTTATATACAAGCAAGGAAGACTTTTGAATACTACAACTGAGCTTTGTCTTTTATTCATTGTATTGCGTTTGCATATGCTTTTAGGGCATATTGTTGATTTTTGTGTTTGCAAGTAGGCTTGTTTATGTTGGAGACACATAGCTAGGCATTTAGTTATCAGCTTGATACAAGGCTTGAATTTCAAGTTAAGTTTAAGAGTAGACATTTCTATGCAATAATATTGTATAGTTCATAAATTAACTTTTGGGTGTTTTGGGTGACAAGAGTTAGCTAACATGGGATGAACTTTACACAGTAAGAACAACTTAAGTGCCAAGAATAGTGGCTAACTTTAAGAATTTAAGGAGGTTCTAATTTTATGTTTTCATCAATAGAACTAACTTAGATCAAAAGAATGCACTTGATTTGCTGGGTAAAAAAGTTCAATATAATCAAATAAATGCCATGGCCAAACAGAGCTGGTAATGTGTTAAGATCATTCCTTATATCAAAGGAACAAAGAGAAAAGAGTATGTGCATGTTAGGATAACTCTAAGGGATACAAACAGATTTCTAAATCCAAAGTCATTCCTTTATATATTTGTGAAACTCAAAATTTCACAGGAAAAATAGGCTTTTATTCAAAAATAAACTTTGAAGTTTAAATACAGAGGCAGATGAAGTGTAAAAAGTATATACTAATCTGTCAGATAGCATATCACTGTTAAAAGGGAACTATAAAAAGACAAGAACTGACTTTGCAAATAAAGCCTAACTTCAGTGAATGTGTGACAGGATCAATCACTTTTCTGGTGGGTATGGCTTTGTCTTCTGTTTTACAACTAAACTATAAGAATAATTTAAAAAAGCTTTCTATTGATAATTGCCTGATCACTTTTCCACATTTAATAGAGCAGCCAATCCAACCCTGTTGCATAATGCCTTGATTCCACAGATATATCCCTACCACTTAACTCACTGTTTTGTGTAATAGGTATTTAAAAATTGAGGTGGGGGGAATGGACAGTTTGCACAAGATGTCAACATGAAGGGGTTGCTACATGCAGTAGAAAGGGAATTAAAAAATGAGAGAGCACCCACTTTTACGTGCCAAGCTAAAAAGCTAAGTTGACATAAACTGGATTATGTTCACAGGGTTTCATTATGCAACTTTCTGAAGGGAATATTAAATAATGCTCTCTGTAAAATATTTTGTAATACAAAATAATCTTCGGGTAATCTGAAAAGGTACTCAAACTTCAAATGCAATTTTATTCCATTTGGTAAGGCTAATTTTCAAGCTCTTTGGAGTATGTCCTCTCCACCTCCAAGCATCTGACACAATGTTTTTGCTCACAGCAAATATCCAAAGGTCAACATAGAAAAGTACATCTATGAAATGCACCAGGGTGCCCTGGTGGCTCAAAGGTAAAGAATCTGTCTGCAATGCAGGAGATGCAAGAGACTTGGGTTTGATCCCTGGGTCGGGAATGGCAACCCAGTCCAGTATGCTTGCCTGGGAAATCCCACGGACAGAGGAGCCTAGCAGGCCACATATAGTCCACGGGGGTAGTAAGGATTGGACACGACTTACTGACTAAATCACCACCACCACCACCACCTGAAAAGCAAGGTTGTCATCTATTCCAGGTTCTTACGAAGATTAGGAATGGAGGCTAGGAGAAACAGAAAGACAGTGAAGGGGATAGAGAAATACAGACTTCAATTCCAGTTCTCAAGTGTCCAAGGTAAGAATTTTAACACTAGGATTAAGCTGGGCTCAGCATTGTTCTAGCTGCTTCACAATATGGCCGCTATCTTAAATTTTCTATTTCTTACAGCCTAGATCCAACCAGTCCATTCTAAAGGAGATAAGTACTGGGTGTTCTTTGGAAGGAATGATGCTAAAGCTGAAACTCCGGTACTCTGGCCACTTCATGCGAAGAGTTGACTCATTGGAAAAGACTGATGCTGGGAGGGATTGAGGGAAGGAGGAAAAGGGGACGACAGAGGATGAGATGGCTGGATGGCATCACCGACTCGATGGACATGAGTTTGAGTGAACTCCAGGAGTTAGTGATGGACAGGGAGGCCTGGCGTGCTGCCATTCATGGGGTCGCAGAGTCGGACACGANTTTCTGGAACTGGAATAGAAGTAAACTGAAATAATCTGACAGGACTCCCCACATCCACTCCTTCCATTTTTTCTTTTACACGCTGTAGTCAGCATAAGCCCTTAAAAACACGAATTTGATGCTGTCACCTCCTGCTTAAAACCATTTGAAGTTTAAGAAGAGGATTTCCAATACTCTGTCTTTTTCTACTCTGGAAGCCGCAGTAGAGGAAGTGAATTGAGGGGAAGCTGGAAGAACAGGTGCTTAGAGGATCTATTGAAAGTTTTGTGGGGCACTTGACCAGCTGTGGCACAAGCTGGAAAGTCAGTGGTGGACAAGATTAAGCCCCTGGTCTCCGAGGTAGATATGGAGAAAGTATGTTCACTATATTCTGTTCACTGTAAAAAATAAGGGGAAAGAACTGTGGGAACTTGGGAAAGGGGGCTCATTTAATCTACTAAGGGGAACCTGAGACGGTGTCTCTGAGGAAATGTCATTCGACATGTGAAGGATTGTTAGGAGAAAGGACTTTGGGCTTAGCTCTAGGGGCATAGAGAACAGCATGTGCAAAGGCCTGGAAGTGGGGAACGCATGTATGGCTGGTGGAATTGGAGTATGCCTGGAAATGAGACTGAGGAGGATAGACCAAGTGCAAAGAGTACATTCATTTCATCTTTGTTTCTCCACTTCTTTGCCCAGTGTTTGTATGATTAATATATATGGCTCAAAAACAAAACCGACTTACCTTTGGGGCTCTGGGCTGGGTAGGGTCATAGGTAGGCTGAGAGGTAACTGATGATCTCTGAGGGTAAAAAAAGAGAAACATGGGCTGGTCCCCAAAGGTCACACATTCAGAACTCAACAGAGGCCAATCCAGCTCCTTCCCTGTTTAGAAGTGTCAACTGCTCTTCAGTTCATATTTTTCCCTCAGATATTTCCAGTTTTCAAGACTGAAAATTGAAATGTGAAATCTCATGATTTTTAATTGTTGACCAGTAATTCAGAAAATTTTCAAAACATTCTTTGAATCAAGTGATTTGGTAGATGTTGCCAGTTTGAGACCTCTGACCTCAGTATTATGAAATCCAGAGATTGAGGAGATTCAGCATAATTCGGTGAGTAGAGGTGACTTAGCAGCAGCAGAGGCAGTTAGGAGAGAACACATGGTCAGGAAGGAGGATTTTAGAATGTAGAGATTTTGAACAAGATAATTCTTTGCTGAGCTCCAGTTTCATTTGTTCAGTTATCTCCTGGGTATCTTCACAGTAATATCCTGTGGTATTTCCTCAAAGACAAGCAACTAACACTGATTGCTTCATTTCTTCCAAATCTGTTTCTCTTCAGGTGTTAATGTACTTCTCATAGTAGTACTTTTTTCTTCCAGTTACAGTGGCTTAAAACGAATAGCTGTATGTTATTGTTTAATAGATAGAATGTTTCAGTTTTACAGGATGAAAAGAGTTTGGAAGTGGTTGGTGGTGTTAGGTGAATAACATCAAGAATGTTTTAACATTACTGAACTATTACTTAAAAATGCTTAACTGGTAACTTTTGTTATGTATATTTTATCGCTATTAAAAAACTGGGGGAAAAACCCCAAATAGCTATTTAAAATTTTAAAAATACTCGATTTCCAGTATAATATTGAAATATATTATTGGGGCCTTTTGATTTTGTTTCTCTAATAAGTTTCATTCATCTTGTCCTCTGGTAATTTCTTCTCTTGTGTAGTATAAGTCTGATGACTATAGCTCTTAGTATCAGTACTTCCATATGAATTGTCTCATTTAATCTCACACATCAATGCTATGAGGAAGGCACTGTTAATCTGATTAAATGGAGGCTGAGAATTTTCCAGGGTCATAGGCTAAGAAATGGTGGAACTGGGATTCAAAGCCTAAACCTATTGGAGTCCTCATGTCACTCCCTTTTTCAAATCTTGAGTGCCCTCTGTGATGTTTCAGGCAAAAGTAACAGACTGAATGATGAAGTAGTACAGGGCTCTTCCTGTATGGGATGTGCTTTGGTGGTGGTGTGTAATAGCCAGGTACCCAGTTTGTTGGTAGCAGTAGTCAGGGACTTATTCTGTATATTTGTCACCTAAGGAGCTTTAAAAAAATCAGTATGATTCCTAATCTGGCCCTCCCAGACCAGCTAAAACAGAATCTCTGGGAACGGATCCAGGGTGGGTATTTTTAAATGCTCCCTGGGTGATTCGGCTTTACAGCCAGGGTTGAGAGTCGTTGGCCTGGAAATGGAGTATATGGTCAGGGAGGGGAATACAATAGTAGGAAATAATATTAGAAAAATAGGTTATCTTCATATTTGTTTGCCATCCTTTGATCTGTTTCTGAAACCACATACTGTGTTCTGCCAGTTGTTGAGCATGTAAAACATAACCCCCCAAAGTAGGTTCAAGTACAACATATAGGCCAAATTGGAAAGGAGAACAAAATACGTCTGTTAGTACATTATGATACTGCTTTGGTGTGGGCCCAGACACTTGCTTGGCATCCTTAAGCCTTGGGATGACAGAAAGCCTCAAGGACCACAAGTTTGGATCTAGGTGCTACTTTGTTATCTCTTATATTTATTCATGCCTAAGTATTTATAATCCAAAATAAATATTTTATTATAACTATTTCCTTTTATTTTTCCTTTATTACCAGTCAGGTATTATATCCCTTCCCCTGTATGTGTATGTTATTGGCTATTTAGCAGTACCTTTATAGTACTGTGGATATAAATATATTTCTTATAAAAAGAGGTATTAAATCTAATAAGGTTAATAACTACTGATTTTAAATAAAAGGGTCAGGAGAAACTAGTATTAATAACAGTATGATTCCCTATTGATACAGTTCAATAGGATGTCTGTTAGAAATTTTCGTGTAGTGTAGGGACGTATTAAATTTATATTTAAGCACTTTATTAACAAGTGCTTTCTAAGCATGTTGGACTTTCCTGGTGGCTCAGATGGTAAAGCATCTGCCTACAACGCGGGAGCCCGGATTTGATCCTTGTGTCGGGAAGATCCCCTGGAGAAGGAAATGGCAACCCACTCCAGTAATTGTTCCTGGAAAATCCCATGGACGGAGGAGCGTGGTAGGCTACAGTCCATGGGGTCGCAAAGAGTCGGACACAACTGAATAACTTCACTTTTTTCACTCTAAGCACATTACATTCTCATTAATTCACCACAACCTTATTGAGGCAGTTGATACTATCCTTATNAAAATCCCATGGACGGAGGAGCGTGGTAGGCTACAGTCCATGGGGTCGCAAAGAGTCGGACACAACTGAATAACTTCACTTTTTTCACTCTAAGCACATTACATTCTCATTAATTCACCACAACCTTATTGAGGCAGTTGATACTATCCTTATTTCTCAGAGAGTAAAGTGTGCCTTGAAGTTGTTAAGGAATTTGCTTAGAATCACACAGCCACAAATTCAAATCCCAGGTTCTTTAACAATCACATGGAAGTCTAGCTCATGCCAGTTTGGGCTTCTAGAAGGCTGTACTCTGGGTCCAGTTAGCTTCTGCTTGTCCTGCAAGGGATCCAGTATTTAAGGATATCTTGGTCTTTGTTGTTGTTTTTAAGAACTGTATAGCATTTGCTTATTTGGCCATTTATCTTTTCAAGGTTGGTAAAGTGGTATATAGTTGTTCATTTCTTTCAGATTTGTAACAGTAATTTTGCCAAAGACCCCAACTGGTCATTACTTAGGTGTTTATTGGTTTCTTATGAGTTTATCATGAGAGCATGACTGTGTAGAACATCCTACAATCTATCTTGGTAGAAAAATTTTACTCAAGAAATAAAGACACTTAAAAGAATATGCTAACTGCTAACTAAGTTTCTCAGGGTTCCCCCCCCGCCTCCCCGGCATTCCCAAAGATGTGTAGCTTTAAGAATAACGAATGAGACTTTGTTTAGCCTTTTTGTGTTTCTCTTTCTGAAATAAAGTGAGCTTGATACAATATATCGTTGTATCATTGCTGTAAATAATGTGGCTTTTTGGAATTAAACACTCTGTAGGTCATGAAAATAACCATTTAAGAAATATGTCAAGCTTTTTAGGTGCAATCTTTTGTGTACTCTAGAGGAATATCTTGTTCTCTGTTACATGCTTGGGCATTATAAGTCTTTTAAAAACAACATTTTGAGTACTTTTGTCTACTCCAAGAATACTGGTTATCAGCTACTTAATGGGTTGATTATTTTAGATTTAAAATGATTGCTTCGTCCGAATTCTAGATAATTTTCTCTTTTTTTTTTTTTCTGACAGTACATTTGAAGTTGAAGTTTGCTGCTAAAGATGGCAGATCCAGATGTCCTCACTGAGGTTCCTGCAGCATTGAAGCGGCTAGCCAAGTACGTGATCCGGGGATTTTATGGCATTGAGCATGCTTTGGCCTTGGACATCTTGATCCGAAACCCCTGTGTGAAAGAGGAGGACATGCTGGAGCTTCTCAAATTTGATCGGAAGCAACTTCGATCAGTCTTGAATAATTTAAAGGGAGACAAGTTCATCAAGTGCAGAATGAGGGTAGAGACTGCTGCAGATGGGAAAACCACTCGCCACAACTACTACTTTATCAATTATCGTACTCTTGTTAATGTGGTAAAATATAAATTGGACCACATGAGAAGGAGGATTGAAACTGATGAAAGAGATTCCACCAACCGGGCTTCCTTCAAATGTCCTGTCTGTAGTAGTACTTTTACAGACTTAGAAGCTAATCAGCTCTTTGATCCCATGACAGGTGAGATTTTTCCAGTTAATGAATCTTTCTTTTAAGTAACTTTTTAGAATAAAGTGTTTATCCTTTATCTTAAGTTGATTTACATAGTTTTTAAACTGATTATATATATCATTGTGTGCTCAGTTGTGTCCAACTCTTTGTGGCCCTATAGACTGTAGCCTGTCAGGCTTCTCTGACCATGGGATTTCCCAGGCAAGCATACCGGAGTGGGTTGCCATTCCCTTCTTCAGAGGATCTTCCTGACCCAGAGATCAAGCTCTCATCTTTTGCATCTCCTGCATTGACAGGTGAATTCTTTACTACTATTGCCACCTGGGAAGCTCTGTAGTATAGTATAGTAGTGAAGTTGCTCAGTCGTGTCCAACTCTCTGCGACCCCATGGACTGTAGCCTACCAGGCTTCTCTGTCCATGGGATTCTCCAGGCAAGAATACTGGAGTGAGTTACCATTTCCTTCTCCAGGGATTCTTCCCCAACCCAGGGATCAAACCTGGGTCTCCAGCATTGGAGGCAGACACTTTTACCTCTGAGTCACCAGGGAAGCTATATCATTATAAAAGGGAATATATTTGTGTAAGTAAGCATATCGTCATTCTTAGCCTTAATGTTCTATTTGTCATACTACTTTTAGGAGCTATTGCAAAGCATTTCTCCTTTACAAGGGAATTTACTCGTCCATGGACTATCCTTTCACCCATGGCCCTTCCACCTCTCCTTCCACTCCCATCCCTTGTTTACAACTGCAGCCTAATCTAAAGGGTTTACTTTCCCTACCACTTTGAGGCTATTCTGACTTTATTGAGTTTACTTTTGACCTCTTCATTCAACAAATATTTGAGCACCTTTTTGTGCCAATCACTGCCAGACAGTTATAATAAATGCTTATTATTAGTACTTAAATACTNATTCTTCCCCAACCCAGGGATCAAACCTGGGTCTCCAGCATTGGAGGCAGACACTTTTACCTCTGAGTCACCAGGGAAGCTATATCATTATAAAAGGGAATATATTTGTGTAAGTAAGCATATCGTCATTCTTAGCCTTAATGTTCTATTTGTCATACTACTTTTAGGAGCTATTGCAAAGCATTTCTCCTTTACAAGGGAATTTACTCGTCCATGGACTATCCTTTCACCCATGGCCCTTCCACCTCTCCTTCCACTCCCATCCCTTGTTTACAACTGCAGCCTAATCTAAAGGGTTTACTTTCCCTACCACTTTGAGGCTATTCTGACTTTATTGAGTTTACTTTTGACCTCTTCATTCAACAAATATTTGAGCACCTTTTTGTGCCAATCACTGCCAGACAGTTATAATAAATGCTTATTATTAGTACTTAAATACTTGGTTAGTAGAAGTGCAGCGTGCTCTCAGGAAGACATAACTAGGGCAGCTAATCTGGTCTTGGGAACGCCTCTGAAAGAAATTAAATAGCAGGGACCTAAAAGATAAGTAAAAGTTAACCAGATGAAATAAGAGGGAGTACCCTTTCCCCTTAAGTTAACAATATATATTTAGTTTCTTAGCCAGTCATTGATGGAAGAGAATTGTCAACAAGAGTTATAAATTGCTTCATTTGATTAAATACTTAGTTTTAAGGAATTTTTCTGATCAACACGGAATTTACAAAACTTGTTTTCTGAAAATACAACGTCTAACATTAACATGAGAAACTTTAAATTGCTGACTTGTATAGTTGTGTTGCTATTTGTAAATTGGAAAATAGACTATAGTTTTACTAATTACTCAGTAGATCAATCTTGTATTAAAAATCTGTAAAAACCTATAGAAAGAACCACTGGTGCTATGTTAGATCGTCCCTTTGTTATGACTGAATTCAGAAATACAAGTGCCTTTTTCATTCATAGATCTGACTTTAAAATATCTGTCTAAAAATATAATCTAAATTTTTCACATATGAAATACTTTATTGTAAAAAATATTACAAGTTTGTGTACATGTTTAGTTGTGTATATATTATATATTGTACATTGTAAAGAATTTTTTAAGATTTTTAATGGGAAATAATACCAAAATCAATTAAGATTATTAGCAAAAAGAGCATGATGGCCTATGACTTTTTTCCTTATCTATTGTGAAGCAATTATTTTGGATGAAAAATCATTTAAAGAGTTCACATTTGTGTTAAATATATAATTTATTTAAACCTAACTATTTACTTTGAAAGGGCTTGACTAGGAGAGGTCTTAGTTATAAGAAAATCTTAACCATCCTGAGTATTGATAAGTGTACTATAGAGGAAGATTGTAGATTATATCTGGAGCTCTTTAAAATAGACTAGAAAGTCTCATGATTTTTTTGCTATTGACTGTAACAGATTTCTTAAAGGAGCTCTGGGTTTTGGTTTTGTGATTTTCTGCAGATGTTGGTGTTACAGTGGTTGTCTTCGTCACTCTTGACTGCAGTGGAAGGTGTTACCCAGTCCCTCAGAGAGGGTAATTTAAAGTAATATGCTTCTATTACATTTACTCAACTTGATTCTTATTTAATTTCACGAAAGTTTCTAAAAGGAAGTTATCCCACTGCTTATATCAGTATTCAGGAGTTTGATTCATGGTGCTCTTCAAATTTTACCTAGGGTTTGTGTCTGAAAGAAATTAGTTGTAATTAACAGGTGGCTTGTAGAAGACGTGACCTAACCAAATACAGTCAAGATTATTTGGGTGAGGGAGTTGAGATAGAGTAGGGAGCATGAAAACCTTTTATAAAAGAGAGCCAAAACTGAAACAGTTGTTTGTGGCCAGTGTGAACAGAGGCCTGTTCTGTTCACTGTATTCTTAATACAGGGGTTATGGTCAACATGAAGCTGGAAAGAAGGGATTCAGCAGAGCAAGAGTAAGTCCCTTTACATTGATATCACTCATGGGAAGGTGCCCCGATCAGCCAACACTAATAGTCAACTTAATTGGCAGTTATGTCCCTTTAGTGAAGCCTGTATGTAACACTATGATTGAAAATTCTTAATCATTGGGGATCCCCATTCTGAGAAAGTACTTGCCTTTTGATTATGATTTAGTTTTTCATTTGACCTTTTCCTTTATGGAAAGAATGCGCTGATTGGTGATATTAGGCTTCTCAACCTGCTTGTCAGTTTGGTTTTGTTTTGTTTTTCTACTATTAATACCTGGACACCCTCCTTGTTCTGCTGTATATTCCCTTTAGAAATCTTGGTCTTTTCCCATCTGTTTCTTTCCTGTTTTGCTCAGTATTCATTTCTCTCCCCCTCATTTTGAAGAAGACAAGAAATAAATTTTTGGTATGTGTATCAGAGGAGAAGGAGGGAAGTTTTTCTGCTGTTAATATTCTCTATTTGAATTGGTACAGTTTTCATTCTAAGCTAGAGCTGTACAATGATATTTTATTTCTTGGTTGCTGTTAGAGATTGATGATATTTCTGACAGTGCTATCTAATGGGCTTCTGTTTCCCTTCCCATTTCAACATTTCTTAGGTTTATACACTGTGATTTATGTTAGTAAATAGGTGGTACTCAGGAATTAGATGAAGCCCTCTAGGTTTTACTTCTTCCCTGATAAAAAGTTCTTAACTGTGTATGGGCAACTCTGCCACTGGACAGAGAGTAGTGACTCCTAGATGAGTATCCAGAAATTCTGGGCTCAGGAAATTGGGTCCAGCAAAAATTGTTTTACCAGTGTTAATTCACATATAAGCCAGTGATTTCTCACTTTCAGTTCAGTTCAGTCACTCAGTCGTGTCCGACTCTTTTGTGACCCCGTGAATTGCGGCATGCCAGGCCTCCCTGTCCATCACCATCTCCCAGAGTTCACACAGACTCACATCCATCGAGTCAGTGATGTCATCCAGCCATCCCATTCTCTGTCGTTCCCTTTTCCTCCTGCCCCCAACCCCTCCCAGCATCAGAGTCTTTTCCAATGAGTCAGCTCTTCGTATGAGGTGGTCCAAGTACTGGAGTTTCAGCTTTAGCATCATTCCTTCCAAAGAACACGCAGGGCTGATCTCTTTGAGAATGGACTGGATGGATTTCCTTGCAGTCCAAGGGGCTCTCCAGAGTCTTTTCCAACACCCCAGTTTAAAAGCATCAATTCTTCGGTGCTCAGCTTTTTTCACAGCCCAACTCTCGCGTCCATACATGACCACTGGAAAAACCATAACCTTGACTAGATGGACCTTTGTTGGCAAAGTAATGTCTCTGCTTTTCAATATGCTGTCTAGGTTGGTCATAACTTTTCTTCCAAGGAGTAAGCGTCTTTTAATTTCATGGCTGCAGTCACCATCTGCAGTGATTTTNCCAGTCCTGTGGCCACTGCTGAGTTGTCCACATTTGCTGGCATATTGAGTGCAGCACTTTGACAGCATCGTCTCCCTCCCCCATTTCTTTTTCCTGAAGAGTGTAGACTCTCCATACTTTCTGCTTAGATTCTTCCTTTGGTATTCTGGGGTTGAATTCCAGATTTTTGATGCTCGATATGTATAAAGTGAAAGTGAAGTCACCCAGTCCTGTCTGACTCGTTATGACTCCATGGACTGTAGCGTACCAGACCTCTCCATCCATAGAATTTTTGAGGCAAGAGTACTGGAGTGGGTTGCCATTTCCTTCTCCAATAGCTAATTTTATTAAAATGGAATAGTCTAGCTTTTACCCAGTAGTCCTTGGTTTCAGAAACTTAATCAGACAAAACCAGTTGTTTTATTTCCTGAAATTTGGGAGTCTTCTGATATGAAAATAAATGTAGCATGGCATTAAACCCCATCAATCAGCAAAATAGTGTCTTGCAGTTCATAAATGCATATTTTAGATTTAGCAAGCCTCTGACCATGAGGATAGACTTAGCATTTCTACTTTGCAGTCTCTACCACCATGGTATTGTTAATGATGCTTGTAAGTTAAATTCAGCAACATGTTTCCTAGAAGGGAGGGGGAGACTATATTTTCATTTTAGATGTTAAAAGTTAGATGATATGGAAATATTTTTCATTTCTAATTTAAAATTACATAGCCATAGTACCAGAGAAAGTTCTGAAGAGAAAAAGGTTACCTCAACACCACCAGCCTTTTGTGTATTATCTCTGGTTGCAGTCATAGCAAAGAATAGTTTGTGATCTCTTGGTTTCTTAATGCAGCAATTCTCCTGTTTCTCTCTAGTGTTCTAAATGTGTTTTTAGGTGTGATTTTTCTCCCATATTTTCCTTTCCACCCCTTTGGGGCACTTTTATTGTTCTTATTTTTGGCTGATACAGATATGACACTTTAAATATTTTTGTGCATATAGCCTTTTATTCTTGTTTTTAAGTTTTTCCTGAAGAGGAATTCTTAGCAATGGGAATACTATTATTCCCATTAACTATATATATATTAATGTTAAAGAAGTTGAAAAAATAAGTAAAAATTATTGTTAAATAATTAAAGTTTAAAAAGTTAAAAGTTAAAAAGTATAGTTTTATAACTTAGTAAAGGCATATAAATGTAGTTTTATTGTGGGTTGGATAAAATTGCTAGGTGTTTGGGTTAGAAATAGTTAGAGAAGCCCCTATTACTGAATTCAACTAGAGATGGGGGGGTCCCATATTAAATAAACCCTGAAATAATTGTTAATTTTTTAAAGAAGAATCTTATAAATGAGTGTTTAATACAATCTTATACATAGGAGCTTAGAGATTATCTAGTTCAACTCATAAATGTGTGTGTCGGTACGTATACACATGTCTGTGTTGTATTCTAGAGGATATTTTGAAGTAATAAATAAGTGTAGGGCTATTCCTGGAATGTTTTAGATTTCTGGACTGTTTTAGATTGAGTGTATGGGAGATACAATAGCTTTCATGGGGATTCACCTTTTGTGTGGCTCCTTGGAAAAGACTTAAGAGTCAGAGTTTAGGATTAGTGTAAAAGAGATGGACACGAGTTTGAGTGAACTCCAGGAGTTGCTGATGGACAGGGAGGCCTGGCGTGCTGCATTCATGGGGTCGCAAAGAGTTGGACACGACTGAGCGACTGAACTGAACTGAACTGAAAAGAAATCTTTAATAACTAAAGTGTTTAATGAATAACTCTTAAAAATACCCACCAGTGGAAACGGACCTCTTCCAGTCGTTAGTTTTTAGTCATTCAGAATATTCAAGTAAACTCCTTTTCTTCTTGGGATATTAATTTCTAAGTTTGGGGTTAAATCATGAGTCCCTCTTTCCTTTGTGACTGTAGGTATGCCTTTTGATTTAGATAGTTTGGTTTCCTGATTCCTACATCATTGAACTTCCTCTGCAGACCCTTTAACATTTTAAAGCTGTTAGAGTCCTGTTTTAGTGAGCCTGTTGAAGACTTGTTCGCTTATGTCCTGCTTGATTCATGTCTTACTCTGCGTCTCCTTGGACTGTAGTCCATCAGGTTACTCTGTCCATTGTATTTTCCAGGCAAGAATACTGGAGAGGGTTGCCGTTTCCTTCTGCGGGGTATCTTCCCAACCCAGGGATCAAACCCTAGTCTCCTGCATTGACAGGGCAGATTCTTTACCACTGAGCCACCCGGGAAGCCCCAAGACTTGTTGCCTTCATGTTTACTAACTTCATAGAGCAGGCTGCTTTTTCCTCTCTTCATCTCTTTCTGCTTAAGACAAGATGTCTGATACGCAGTGTGTTCAATTCCTGAAATGCTAAAAACACAAACAAAGAGGAATCTTTCTAGGATTGCTTTGCTCAGTTGCTGATTTGGAATCTTTGCTCGAGATTGGTTCATTAGAAAATTATACTGGGAAGCACAGAGGTGTGAACTGGGGGAGATTGGTGATGGGGCCAAATGAAGGTGATTATTAGAGTAAGTAAGGAATAAGAATCTTACATCTTTTACCCTTAACTTTCCACCAAAACCTTTAGGGCTGATATTTTAAAAAATCTGTTTAAGGGTTTGAAAACTTAAAAAAAAATTATCTGTGATTTATCTTTTTTGTATTTTGATGCTTTTTTGTATTTTACATGGGAGCAAACTCATTTGTGAAGAGTTGCTTTTTAGTTTTGATGCTGGCATACAATATTCTACTGATTATTGTCTTTCAAATAGTCATGTCAAAACAAGATACTTTTTTGCCTGCTCACTGTATGTTAAGATAAATTCGATTTAGGCCTAATTCAGAGGATATATTATAAACTTCCTTTAGTATTCACTCAAGTACTACACTTCAATTTATTGTTTTCTTTCCCAGGCATAGTATATTGTTCCCCCTTTATAATGAGTTCCAGAATCTAGGAATGATGCATGATTAGACCAAATCTAGATGTGTTGATTTAAGAAAAGACAGAAGCCAGTTTCCTTGATTGAATTGAAGATTTGGGCGTGGAATTTTATTGTGTACATTAATATATTTGAGATCTTCTGAATTTAAAAACACATTAAATCTGCTTTAGTTTTTTTTTCCTTTTTCATGCAAATGAATGAATATTTTGCAGTGTAACTTATATGTTCTGCAGTAGATTGCTGAAGTCTGGTTTTTCAAATTCAATTTTATTATAGGTAAAGTAATTGTATAAAATATATAACTATGCTCCTCTCATGTCTGTTATTATTCTATAATAGCAATTCCTTTTTTCATGCACATACCCTTGTCCAGTTAAACTGAAGAAGTTTGCTGTATGAAAGAAGAAGTTTGGAAATTAGAATAAACGGTAACTTTTTGAGACTTCAGTATGGTGTAACATTTTAATAGATACACCCATTAACATTTTGAGTTATAAAGGTTTTAGCAAAGGACTTGATAGTGCTTTCAAAGAATATCCCAAGGATGATTGTGTAACTTTTGTGTATTAAGAGGGAGTTAGTTGAGTGTTTTTGGAGGTTCAAAATAACATTTGTTTTCTTTCTTCTAAAAATAAATAATTAATATATAAATGTAAACTTGTTAAAGACTCAAAATATATAGACTAAAATGGCAAACCTAGTTTCTCTTCCTCTCCTACTCAACCCAGTCCCTGCTCTTTCCACTTTTCTCTGTGTTGACAATTGGTAAGTCTTATGATTATATAGTTTTACTTTATATACCCAAGTCCACCCCACCCTCCCTCCTCCATAAGCTAAATCTGAGAAAGCAAGAGAATTATTTTTTTTTTGACAGGAAAATAGAATTTATTTGTGGGCGTGAATAAGGAAGGGAAAGCGCCAAGGCTCTTGTGAGTGCAAGGCCCACCATTTTTCCAGGGAACCACGATTAGGGATGTATTTGACCCCGTAGCCATCTGGAATGAGCCACTTTTCTGCCACCATGTTTTCAAATTCATGTACATTAAACTTAGTAAATCTCTAGTCTTTGGAGATGTGGATCTTCTGGCAGCCAGGGAACTTGAACTTGGCCCTGGATAGGGCCTCAATCACATGCCCCTTCTGCAGTTTGGTGCGGATAGACAGTATGACTTGGTCAGTGTGGACCATAGTCACTGTGCCCTGGGGATTTCCAAAGGCAGTACATACTTGTCTGGGACAGCATGCCACACATGAATGTCCACAGGAAAAGGCTGTCTCTAGGGTCCCTTAGGGTAACCCATATATGCAGCACACTATATACACTACCAGCGAGGGTGCTGTTTGCAGCCGTTGCACATCAGACCTCCATGGGGAAAGTGATATTTAATGAAATATTTTGTTATTGTAATAGCTGTGGTTATTAATGCTTGACCAACCTAGGTTCGTATTGTAAGGGTATTTCAGAGCACTTAATTGAGTCTTTTTTTTGCATTATCAGTGTGTTCAGTGGCTATGTCATTTTCAGAGGTTGTTTTTGTTTCATTTTGTTTTTTAAGCAGTGCCTATGAGACAGCAAAGTGACCATGTATTTGGGTTCCAGAGCCATGCTGGCTTCCAGTCTTGTACTATATTAGTAACTATTCCTTGGGAAAATCCTATAATCATTGTAGGCCTTTTTTTAAGGATATGTAAAATGATAAAGTCAGTCTATTCTGTACCACATATGATTTCTCTCAACTCTTAATTTCAAAGCACCCTTTTATTTGGAGAATAGTTGACATTTTAAAAGTATAGAGAAACTTGGGGATGTTTTATCACTGCTAGGGTAATGTTAGTCACTTTTGGTTAATTTGAAAGCCTTGGTTAGGAACTGAAATTCCCATAGTAGCATTCATATAGAAAATATGCTCTGTTTAATTAGGCTGTCTTCAGAAACACATTGTGGTATAATGGAAAGTAATATTTAGAATTTTGGGCAATCTTATTTTCCCAAGCTCCTCAGTTTATTTCCTTTCTTCATATATACATAATCCATAAAATAGTCATTGGGTGGGAAACCGATGTCCAAATTTGATTTCTAAAATATATAATATATAGTGGTTGGATTTTTAAAGAGTGGTAAAATTAATCCCATATGTTAGTACTGTACCTTAAAGTTTTATAGTTTCCTCTTTATTTCACTGAAATTCTACTGATTTTTAGTTCAGTTACTTGGTTTTAACATGAAGTGAATTGTCTTCAGTTTTGTTTTTCCTGGAAACTTTTTGCGTGAGGGTAAGTAAAAAATTTTTATTCAATTTTTTTTTCGTAGAATTGTTGAGAAACATTAAGCCATTATCTCTTGGTTAGGTTTTGCACTACTCTTTTAACTGGTCTCTTTGCTTTCACACTTGCTTTGCTTGTAAGCTGTCACAGCAGCCACTGACCCTTTTATAAACACATCAGTGAAGTGTATGGTATGTGGGTTCCATCTGAGTAAAGCTGTAGAAAATAGGGGAAAAAAAATCACGTTAGGTTATGTCATCCTTCTATTCACAACCCCTTAAAAGGTTTCTCTCCTTAGAAAGGCAAAGCTCTTAACAGAACTTAGAACAGTTTATCTATTCTCTTTTTCCCTTCTCCATCCCCTTCTACTCCACCCTACCACCCATTTCAGAGACTTTTTACCACTCTCCCTAGCTCCGCTGCAGCAACCACATTGTGCTTTGTGCTCATCAGACATCCCTTTATTGTTCCTTGCTTTTTTATATGCTGTTTTGTCTTACTGAATTATCTTGTCTATGTCTTGCTCCTTTATATCTTTTTAGTCTCTGCTTATACATTGATATATCAAAGAAGCCTTCCCTAAGTTTCCTGTATAATAAACAATAACCCCTTTCTACCATCTTCCTTTTCCTTTATCCTCTTTCCCTGTTTTGCTTTTCTTTATTATACTTCTCAACACCTGATACTATTTTTTTCTCCTGACTACGGCTTGTGCTGAGTTGCTCAGTCATGTCTGACTGTGACCCTATGGGGAGTGGTGGGGGTTTAGTCACTAACTCCTAACGAACTCTTGCAACCCTATGAACTATAGCCCACTAGGCTCCTTTGTCCATACAGATTCTCCAGGCAAGGATACTGGAGTGGGTTGCCATGCCCTTCTCTAGGGGATCTTCCCAATCCAGGGATTGAACCCAGGTCTCCTGCATTGCAGGCAGATTCTTTACTGTCTGAGTCACCACAGAAGCCCACGAATACTAGAGTGGGTTGACTTTGGCTTAGTGGTAAAGAATCCATCTGTCATGCAGGAGGTATGGATTCGAGCCCTGGATCAGNCCTATGAACTATAGCCCACTAGGCTCCTTTGTCCATACAGATTCTCCAGGCAAGGATACTGGAGTGGGTTGCCATGCCCTTCTCTAGGGGATCTTCCCAATCCAGGGATTGAACCCAGGTCTCCTGCATTGCAGGCAGATTCTTTACTGTCTGAGTCACCACAGAAGCCCACGAATACTAGAGTGGGTTGACTTTGGCTTAGTGGTAAAGAATCCATCTGTCATGCAGGAGGTATGGATTCGAGCCCTGGATCAGGAAGATCCCCTGGAGGAGGAAATGGCAACCCACTCCAGTATTCTTGCCTGGAAAATCCTATGGACAGAGGAGGCTTATGGGCTACAGTCCATGGGGTCACAAGAGTTGGTTAGGACTTAGTGACTAAACCACCACCACTCCCCAGTAGAATATGAGCTCCAGAAAAGCAGCTCAGAAGATGACTGGCAAGATTTAGGGAGGCAGAATGTGGCAAATCCTTGGGACGTTAGTTTCACTGTGTTGGAGTAAGGGCTCTGCAGCAGCAAACATTTGATCCTGCCTCTTTCTTTGGCCAACCTTGAGAACTTGGGCTGCAGCATAACTTCTGCTTCAGCACTGTAGCACCTGTAGCATATCAAAACAGTTGAGCTTATTTTATTTTGATTGATGGATTGATTTTTTTTTGGTGGGAGGTAGAAAAATGGCTGAGTAATAGTCCAGTTGCAATTAATATGTTTGGCAGATCTTTGACAGTGAACTCTAGGCATTAGCCAATGACTTACTCATTGTGTGTTTGTGTGAAGAAAGGAAAAACACAATCCAAATAATGTCTAATTATTTGGGAATTTGACTCATAACGTCCTCATCCCTTTTCCTTAATTGTGATAAATTTTCAAAGTATTTTCTTCTTGTTAAACTAAGGAGGATAAACAATTTTTTCCACTTTGGTTTTACTTGTACTTATTCATTGTTCCCTTGACTAAATACTTGCATTAATTAAAATGAGTCCCATGTGTGTTAATGAGTAAACAGTTAAGTCAAAGACCTTGGCCAGCATAATAGACATCATCTAATTTTTTTTTTTTCTGTGTTTAGCAAGGGAAAGTGTTAAGTTTGAATTTTGTTGAACATGACTTTTTTTTTTTCTCCTATTGTTGCCAGTCCTTTTTCTCCCCTCCTCCCATGCCCCAGATTCATTTTGGTTGTTACATTTATTATTTTGGGAGAAAGTTAAAATTGTATAAAACTCTTTCACTCTCCCTCTTCTTTTCTTCTCATCCCAACAAGTAGGTCTCCATTTATTTTCTCATTTTGGAGTAATAACTTACCTTCACTAGAAAAGTCCTGAGTCATAGAATTGGGACTTTCACATACTACTGAATGGACAACCCTAAATTATAGTTTTGAAATATCTGTTTTTAAAAAATCTTTTCTCCCTATTTTCAGTACCTGTTAATTTTCTACATCTGGATATATTTTAATCATGCTGCCAATCCCAATACATTAAAACTCAGCAGAGTAAATGCCAGGCATGTGATACACATTTAATGTTTGTTAAATACATTTTTTTGTTACAAATCTTCTCCCTTGCTCCATATTTTTAAAAATTGGAGCCTTTCCTACACATGGGAAAAGTTTGCTAAATTGTGGCTGGCAGGGATGATAGATTAGGAAAGGGATGTGTAATTCAGGGTGGTACAGTGAATTTAGTCTTTTGAGTCAGAAAGATTTATATTTGAATCTAGGCTTTGTGATTTTCGTTTTTAAGCTCTGACTTGATAAAGATTAATTCCTCTGAGTTTTTATTCCTGCATATGTTAGATTTGAATAATACCGTTGCACAGATTGACTGTGATAAATACATGGGATTATTTGTAAAGTAGCTTTCTTAGATTTGTGTGTGTGTGTGTAGTTTATGGGTGTGTATGATCAAACATAAGTGTTTTTGAACTCATCTTTTCCTCCTTATCTCATCATTTGTCAAACTTGGCGTAAAGAATCTTTGTAGCCTTCATTTTCTCTCTGCTGGCACATTCTTTGATCTAGATTGCATATTCTCCCTTATGTGCCTTTTTGGTCCTGTTTGAGGTGAGTGAAAGATGGAAAAGAAACTGATGCAACCTGGAGTAGTTAGAGAATACCCTAAGATAGGATCTTCCCAGGTGGTACTAGTGGTAAGGAACCTGCTTCCCAGTGAAGGAGATGTAAAAGCTGCATGTTTGCTCCCTGGATTGGAAAGATCCCCTGGGGAGGGCATGGCAACCCACTCCAGTATTTTTCCCTGGAGAAACCCATGGACAGAGGAGCATAGTGGGCTACAGTCCATGGGGTTGCAGAGTTGGACACAACCGAAGCGTCTTAGCATGCACACGCCCTAAGATAGCATATAAACTAAAACCTCTCTAACCAAGATCTCTATTTAGCTTTTGTTATGAAATATAAAGCTTCCCTGGTGGCTCAGACAGTAAAATATCTCCCTGCAATGTGGGAGAACCAGGTTTGATCCCTGAATCGGGAACATCCCCTGGAGAAGGAAATAGCAACCCACTCCAGTACCCTTGCCTGGAAAATCCCATGGATGGAGTAACCTGGTAGGCTACAGTCCATGCAGTCGCAAAGAGTAGGACATGACTGAGCAACTTCACTTTTCACTTTGACTTTACGAAATATAAAAGCTAGCTTTCAGTTCTTGTTGACCTTGAAAATTAGCACTATACTTTTTCTCCTTGAAACACCATCCTATCCCTGTGATTGTACCAAATTCTATCTCTCAAGGATTTCTCTTTCCTTGGGTTTATACCTTGACTGTTTGTGCTTCTCACTCTCCTTAATCTCTGGATACTCTGATTTACTTTATGGCTTCAATTATCATCTATATGTCACATCAAAATTTCTAATCTTAAATTGCACTTTTGAGCTCTCAGAAGTTATAATGCTGCTGCTGCTAAATTGCTTCAGTTGTGTCCGACTCTCTGCAACTCCGTAGATGGAAGCCCACCAGACTCCCCCGTTCCTGGGATTCTCCAGGCAAGAACACTGGAGTGGGTTGCCATTTCTTTCTACAATGCATGAAAGTGAAAAGTGAAAATGAAGTCGCTCAGTCATGTCTGACTCTTAGTGATGCCGTGAACTGCAGCCCACCAGGATCTTCCATCCATGGGATTTTCCAGGCAAGAGTACTGGAGTGGGGTGCCATTGCGTTCTCTTAGAAGTTATAATAAGTTGACTTCTAATAAATCCATTTTGAAGGGCAATGGATTCAGATATCTAAAGCAACTTGATATCTTTCTCTCACAAAGAAAAACAAGCTTGTTCTTCCTCTTTGTTTTGGTAAATAGTATCCTTGTTCATTTAAGTCAGATCTTTGTGTTGATGTCCATTAGTCAAAGACCATCAGATGATATGCTCACAGTAAACAAAATCGGGTTTGTTGATGCTTTCTGCAGCAAGAGAGCCATACACCATAGGGAGCCATGTGGTGACTCAGCATGACTTTGCTAAACAAACTTAGAGAATATGGACTTTTGTTAGATAATTTTGGGGAGGATTCAGGTAATTGGAGAAGATTTGCTGTGGATTAGGTACTGTCAAGAAGTGAGGCTAAGGGACTTCCTTGGTGGTTCAGTGGTTGGGACTTTGCCTTCCAGTGCTGGGGGTGCAGGTTCAAGCCCTGGCTGGGGATCTGGTACCCCACATGCCTTGTGGCTAAAAAACCAAGGCATAAAATAGAAGCAGTATTTAACAAATTCAATAAAGAGTTTAAAAAAAAGATAAGTGAGACTACTTTGATTGGATATCTTAATAAATCTTATTCCAGAAGTGAGATGACCAGGCTGAGGCTAAAACTATAATTGATAAAGAAGCAGCAGCCACTTGTGTTAGCTAGAATTTTTTTTTTTTTTTTTTTTTTTGGTGGTTGTGCAGACCTTGCTTTTATCTGTATTCAGACAGACTCAAATTGACTTGGTTTTGCCTCACTTCCATCGTGGTCTCAGAGAACCTTTTATCTGATGTTGGTGATCTGTGGATTCCATTTGTCGGAAAAGCGCCACAGTCTAACATATGAGTGAGTGCTGGGCTACTTCTTAGCTATGAGAGGCTGTTTTCTCTTTTTTATTTGTTTGGAATAGATGTAGATGATGAGATAGCATATGGATAGCAGGAAGATGGATTAAGAGTATTTAGACAGGGTTTATGAGCAAAGAATTTACATGTGATTGGATATTTTATGTGTGAGAGGCAGTAAAGAAACTTATTCTGTTTGAAATATATCAGTAGAGCCTACTGTTAATGTTGAAGCAGAGATGTCTAGATTGTTTATTCTTTACTAAGGGAAGTGGGGTTGAGGGTGGGGTTATATATCAATCATATATTAGGCTTTTTAAAACGAAATATTTTACGTATTTACTGTGTGCCAGACACTTAAGTGCTTAAGTGATCACACTTGAATGATCTCTCTTCATCTCTTGGGTTGATAGGGTTAGAAAGGAATGATGGCTGTCCCTGGCATTTGAGAGTCAGAACCAAACTGGAGGTCTGAGTTGGGCCAGTGGTATTAAGTAATGTTTAAGAGTATGAGTTTCATCATAATAGGTTGGATTTGAATCCTGCCATCACCTCCCAATTAGTAGTGATAAGATTTTTCGAAAGTTTTCCTTACCCCTTAGATCTCTGTATTGTACAGATTTAAATGAGCACTAATAATAATACCATCTTCAGATGATTGGCTATACTTGGCACTTAGTAAACACTGGGTATACAGTAGCTGCTGTTACTGCATTTCTCTTGTTGGCTGTGTGCCTTTGGATAAGTCATAAAACTCACATCCTCAGTTCTNTGGACTGCAAGGAGATCCAACTAGTCCATCCTAAGGGAGATCAGTCCTGGGTGTTCATTGGAAGGACTGATGTTGAAGCTGAAGCTCCAGTACTTTGTTCACCTGATGCAAAGAGCTGATTCATTTGAAAAGACCCTGTTGCTGGGAAAGATTGAAGACTGGAAGAGAAGGGGACGACAGTGCATGAGATGGTTGGATGGCATCACCTACTCAATGGACATGAGTTTGGGCAAACTCCGGGACTTGGTGATGGGCTTGGAGGCCTGGCCTTCTGCAGTCCATGGGGTTGCAAAGAGTCCGACACAACTGAGTGACTGAACTGAACTGATTTAGATGTAAGTAGTAAGTTTGAAGAAATAGCCTTACGACAATGTACAGAATTACTGGAGACTTTCGGTTTTAGGTATTTATTTGGCTTTCCCATAATGTAGACTCAGGTGTATACAGTGCAAAAAAGAAAAGTGTTGATTTCAGGCTACAGGTCTCAGTGGAGCTGTAAAGAATTTTATTTTAAGTTAAAATAAGTATAAATGTGTTAGAAATGTTATGATTAAAATCTGTTTACTCTGCTGTAGTTAAGGGTGAAATTACTTGAAATGCTTCAAAAAAATGATAGATGAATAGATATATGATAAATCAACAATAGAAAAATGTTAATTTTAAAACCTCAGTGGTGGGCACAGAGATGTTCACTGTAAAATTCTTTAATCTTTTGAATATTTTTGAAAGTTTTAATAATAAAATGTTAGAGGAAGAATGGAGGTATAGACTGTTTGCTAAAGGCTAGTCTTTGTGTGCCCTGACTTAAGACTTTGGTTTTCTCTGTAGGAACTTTCCGCTGTACCTTTTGCCAGACAGAGGTAGAAGAAGATGAATCAGCAATGCCCAAAAAAGATGCACGCACACTTTTGGCAAGGTTTAATGAACAGATTGAGCCTATTTATGCCTTGCTTCGAGAGACAGAGGATGTGAACTTGGCCCATGAAATACTTGAACCAGAACCTACGGAAATTCCAGCCCTGAAACAGAGGTGAGTATAGGCTCTGTACTCTTACCAAGAATACCTTTAAGCTCGCCGTTTTTTTAACCACCTGTACTTTGGAGAACAGGATTAGGTAAGTAATTTACTAGGAGACTAAAAACTATAAGATTAAGTGGATTCTAAGCTCTGCCACACTTGTTGTATTAACTTGTGCCTTTGATGAAATTTGTTTGTACTGAATGCAGAACAGTGTGGGCCTTAGGAAAAAATCTTTAGTCAGGTTTGATTTTAAGTACTCAATCAGCTTGGGCCTGCTGCAACTCTTCTAATTGTTGGTTAGTCCCAAATTGGTTCTGCCTCTTGGGAAAATCTGAAGTTTTTCCTAGTCAAGTTCTGAAGCCTGAAGTTCTTTAAGAAATACAACAATCACTTTTTAAATTTGTATTTGAAGCATTCTAACCACACTTTTCTTGTCTTCCTTAGCTTTCAGTGCAACTTTCTTGAGAGTGAAGTATAAGTGGGTGTTACCTATGGGTTAATACTTCTTTCTATGGCTCTCTGTTTTTATCAGTGTATCCTAATGTTTGAATTGTAGAGGCAGCCTTCATTTTATCATGCCATAAAAAGCAGTTTATCTTCTTCTTTGAAAAGCATAAACATGAATTGAGATCAGGGAGTGCTCTCCTATTATACCCTTTTTCTTTCTTCTTTCCAGTTTCAAGCTAATGGCTTAGAGTTTATACCCATCCACTCCATTCCATAGAACCCAATAGTCCAGATTGTAACTGTATAGATTTTGGGAGCACTCTTAGTATTTTATGTTCTCTGGTACAGATGTTGCTGAAAAGCCAGTTCTGGGCAGTTCTGAGCAAATTGAATTTCATTTTGGTGGTTAAAAACAACCTAATTATATAGAAGGTTTTGTATCTATACAAATCAATGTGAATTTTCTTTCCTAGCATATGTGTCAGATAGAATGCCTCTATCTGTAATAATAGAACACCAACTAGAAGTAGCTTGAACAGTAAGAAAAACATTCTGGCATGACCAAAAGTCCTTAGGTAGCACAGCTCAGAATTAATTTCACAGCTCAATTACAACTTCAAGGATCTAGATTTGTTCCATATTTACTCTGCTGAACTCAGCCTGTTGGTTATCCTCTTAGGACCACCAGGGGAGCTAGCTAAGATGGCCGTGTCTTTCTAGGTATTACATATAGATGAAAATGTTCAAGTGCAGAAAATGGGACCATCCCTTCCTTGTGTCCTGTTTTAAGATGGACGAAAGCTTTCTCAGAGGGCCACCTGCATCCTGCTGTATCCACCAGTGTCGCACTGGCCAGAATTGCTTATTTGCTTATTTCTAAACCAGCATCTCACAAAGAAAGTGAGATCACATAATTGATGCTTAGACTGTTTAAGGTTTACCTCCTAGGACTAAGTAAGGTCCCAGAGTCCTTTGAAGCAAATAGCCATCAGTACTTGAATAAAATCGATAAACAAAGGAGAGGAGCCGTAATTGATAGGCAGCCAGCATCATCCACATTACAGATAACCTTAAGTTTTTCTTACTGGTTGTTGGTCTCTTATCAAGAATTTATTTGTTATATCTTTTTCTGTGCATTTAAATAATACTGCAACCCTGTCAATAGCCTGTGAGGGAAATTTGTTTTACAAAAATACATACATTTTAAGCTTATGGGTTATTTCATATTGTGTGTTTTAGACATTTTCTCTGATTGCTTCCTGTACAGTGTAAAATATTAATACTATTTGTGAATTATACTTGTGTTTCCTCCTCTAAATATAGTTTATCTTCTTGTTTATTACGATCCTTCCCCACCATAGTAATATTCATTCATCATCACCATTGGCATTCTACCTCTATTGTTCCACACTTAGACAGTCCACCTCCCATTCCAGGACCTTTACTTAGGTATGCCTCAGTCCATGCTGGAGATAGGTCTGAGCAAAGTGAGAGGCCCAACAGCAGCTCAGTATATCAGATCACCTGCTTCTCATTAGGAGTGATGGAAATACTAATCAAAAAAGAGGCTACTCAACAGCTTGGTCAATAAGAATAAAGGGGGAAATGAAGGCAGGCAAGAAAGATAGAATAGGGTACTTGGACTTCCAGCCAGAATGAAATACAATTGCTTCTACATAGTTAGGAACAAGACTGTTAAGGGCTAGGTTAGAAGGTGTTACTCTGGCTAAGGTGGCCTCACCAGCATTTGACAAGCTCCACTGCTTGTATCCAACATCCTGGAAGTGGTGTTTATTTAGGTTTTCTGTACTGTAGGCTTTATTTCAGAGCACAACGGTTTTGTAGTAGCCACCCTGCCCCAGCAGAAGAAAAGGAAAACATCAATAGAATGGTGTGGGAGTACACAGACAATAGTAATGCATTACTTTGTTTAAAAAATTGGTGGCATGATTGTTTGTTTGGCTCCTGTAACCAATTAATTCTAGTTAATCCCTAGAACAGGAACCAGAGGCTGCCTCTGCCAAACTGTCAGTAGATTTAACCCAAGTATTACTGATGAACAGTTCCAGCCTTTCAGCAAGTCGACCCACTAGTGATATTTAGTTTTCATGTCCTTCCTAAATGGAATTTCTTGCCAGTAACCTCTCCTTTTCCATCATATCTTACTTAACACTCACCTTAAAAATCTTTAAAAATTTAGTTTTGAAATAATATTCTTCCCTCACCCCTGAGTAAGAGTTACATCTTTTAAAAATTCTATAATTATTGAAGTAATGTAAAAGGATTCAAAACTAAATTGTCACTTTGGTCATCTTTAAGTGAAATGTGTACATTCTCTCCATAGGAGAAATTTAAGCATGAAGAAGAAGTAAATTCTGATATCTCTTACCTGAATTTTCTTTAGTGTCACATTTGCTGATGATTTGACTGTATATTTGGTGAAGATATAAATCAAATCTGTGTTCCATGCTTAAACATATCTTTTAAAAAATTCTTCCAAATTTAATAATTTGTTTAACTTGTGGCCAAATCTTTCCTGCCTCAAACCAAAATAAAACCAATCTTGAGTTTCTGTAATGGAGTAATGAAAACAAAAGACTTTTTAAAAGTAGTCTTATATTCAGATTTATTTGAATTGTCCTATTGAAAGTACTGAACACTTACTAACCTTCAGAAGATAGTCTTCAGAGTTAATGCTAAAGATACAGCATAGATGACAACTATGTGTTCAAGATGATATGGAGAAATAGTAGCTTCAGAAACACTGAGTGGATCATTTAAGATTCTGGGTGAAGGAGCAACAGGACAGGATGGAGTTGGCCAAGTCAGAACTAGAGAAACATTGAGTGGGTGGAGAGAGACAGAAAAGGCATCTGGCTAACTCAGGGAGATGCATGTGGGCGCAGACAGGCATATAGGACAGGCTCAGCACAACAAGGTAAGATTATTAGCTGAAGATAGAAGAGACATAAAAAGGAGTTAAGGAGACAAGTGGGTGAAAGAGGAGAGACTCGGAATGTAGAGTAAGCATAGAAACATGAAAACACAGATCAGGCTAAGAGAGAAGGGAAGACTGAATGCTTGAGAGAGACTAGCTTTTAAAAAGACAACTTACATCAGACTAAGTAGAGTCATACTACAGTGAAAGCAACAACACAACCTTTTAGAAGACAACATGGAAGAGAGAAAAGGAATGAAGAAGAACAGATATGGATTAAATTGAGATCAACATTGTAAATAATGCAAAAAGTAACATTAGAATGAATGCAGAAAGTAATAAAAGCTAGAAGGAAACCAGTTATTTGCAACTGTAGCATAAGACTTTATAGCAAGACAGGTAGATGGCTTGGGTACAGAGAGATGCCTCATAGGCGTAAACTCAGAGAGGGTAAGGAGATAACTGATAAGTCTGTGGGAAAGAATGATATACAAAGAAGCCCTGGTACAGCTAAGGGCAGTAGTTAGAAGGCATGGATTAAGTGACCAGATCAGCGTGGTTTGTACAGCTAGAGAGGGTAAATTTTTTCTTTCTTTTGAGGGAAAAAGTGGCAGTGGGTCTGTAGATATCTAGAGGCAAGGAGGTATGAGATGAAATCAAGATCACCTCCAGAGAACATAGTGTTCTCAGGAAGAGATGTAATGAGCCAATCAGATACACGGACCACAGTATATATCAGTTGCTCAGTCATGTCCAACTCTTTGCAACCCCCATATATATCAGACAAGTCTTAATTAAACATGAGACAAACAAGTTAAGCAGATGTAAGTGGGCCCAGGAAGAAATGAGGAGCAGTGGAGTAAGCAGACATGAAGTAGGATCAAAGAGAAGGAAAAAGAGTGAGTGGCTTCTGAGAGAAGTGGTACAGAACTTAAAGACACATGAAGTATTGTTTAGGCTCAGAATAAGAAAGGATACTGCACAGGAGACAGTTCAGGATCCATGGGAAAATTTTAGGGAAAAAATGACAGAGAAGTTAGAGAAATATGGAGCAAGGGAATCAGTAGGCATGGAAAAGAACACAGAAAAGGTATGAAGAAAGATAAAGGGCAGGTACTAAGTGAGCAGGTAGTTCATGAAACATGGAGATAATTTATGGAATAAAACAGAGTTGTCTAAACAGAAAGGGAGGGAGAGTCATGCATAGATGTTGATGCAGACAGCATCAGTAGCAGGCAAAGAAAGATAAGGTGTGAGCTTAGACACAGAAAACCAGGTATAGAGTACAGAGCAGATTGAAGGTAAAACAAGCAGCTGGAGCAGCAGAAAGACTAAAACTTAACAGAGATGAGAAAACATTAAGTGACTAGAGAAAAGTAAGGGGTGCTCTGGCCTGAAGCATGGGTCTTCCCTGGTGGCTCAGTGGTAAAGAATCTGCCTGCCAATGCAGGAGACACAGGTTCAATCCCTAGTCCGGAAAGACCCCACGTGCCACAGAGCAGCTAAGCCTGTGGGCCAACTATTGAGCCTGTGTGCCCCAACTACTGAGCCCACGTGCTGCAACTACTGAATCCCTCAGGCCCTGAAGCCTGTGCTCCGCGACAAAATAAGCCACTGCAATGAGAAGCCCTTGCACTGCAGTGAAGAGTAGTGCTTGCTCACTACGACCAGAGAAAAGCCCATGCAGCAGTGAAGACCCACCACAGCCAAAAATAAATAAATTATTATTTTTTTAAAAAAATCATGGCTAGTAGAGGTAAAAAGCTAAACAAAATAGACTCAGAAATAGATTATGGTTGCCATGGAGTACAAATAATGGTTGGAGCTGGATATGGAGAGTCGGTGTAGGTGCAGAGATGGAGAGATACAACTTGACAGAAAAGAGGCTAATCTCTGCATGAAGATTTGCCTTATTTGGTGAGTTGCAGAAGAACATTGATTCTGAGTTGAAGTCTGGCTTTGTAGAATATTTTTTTAGTTTCTCAGCACATGAAAGACAGGGAAAAGCCCATAGAACTACTTTGAATTCTTCTGCATTCAGCTGAAAAGATGCTTTTAAAAATATAACATGTGTTTTGTTATGTTTTAAAACAAAATTATCATCAAAGATTTTACTGGCAGAGAGTTTTGCCAGACTAGAGTCTTTAAGTGGTCTGTGTCACTATATCTTTCTCTCCTCTCACTAAGTATATTTATTGAAACATCTTCATCTATCCAACCACAAGCATTTATACACACTAGAGGATTCAGAGTTTAAGGAACTTAAATATAAATATGATGTGTTCTTCTAACCAATGTAAGCTTCACCCAGAGGTATAAGAGCAAATTCTCAGAATTATTAAAGCATGTGTGCATGATTACATTTATATGTAATACTTCAGTAACCACTTCCCCAGCTGCCCTTCTTTTCTTGCACTAAGACTTCAAGTTTTCTTCTTTCTTTCCTCCTCTGATCTTTTTATGTAGCAAGGACCATGCTGCATCTGCTGCTGGAGCTGCTGGCCTGGCAGGTGGGCACCACCGGGAAGCGTGGACCACCAAGGGTCCCTCCTATGAGGACTTATACACTCAGAATGTTGTCATTAACATGGATGACCAAGAAGATCTTCATCGAGCCTCACTGGAGGGGAAATCTGCCAAAGAGAGACCTATTTGGTTAAGAGAGAGCACTGTCCAAGGAGCATATAGTTCTGAAGAGATGAAAGAAGGTAAGAATAGAAGTTAGTAAGATGAATATGTCTTGAGTTCAGTAGAAAATAAACTTGACTTGGTAAAAAATTTTGCCTGGACAATTCTTAGTTTTATTGAAAACCATCCCCCATCTGTTTTATAAAACAGTTGCCTTATAGCAGAAAGTAAATTGAGCAATAAGCAGTAAAACCAACCAGTATTCTTGTATTATCCTTCAACTTAGTTGAAATAACATAGACTTTTTAAATCTGTTTTTAGATTTGAGAAATTATCATTGTTTTGTCTTAATTTCTTGCAAAAGTACTCTTATATGCAAAGTGGCCAGATTCATCTCTTCTTTAATCTTCTGTTGCCTTTTTACACACATTTTTATTTCTTTGAATTGGGAACCTTAACTATATACTGGCCCAAACTTTTTATATTGCCTCCTCATAAGTAAAAAGGAGTTGTGCTACTTGAAATACATAAAAAGATACCACATGAATAAAGAACAAGTATCTCACCATCTAAGATTAACAGAACTTAATACCAGAAGGTTTTAGAAATCTGTGAGGCCTGAAGTGTTAACAATTGCATAATAATCAGAAGTTTGAGAGCTTCACCATTTTACTTTATAAATTTTAGTCTCAAATTACTGGATTTAGAGACTTTGGATGAGGATGGTTTAGGAGTAGGTAGGAAATGGGAGGCTAAAACTGGATAAATATTACTCAGAAACTGCAAAACAGGGGTGAAATTGGGAGTCTGTACCTCTGATCAGATTTCATTAGTATTATAACCTACCCGCCCCTATTCCTAGATTATGTATCATTGCCAATGTATCACTGAGCCTGGTTCTTTAATGTTGAAGAATCATCAGTAACTAAAAACCACTTGTTTACTTTTTTCCTAACTGCTTTCTCCTTCATAATTAGCATTTCTTTTACTAAGAATGTATGTTAAGAATTGTAAAAGTAGTGTGGAGTTGGGTAGTGATGGTAAAAGCAGGTAATGCCTCTAGTGTGATTCTCTTTAGTTTTTTAATTCCAACTGGAAAAATTTTGGTAGTCGTACTTCAGTCTCCCTTCTTCCCATTGATTACCTTGGCTGTGATGTTTAGTTATTTTGATGCAAGTTATTTTAGATTACATCGTAGTTAGTCTGTCAACTATTTAATGGTTTGTTTTCCCCGGCTTGGCTCCTTGCCTATTCTTGAAGAAACAAGCCTTTTTTTCTGTGAACTTAGTAACAAAATCAAAGGAAATAAAACTATTATTAGCCAGTATTATATACAATTAGGCTCATAAGTTTAACATTCAATGTTTATAATTCCTTGAATGGTGGAATTTAAATCATAATGACTTTAAATAAGTTATCTAGCCTTGGTTCCCTTTTATGAATATTTCCTTCTGTGTATAAAATAGTATATGCTGTTAGGTCTAAATTTGTTCTCACTAGGTTTTATGATAGTTGAATAGACTCTATCCAGTGAACTGTAAAGTGAGTCTTATTTGTCCTACAGTTTATTTTCCTCAGAGTTCAATTTACTTTAGTATCTTTAAGAATTTCATAGACTTCCATCATGTCCGCATTACTTTAGTGATAATTCCAATTCTTTTCTACTCTCCTTACAAATCATTCTCTTCCCCTAAGTCATCTCCACCTACATTTTTTGTCTTATTTTAATTGTCTTTTTCTGGACTATCTCCAATTTTAATATACTTTACTTGAGACCTAATGACCAGAACAATACATATTATTTATGAATGATTTTATCATTATTGAGTTTTATTTCAAATATCCTTCAGGTTTTACATGACTCTTTATTGCTTTGGTTCTGGAAGCATATTAAGACAACGTTAGAATTATTTGCAGGAATTTTTTTTCAGATCCTCTCCTTCCCTTTATGTGGTAGCTTAGATCAGGTTTTTTAGTATATTTTAGATTATTTTTCACTAGGCAGATTTTCTTATACTATGCCAGTACTAAAATAGATCTAGGGACTTGCCTAGTGGCCAGGGGTTAAGACTATGCAATCCCGGTGCAGGGGGCCTGGGTTTGATCCCTGATTAGGGAACCAAGATCCCTCTTGCTGCACAGCAGAGCCAAAAAAAAATTTTTAAACTAAAAAGAAATCCCCCAAACTCAGCAGGTTTGAAAAACAAACTAGATCTGACACTCTTATGCCCACTTATTCAACCTTCAGCTCTTCCTGTATTATTTTGGTGTGTGTTTGGGCTTTAAGTACCCAGAATCACTTAGCCTCATCAGTGAACTTGACAGTTTCCCAGTACACATCTTCGTAATCTATAACTCTGTTAAATAAGACAGTTCCTAGAACTGGTTTTTCTGCTTTACCATTTAGAGATTTCATTTATCCTTATTTTTTGTCTTCTGTCTATAACAGAACAATTCCTTTTTTGTCTAAGTCTTTCAGGAACCTTGTCAGAAATCTTTTAGACATGACTTCATTTAGTTTTGGCTTGCATACATTACTTGTCTTTTTTTCCCCTTGAAACACTACATTGGCAATAAGGACCCTAAGGAGGAGGGTCAGCCGCCGGCACTATTTTTAAATAAATGGTGAAGTGTGATTTCAGTTCTCACGTCTACATCCATGTTATCAAAAACTTGTTTTCTCTGATCTAAACTTTTTAACTTCTCAATTCCTATTTCCTTTTCTCTTTCTTATATGTCTCATCTTAGGAGTTCTATCTATACGTTGTAAAAATGTCCAAGATTACAACTAATTCAAAAATGCTTGCACTTTATCCATGGCCAGAATTGGGCATAGCAACCAACCCACCCCAGTATGCTTGCCTGGAGAATCCCACAGATAGAGGAGCCTGGTGGGCTATACTCCATAGGGTTTCACAGAGTTAGCCACAAGGAGTGAAGCAGCTTAGCCCACACGGGTCTTCTCTTGTTAATGATAATAGATAACACTAATCTAAGTGCCAGACCTTTGCAGATATTCACTTAATCACCCTGGTAATCCAGTGAGATAAATACTATTTTCCACCCTTTTTGTACTTCAGAAAACTGAAGCAGAAAAAGATGAAGTCGCTTGGCCAATAACACATCTAATAAATGTTAGTCAGGATTTGAATAAAGGAGTCAGGTTTCAATCAACATTTTAATTTCTTTTATGTGTTTTAAATAGCATTATATCTGGTATTATTTTCACAATACAGGATGCAAGTATTTTTCTTAAATTCTTCATTTGTAATGTGTACACAAAATGATAGGAAGTGTGTGATGGGAGAAGTGTCCTTTCTGATACTAGATTCCTAGATAGAGTTCAAAGTACACTTAATTTGCTTCAGGAGAATAAGCTGCCGTTTATTTACTCATTCATCAAATATTTATTCAGTACCTAACAAGCAGTAGACACTATTCTGGGTGCATGGGATATATCACTGAGTTAAAAAGGTAAATATCTGTTGTGGAGAACTGACATTTGTGGAAAGTAGGTGACAGAGACACTAGACATGAAGTTCTATGTTAGAAAACAAATGCTATACGGAAAAAATAGAGCATTAAGAATATAGAGGTAGGGGTGAATTGAAAGAATGTAAAATTTGAGTAAAGACATGAAAGATGCAAGAGAGTACAGGTACCTAGAGGAAAAATATCCCAGGCAAAGGAAACGGGCAGTGGAGAGGGCCTGAGGTAGGAATGTGTTTATGGTGTGCACGGGGATACTATGGAGGCCACTGTGACTGGAGCAGATGGGCAAGGGGTAAGAGAAGGGATACGCAGTGGGGCAGGAGGCGTCAGATGATGTGGGACTTTATAGGTTATCGTAAGGCCTTTGGCTTTTGCCCCAAGCAGGATGAGGAGCTTTATTTTGATGTCCTGTTATGCCAGCTACAAACTTGGTCCTTCACAGACATTATTTCATGTCCTTAACCAGAGCCCTAGAAGCCAAACACTTTTATCATCCCATCTTATAGAAAAAGGTACCAAAGTTTAGAGACTAAATAACTTGCCCAAAATGTTACAGCTTGCATGTTGGATGAACCAAGGTTCAGATCCAAGCTGTATGTCTCCTAAAACCCATGTGCAGGGACTTCCCTGATGGTCCAGTGGTTAAGAATCCACCTTGCAATGTAGGGAACATGCATTCGATCCCTGGTTGGGAAACTAAGATCCCACATGCCACAGGGCAACTAACCCTGTGTGCCCAGTGAAGATCCCATTGTACCCCAACCAAGACCTGATGCAGCCCAATCAATAAGTAGATATTAAAAAACAGAACAGACCCAGGTACAGTTGACCTTTGAACACAGGGATTAACCTGAGTATAACTTATATTCATACTTCCTTCACGTCCATGGATTCAACCAACCATGGATCATATATTACTGTAGTATTTACTATTAGAAAAAATAAGTAAATCCATGTATAAGTGGGCCTGCACGGTTCAAACCTACATTGTTCAAGGGTCAGCTATACTTACGGTTTATGTTACTTAAGCTCTAGTTTGTGAGAAACATTTTGAATGTCTTTTGGACGGTAACAAAAAAATGAAACCAGCGAAATCTGTGTTATATTATCCTTTATTTAAATATATTAAGCTTTTATATTTTATTAGCTGTAAAGGAGTGCCTTTTTTATTTAAGAATATTGACTTTCTGGTTTTCTCTTTCCAGGCGGCATAGATATAGACTCATTTCAGGAGCGTGAAGAAGGCCACGCAGGGCCAGATGATAATGAGGAGGTCATGCGAGCATTGCTCATTCATGAGAAGAAGACCCCATCTGCCCCTGCAGGTTCAGTGGGGGCGGCTGCTCCCATGACCGCTGCCAACGGCAGTGACTCTGAGAGTGAGACCAGCGAGTCAGATGATGACTCTCCACCCCGTGTGGCCACTGTGGCTGCACATCATGGGGAAGAGGATGAGGAAGATGATGAATTTGAGGAAGTAGCAGATGACCCCATTGTCATGGTGGCTGGCCGTCCGTTCTCCTATAGTGAAGTGAGCCAGAAGCCAGAGCTGGTGGCCCAAATGACACCAGAGGAAAAGGAAGCATACATAGCAATGGGACAACGCATGTTTGAGGACCTCTTTGAGTGAGCTTTCTCTACCTTTTCCTCCTTTCTTTAATGCTCATTTCAAAAAGAGATTTCTTACCTTTGAAGAAATGTGTTTAATGGCTTTCTGCCCCTCTTGATGTAAAGCAACTGTTAATCTTGTGCAAACAATAATGGGAGAGAAAGTTTGATTATTCTATGCCAGAATCTTCCCCCACAAGGTAGGTTAGCTATAAGCATTCCCTTTCCTATTACTACAGCGTTAATATTTTGCTGTATTCCTATTTCCTTTTTAAGACACATTTTTCTCCCTTCTGAAATGAGTGGGACAAATCTATAAGGTAAATTCTTCCTGTCTGCCTGTAAGAAGCCCATTATGATAGGTTACAGTTTCAGTGATCACATCCTTTTTATCTGATCTGTTCTCACCAAGCATTTCTAACAGCCCCTGATATTGCTGCCAACCAAGCACCTTCACAACAGGCAAGTCATTGATGTAGGAAAAAAAATCTTAAAGCTTCACATTGCCTCACGGTTGAAGATGGTGTCATTGTGTAAGGGGAGATGAGAGTATGTGTGGAAGGAGGATGGTTATGCCTATATCGCATGATTAATATGTAAACCAAAATTGGTGTCTTTAGTACTGACTTGACTGACAGATGTTGTTGTTTTGCTTACTGCCTTGTGGTTTATATATTGGATAATAGAAAACAGAAAGTGTGTTTGGAAAGTCCTTAGGAATAAATTAGAGAAAAAAAACATGGGCTTAGGATAAGGAGTCCATGTAAAGTATTGAAGAGTCGAGAGCATTGGAAACAGTACCCTTTAAAATTGTCTGAATTTGTGCTGATTTAGAAAGCTGAGACTGGTACCCTTCTTTTTCAGTTCTTCCACAGTGCTGTAAATTGTTTAAAGAGGTCATCGCAGCAGAAATCAGCATATAACAATTGATTGCTCCTTTGTTTTTTTCTCTCAACCTTTTTGAAGGCCGCCTTTGTCTCTTGATTCTTGTCAAGCATGGTATTTTAGAGTGCATCCAGTATATTGTTGAGCATTGTAACCTCAAGGAAAATAGTTTATTTTTGGTTCTGATACGTAGCATGGTATTATTCCCAAAGGCAGAACTTTAAAGAACTTTCACACAAGGGTCTACAGTTGTATTTTTTGTAATATTTTCCCTTGCATTGTCATTTTTAGGTATTTATCATTTTCTAGTACATGTGTAAAGTTAAGATAGATTTTAGAGCATCTGAGCCTTGTGTGAAGTTATATTTCATTAACCTAGGTTGTATTAATGACTAAATATTGACAATAAATCTATTTTATACTGACTGAAATTTGTTAATTTCTAGCTCTGTAACATCTTGGAGCATAATTAAAATGAATACTTTTCCCAATGAAGAAAAGTGTTTCAGAAGTTTTTCTCTTATTGGCATTGTTTCAAATAGTAGATGCAGTTGTATGTGATCTAAACTTATTTCTGGCTGTAAGTTGCCTTAAGAATGAGTTTAAGTATGTACATTGTGCAAATAGGGCTATTCAACTTTTAAATGTTGTTTTCTAAACATTGATAGTTTAGAAAGAAGTTCAGTAGTAATCAGATGTTAAGTTTTGAAATATAGTTCTAGATGAACTGTCAGCTCTTCATTTCAGCGAATACTCATTTCTTGCTGTTTTTTTCTTGATCTCACTTGCATATTCTTTTTCCTAAAGCTACTGTTCTATTTTTCTTATCTGTTATCTGTTCTTTCGTCTCCCTGTTGGAGTCTGTTTTATAACCTATGACTGTGCTGAAATTGTTCAGTTTTTTTTTTTTTAATGTCTTATTTCTTATTTTCATTATTTCTCAATTTCTTTGGCTGCTCTTTGGCTGTTCAACCCATCTTTTCCTTGAAACATTTTTTGTTTGGCATCCTAGCCATTACACTGGCCAGGTTTCTCCTTACTTTAGGAAGCCTCCATGCTCCCCTTGCCTCTGCACCATCTGTACTGACTTACAGTAACCATGGACACAAGTCTGTGTGGCAGATTTTCACTGAAGTCTTCCATTATAGTAGAGGGCAAGGCATGGTCAATGGGAGGGATTCAGCATTGACTAGTCAAGGAATATGATACACATTCTTGTTCTTAAAGAGTGTCTTTGGAATTCTCACATGTTTCATCCCAAATAGAGTACTGTAATATTTCAGCTTCCTTTTTCCTTCTCATCATCACCTTTTTCTTCCCAAAAGCCTTGGAAAGTTATAAATGTATTAGAAAAAATAACTTAGTTCTATATTTTATTCCTGTTCCAAGTATGACCTTGAAAGATCCTATCATATCCAAAGTGGTCTATCAGAATGTTTCCCTAACTAAGAAACCATTTTTCCACCCACTTTTTTCCCCTCTCACTGCACTAAATAAATATTCCTCATACACTTGACCAAAGTCAGGTGATGAGTAAACAACTTTGACGGTAGGTAATCAATCCATAGCTTTATATCTGCCAGAAGATTGCTTCCAATCTATCTGCCCTTGTAGTTGAAGCCTTTTTCTCATTTAGATGCAACTTTTTTTCCAGAACACCTTAAGGAGCATTAACTTTAAATGATTAAAAGAAAATATCCAATTTGGCATAGCCTGGAAGTCAGGAGACTAGGTTCTAGTCCCAGTTAACTAGACACATTATTACCTGATGTCATCTTCCTGGGCTAGTTTCTCAGTTGTCAATAATGAGAGGATTATGGTAGGATCACCAATATTCCTTTCTGCTCTGATATTTTATGAAGGTAAGTGGTAGCTAATGTGTTTTAAAGTGAGGCTGAATAATAATAACAAGACAAGAAGAAGAAGTCTTTTGATGTGCTACAGCACTTTAAGCCAGTTGAAGGATATTTTAATGGAAGGGCTGGTGTAGATAGCAGCTTTAGGATATAGAATGTAGAAAACCAGAGCATAAGCAATTACTAACTAGGTTTTTGTCTTCTGGTCCTGCCAAGTTACTTCATTTCTGACCTCAATAACTGAGGAGGAAATAATTGAATATTTCATAACTCTTTTTGGTGTCATTTTGAGATGATTAGACAGTGAATGGGAATGAGATTGGGAAGAGCAGTTCCTCTTATTTCTACCAATTGGCTGTTTGGCTAGATTCCCAGCCATTACTACAATAGAAAAACTTACATGTATAGTTTCTTGTTCTCCTTATTCCTGGGTTAAAAAAAGAGTAGGAGATGACAATCAAAAAACAAATAAGAAAATCTTTAGAATTTAGAAATTGGTATAATTCCATCTTCTATTTGTTCAGCATTTTGGTTCCATGAAAGCTGTTTCACATTGTTATCTCTAGCAGAGCTATGCTACTATCACTTAAAAATTTTTCTTTTTTAAATCTCGGGGAAATGAGGAAAATTTTCAGAAAGGAACTAGAACTATGACACTAAACTTACTGTCCTTTCTATTGGCTTTTTATATTATAAAAGCAAAATAAACTGAATAAGATAAGTACAGATGTTCTTAAAACATATAAAGCCGAATGGGTTTAAACGGGAAATGCCTTGAAACTTTGCTTCTTCCTTTGAAGAGCTGAAAGGAATGAACTAATTCTAGTGGGTCCTCAAGGAAAAGAACAAGCACCTTATCCTCTCTTCAGAAAGATCTTGCTGTCCTTCTGAGTACTAGAGGCTGCCATTCCTATTCCAGTTGCAAAGCAAATAGGTCTCTAACATGATCCAGTTTCAGCATCAACCCACATTTCCCATCACACAAAAGTACATTATCACTTACCTGATGTAAATAAGTCTGAGAAATTTGTGTGGAAACAAAGGCTAGTGCCAGGTACTAAAGTGCCTTTAATCACATTAAGGCATGTAGAATAGTTGTACAATTTGTTGTTGTTACATAAATATATTATTTAAAAATTCATCCAATAAGATACATATATATATACATGTATATCTCCATATCCTTTGTTGACAGTGTGTATCATCCCAGACCTTTTCTAGACGTTTTGAAACAATATATACTCATACCCACAAATACACTGCAATGCTTTTTAAGTGAATACAATCATATATACATTGCCCATACATACATTGCCATTTGTTTTTGAAATATCTTGAACGTCTTTCTATATCTGTATATTTAAATCTGATTCATTTTTAAAAATAAGAACTAGGTTGAATTGTATAATTATGTGGTGGTTTGTATAACATTTCCCTTCTCAAATGGCATTTAGGTAGTGTCCAGTTTTTCACTATTGAAGTGCTATAATGAATTAGCCTTATATATCCTTATTCTGTATTTCTGTAGGATAGAACCGTAAAAGAGAAGTAGCAAGTCAAAGGACATGTCCATCTTAAACTGATCAGTTCATTCGCTCAGTCATGTCCGACTCTTGGCGACCCTCTGAATCGTAGCATGCCAGGCTTCCCTGTCCATCACCAACTCCCGGAGTTTACCCAAACTCATGTCCATCGAGTCGGTGATGCCATCCAGCCATCTCATCCTCTGTCATCCCCTTCTCCTCCTGCCCCCAGTCCCTCCCAGCATCAGAGTCTTTTCCAGTGAGTCAACTCTTCACATGAGGTGGCCAAAGTATTGGAATTTCAGCTTCGGTATCAGTCCTTCCAATGAACACCCAGGGCTGATCTCCTTTAGGATGGACTGGTTGGGTCTCCTTGCAGTCCAAGGGACTCTCAAGAGTCTTCTCCAATACCACAGTTCAAAAGCATAAATTCTTCGGTGCTCAGCATTCTTCACAGTCCAACTCTCACATCCATACATGACCACTGGAAAAACCATAGCCTTGACTAGACGGACCTTTGTTGGCAAAGCAATGTCTCGGCTTTTCAATATGCAATCTAGGTTGGTCATATCTTTCCTTCCAAGGAGTAAGTGTCTTTTAATTTCATGCCTGCAGTCACCATCTTGCAGTGATTTTGGAACCCAAAAAAATAGAGTCTGATACTGTTTCCACTGTTTCCCCATCTATTTCCCATGAAGTGATGGGACCAGATGCCATGATCTTTGTTTTCTGAATGTTGAGCTTTAAGCCAACTTTTTCCACTCTCCTCTTTCACTTTCCATCAAGAGGCTCTTTAGTTCTTCTTCACTTTCTGCCATAAAGGTGGTGTCATCCAAATCACTTTTCAAAAAAACTGTTGGAGAATTTTAAGCAGGGAAAAAATTTGTAGCATTGCTGTTGGGTTGGAATTGAAACCTGGAGATTATTAAGGTGATTTCAGTAGTCTTAGTGATAGATGGCTTCCCTCATAGCTCAGATAGTACAGAATTTTCCTGCAATGCAAGAGACCCAGGTTCAATCCCTGGGTTGGGAAGATCCCCTGGAGAAGGAAATGGCAACCCACTTTAGTATTCTTGCCTGGGGAATTCCAGAGGAGCCTGGAGGGCTACAGTCCATGGGGTCACAAGGAGTCATGACTAAGCGATTAAAACACACACACACACACACACACACACACACACGTCTGTGGGGATGGAAAGGAGACAGCTTTAAGAAACTTTGGAGAGGTGGCATTAATGGACTTGGTGACTGAATATGGCACTACCCTGGATGAAGCTGTCTTCTGACTGAATGGTTGTTCCATTTATCAAGATTGGAAAATACAGGAGAGAGAGCAGAGTTTATTCTTGTTTTAGCTCGCATCTCATAAATGGCACCATCATTTCACCTACATCCTCACACCAAAAGTCTAGTAGTTGGTCCTCACATCCTGTTCATCAGCAAGTCCTGTCAGACTCAAAATATAATTTATATAACCTAAGTTTGAATGTAGAGCTGATAGGACTTACTAATAAATTGAAAATATATTCTAAATCTCACCTCTTTATACTTCCACCATTACCAGCCTACCCCAGGCCATATTAATACTTCCTCCACCCGCACTTAAAACACTTCATTGACTGTTTCTTAGAATAACATCTAGATTAAACTCCTGACCCGTTTCTGTAGGTCCTAAGAGATCTGGCCCCTGACTACTTTTATGAGCACATCTACTATTCTTCCTGTTAACTGCTGTCTAACAACATTGACATTCTCTGCATTGCAAATATGCCAAGGTTTTTCTTGCCTTAGGTCCTTGCCCTAACTATATTCTGTGCATAGAACTTTCTTCTCCATTCCTGTCACTTTTATTTCATTCTCAGCTTAAATGGCACTTTCTTAGAAAAGCCTTCTCTTCTCTTCTCCCATTCATGGTGATATTTCCCTACTTTATTTTCTTCATAGCAACATTGCTGTATACAGTGAGCTTGTTTATTTTTTTATGTCTCTCAACTCCGCCCCCCACCCCGAAAGACTAAGGACAGAATACTAGCATGTGCACTTAATTCTGGCACATGATAGGCTCTCAACAAATGTTGAATAGATGGACAGATGAATTGGCACTAGGAGAACATACTCTTTTTCTTCACCAAGGCATATGATTTTGTTCCTGCCTGAATTTTATTTGTATATATATTTCTTAATCAATTAGTTATGTTTACTTGTGGTTCATGGTACCTAGGGCTGTGTCCCCAGGGTAGCAGAATATAGCTTCTTTAGTGCAAGCATATTCAAAAGCAGAGATATTACTTTGCCGACTAAGGTCTGTTTAGTCAAGGCTATGGTTTTTCCAGTGGTCATGTATGGATGCGAAAGTTGGACTGTGAAGAAGGCTGAGTGCCGAAGAATCGATGCTTTTGAACTGTGGTGCTGGAGAAGACTCTTGAGAGTCCCTTGGACTGCAAGGAGATCCAACCAATCCATTCTGAAAGAGATCCACCCTGGGATTTCTTTGGAAGGAATGATGCTAAAGCTGAAGCTCTAGCACTTTGCCCACCTCAGGCGAAGAGTCAACTCATTGGAAAAGACTGATGCTGGGAGGGACTGGGGGCAGGAGGAGAAAGGGACGACCGAGGATGAGATGGCTGGATGGCATCACTGACTCTATGGGCGTGAGTCTGAGTGAACTCCGGAAGTTGGTGATGGACAGGGAGGCCTGGCGTGCTGCGATTCGTGGGGTCGCCAAGAGTCGGACACGACTGAGCAACTGAACTGAACTGAACTGAATGAGACACCTAGAAGCTCTAGTTCTGGGGAGCCATTTGCTTCAATGTTCATGGACAAGAGAGCTTAGTGAGTATTTTGTCTAGGACCGCCCTGCCAAATAAGGTAGCCACTAGCCACTTGTGACAATTGAGTACTTGAACTGTATCTAGTCCAAATTGAAATGTGCTGTAAATATAAAACACATACCAAATTTTGAAGACTCAGTGTGGAATTAAAGAATGTAAAATACCTTATTAATAACTTTTATATTGATTATTTGTTGAAAAGATAGTACCAAAGATAGGTTAGAGGAAATATGTTATTAAAGCTAATTTAACCTGTTTCTTTTTATTTCTTTTATATGGCTATTAGAAAATTTTAAATTGCCTGTATTGCTAGCATTTGTAGCTTGCATTGTATTTCTGTTGAACAGCACTAGTTTAGGACATTCTCTTCAGGTGCTAGAATTATGTATTATACTTAGTGACTATACATTTTTCCTTGTGTACAAGTTTTTGACCTGAATGCTGTGCTCATGCTGCCCTCCTCCCTATCCTCTACTAGAAAGGCTTCGTTTTGTTGGTAGACTTTCTTTGGGGATGAATTTTGCTTCTGGTTTAATTTTTTCCCTTTCATGGGTGAAAATGATTGGGGTGAGGAGTTTTTTTTGTTTTGTTTTGTGTGTTTCCTGAAGTAGGATGGAATATTAGGGATGACATCAGCAGTAGAGATAAGGAACTGAGAATTGTTGACTACCGAGACCAATTTTGTGCTACTGACTTGGTGAGTGCTGATCTACGCAGCAAAGTGCATTTTGTTGAAAGTGCTACTGACTTCTCGGTAAGTGAGAAACCTGAGCATCCTGTGAGGCCAAGCCAGAGACAGAGGAACTCAGAGCCAGTCCTAAATCAGAGGAGTTGGAAGCCCAAATGGTGCTCTGTATGTGTGATCTTAACAGGCAGTGTATGTGAGATTGCTCATGTGTTTCTCTCTCCCCTTGCTAGAATGTAAGCTCCCTGAGGGCAAAGGCTTTATCTTTCTTGCTTACTGCAATGTTCTGGCTCATATCCCTGACTCAGTATGCCTGGCACATAGTAAGTACTCATCAATAAATGCTGAATGAATAAAGAATTATGTTTATCCAGGCCAGGAGTAGGCCATGGCCTTTATACAAAAGACTATTTTCTGTTTGTATACCTAACTATATACCTAATGTCTGTGATGCTATTTTGTATTAATTATCTTCCTCTTTGGAATGCTTACAGATGGTGAGTGCTGATCTACGCAGCAAAGTGCATTTTTCCCAGCAACTGGTGAAACCACCTAACCAAAATACATCTAACAAATGCATCTAACTAAAGAGAATTTGTTCACTTAGTCTGTGTTAAGGTCATTCTTTACAGAAGAAATTGTGAGGAGCAAAGATTGTGCTATTTCTTCAACTGGAGATTTTATTTATCTCTTTAATAAATTAAAATTGATGATTCCATGGTTTCCTTCATGATATCAAAGANCATCTAACAAATGCATCTAACTAAAGAGAATTTGTTCACTTAGTCTGTGTTAAGGTCATTCTTTACAGAAGAAATTGTGAGGAGCAAAGATTGTGCTATTTCTTCAACTGGAGATTTTATTTATCTCTTTAATAAATTAAAATTGATGATTCCATGGTTTCCTTCATGATATCAAAGACCCAGCTTCCTTTTATCTTTATAATTAGTCTTTCTTTTTTGAGGCAAGTGTTTGTTGCTTTGTGGTTCCATAATGGCCAATACTTCATCTTTCTACATACATCTTCAGATAGAAGTGAGGGAGTAAGGTGATGAAGGTATATAACAGCTGAGTCAGTATCCCCCTCCCTTTTTAAAAAAATTGTGGTGAAATTCATATGACATAAAATTGGTCACTTTAAACTGAACAATTCAGTGACATTTAGTTTATTCACTATCCAGTTCCAAAACATTTTCATCACTGCAAAACAAAATCCGTCCCCATTAAGCAGTTGTTTTCCTTTCTCCTGGGGAAACCACAGCCCTTGGCAACTACCATTCTTCTTTCTGTCTATGGATTTACGTATTCTGGTTATTTTGTATAAATGGAATCATTCAGTATGTGACCTTTGTATCTGGCCTCTTTCACTTAGCATAATGCTTTAGAGGTTCATCCATGGTGTAGCACGTGTCAGTCCTTCATTCCTTTTTATGACTGAGTAGTTTTCTGTTGTGTGTGTGTGCCACAATTTATTTATTCAGCTGTTGATGGGCATTTGGATTGTTTCAGCATTTTGGCTATTGTGAATAATGCTGCTGTGAATATTCATATACATGTATTTGAGTAGCTGTTTTCAATTTGAGGGGCCTGTACCTAAGAGTGAAATTGCTGAGTTTGTGATAATGTCTATGTGCTGTTCCTTTTTAGCATACCACCTTCCCAGCACTGTGTGCAGTAATTACTGGCACTCACTGGGGAGTAGACAGGCCTTGTAACCAAGATGTCTGTTTTGGAAGTGAGAGTCAACAGAGAATATTCAGAGCTCTAGGGTCTGTGACCAGAGCAACAGCTACAGAGGGCCAAGTAGTAGTAGGTGTGCATATGAAGTAAGAATTGAAGCATCCTGGATTTTCTTTTGTGAGAAATTAGCTTCTCTGCATTGACCTTTATATCCTTTCCTGGGTTTCAGACTTTTAAGTCATAACATAGACCTATTCTGGCCATCTGAGTACTCACCTGGGGCTGTGATCTCTGTGCTCCATCCAGTTCTCTGTCACAGAGCCAATCCTTTAAGTCCAGGGTCCTAGCGGGCTGATGTCTTCTTTTGGTCAAGCACGAGGTGAAGCCCTTTTGTTTGAACATGCTTGGAAGTGTGCCAGTATCAGGGGTGGTGGTGATGGTAATTGTTAAGATCCAGAGGATGGATCCAGAACTAAAGTGCCTCTCACAAGTATTTGCTCAGTATGAAGTTCAGCTTTAATCAGCCCTGTTCCACCAGCTTCAAAAATGGGAGGCTGGCAGCTTTTCATTTCAGGGTAGTGACCTGCCTGGGAGGTCTAAAGAATGATTCTGACAATGTTCCAAGAGAATCCTTCCCTGCTGTTATGTGCCTGTGTGCAGGTATAATGTGTATGTAGGAGGGTAGAAGAAAGGCAAGACAGGGTGGGCCTTTCTGTTTAGTGGGTGGGTGGAGAGGACTTGGCGTGCTGTGTATGTCACTCACATTTCACATCTCTCTGACAGGCTGTAACTTTAGCAACTTTATGGATAATTTCTTTATTGCTTTTTCCACTGAGATTCATTAAGCTATCAAATTATGGCAGTGATATGGAGACCTCTGCCCGTGTCTCCTGCATTAGTCTAGTTCCTTCAAGACTGACACAGTCCTTTTCCCTCCCTCCCCCACCTCAGCAGTTAGCAACAAAAACACCTAACAAGCAAAGAACCAATTGAAAGTCTGTGACAGTGTCTGCTTTTGCCTCCTAAACTACTATTTCTCAAAGAGTGTATTGGGCCACTTTGGGAATTCTTAAATATATTCTCAGTGTTTTGACCAACAGATATCTGTGATCACCATCTGTCTCATCACACTACTTCTCCATCTCCCAAAGCACACTTGGTAAATCCCTTCTTTAAAACTTGCTTTTCTGTAATAAATGCTACTCTCCCTCTGCCTCAAATCCTTCCTTGATATTCTTCCCTCTGTCCTGTGTCCTCTTCTCCACAATCATCACTTCAGGAGCAGGCTTCTTAGGCCTGCTTCCTATGGTGGATGTGGGAGGTTTTCATTTGTTCTCCCACAGTGTGCATTTCTCCCCCACTCTCCCTCCATGTGATTCAGCTGGGACTGATGCCAGTCATAGTGACTGATTCAGAGAGGAGCATATGATCCAGGCCAGGTAATGAGCGTTACTTCAGGACTTTGGTTGAAATGAGAAAAAGGCACTGCCTTTTTCTACTAGGGCTACTAAACTGGTAGAGTATAGCTGGTAGCAGCTGGGGACAATCTTTGTTACCCTTTGAGGACAATCTACCTGAAAATAAAACCAACACAGAGAAAGGCAGACACTATAGAGATGGAGAAAGAGTGATTTCCAATCACAGCGCTTGAGCACCTTAATCTTACCATACTTGAATCCATTTTTACCTTTGTAGTTATTTCTGTTATGTGGGTCAGTATGTTTAGTTTCATTCTTTGGCCAATTTGGGTTGAGGTTTCCCAAGTGATGCAGTGGTAAAGAATCCTCCTGCCAGTGCAGGAGACTTAGGAGATGTGGGCTTGATCCCTGGGTTGGGAAGATGCCCTGGAGAAAGAAATGGCAACCAACTCCAGTATTCTTGCCTGGAAAGTTCCATGGACAGAGGAGCCTGGCAGGCTGCACTCCATGGGCTTGCAAAGAGGCAGACATGACTTGAGCATCTGAGCACACAATTGGGGTTGGGTTTCTATCTCTTGTAATTGAAAAAGTCTTGACTTATTAGACAGTGCCCATCAGCCCACTGATATCTATACTTCATCTTCACTTTGTTATTCCCTCTGTCATTCAATTGGAGATAGTCTCAACTGTATTCTAATCACTCTCAACTCTTCCCATCTCTGTTACAATCCCATACATACATTTATCTAGGGCTTTGTAGTCTACCAAGGGGCTCCCAAAGAAAGGCAATGCCAAAGAATGCTCAGACTACCGCACAATTGCACTCATCTCACATACTAGTAAAGTAATGCTCAAAATTCTCCAAGCCAGGCTTCAGCAATACGTGAACCGTGAAAGTCCAGATATTCAAGCTGGTTTTAGAAAAGGCAGAGGAACCAGAGANTCCATCCTAAAGGAGATCAGTCCTGGGTGTTCATTGGAAGGACTGATGCTGAAGCTGAAATTCCAATATGACTGGTTCTGGGTTCTATTATGACTTTGGCCCCCATGCACATTTGAGAACCTCTTAACTGTTTCAACTCTTCAACGTCTTTGACAATCCAAGACCTCACACAAAGCCCCTCAAATCATCCACCATCCCTACATATCTTCCTGATAATACATTTTATGCTCCCATGACAGGGAGGGAGCACAGCCACAAAGATGCTAATTCATGCCCTGGCCCTGCTGCCTATTTCCATCTAGGCTCTTCCTGCCGTGCAGATCTCTAGATGGCTACAGACCTACAGTGGTTGCTTCTCTCTACCTCAGCCTTTGCCAATCTGTTCATGATCTTTTCTCCACTTGTTTGATGTCTGAGATTATTTTGCTTTTATATAACTTCTATAGTAAACATTATCAGTTGCATGCTTAGCATTCATTGCTTCCTTCCTAGTAGTACCTAATTTTTGCTAAGAGATCCCTTTCCCAAGGAGGTACATGTGCTTCAGGAGAAGCTAATTCTATAGTCATCCATACAGTTCCTATATAGTTCCTGTATAGTCATCTTTATAGTCATCTGTACAGGTCCTACTTGGGCCAAGAGTAACCGTAATAGTGATTGTGCATGCGTGCATGCTTAGTCATGTCCAACCCCATGGACTCTAGCCCACCAGACTCCTCTGCCCATGGGATTTTATAGGCAAGCATACTGGAGTGGATTGCCTTTTCCTCCTCCAGGGGATCTTCCTGATGCAGGGATTGAACCTGCAACTCCTATGTCTCCTGCATTGGCAGGCGGATTGTTTACCACTGAGCCACCTGGGAAGCCTAGTAGTGATTGTTCAGTTCAGTACAGTTCAGTTCAGTCTCTCAGTCGTGTCTGACTCTGCGACCCCATGGACCGCAGCACGCCAGGCTTCCCTGTCCATCACCAACTCCCAGAGTCTACCCAAATCCATGTCCATCGAGGCAGTGATGCCATCCAACCCAAATGAGTCAGCTCTTCGCATCAGGTGGACAAAGTATTGGAGTTTCAGCTTCAGCATCAGTCCTTCCAGTGAACACCCAGGACTGATCTCCTTTAGGATGGACTGGTTGGATCTCCCTGCAGTCCAAGGGACTCTCAAGAGTCTTCTCCCACACCACAGTTCAAAAGCATCAGTTCTTCGGTGCTCAGCTTTCTTTATAGTGATTGTAGCTCTTCACAAATATTCGTTATACTATATACATAGTAGAATTGCATTTCCTAGGTTGTTTTAGGTAGGTGTGGCCATGTGACTTGCTTTGGTCTATGAAATGTGCATAGAAGTGATATATGTCATTTCCAGGCAGAAGCCTTTAAGAGCTAGTGTATGATTCTCCAGGTGCCCCTCCCAGATACAGTGATTGCTAAAGCATGTGTCGAGATGAAGCCTCCATCAGCCTGGGTCCCAGGGTGACTATTATGGTAGAGCTCCCCCTGCCGACATACACCAGCATATAGTTAGAACAAGAAGTCAATGTTTGCTGTTATGTCACTGAGATTTGCAGTATAAGCAGGACATTCTAACTGATATAGTAATCTCATCTTTATAACAGTGCCTGGGTCAAAAACCTAGTCTAAGCCAAGCCAAGTGAAAGCTTCTCAGTTGTGTCCAGCTTTTTGTGACCCCATGGGCTATACAGTCCATGGAATTCTTGAGGTCAAAATACTGGAGTGGGTAGCCTTTCCCTTCTTCAGGGGATCTTCCCAACCCAGGGATCTAACCCAGGACTCCTTCATTGCAGACAGATTCTTTACCAGCTGAGCCACCAGGGAAGCCCCATCTAAGCAAAGTAGTCATGGCATTTCTTGGTCAAGAAATTGGCTGAGAAAAATGCTGTGACTCACTTGGTACACTGAAATGAGAAGGGGATTTTCTGGGGCCTTGAGCAAAAAAGTTTATTGACTTACAAGAAAGCTACCAGAAGAGGCAAATTCTCTCTTCCTCTTAATATTATGTATAAATGTGAAGCCTGTAGTTACTATAATTACCTTGCTACAGGGATAAAGCCAAAACAAGGGAGAGTGGTATCAAAAGGATCTCAAAGAAATGGTGCCAAAATTCAGATGGAATCATAACTGATTATTACTCTTTGTCTGGAATTTTTTCAGTTAGATAAGCCAATAAGTCCCTTTTACTGTTTAAGCTATTTGAGTTGAATTTCTTATATATCTCCACAAAAGTAACCTAACAGTTGTAACTTCTTTCTTAGTTCTTATCTTTACTTCTCACTCATTTATGTAGTATCAGAGAAATAATAGCTAACGATAGTTCATTTATAGAAGACTTATTATGTGTCTGGCACTATTCTAAGTGCTTTCTAGACAGATTCTGATTCCATTTCAGAATAGAGCATATATGTGTGAGCTCCTTGAGAACTCTTCTTATTTATATCTATTTCTCCCACAGTGCTGATTTGGTACAAACAGATGCTAACCGAATATTGAATAATTGAACAAATATAAATTGAGTTTTAGTCTTACAGAGTTCATAGTATTTTTGACCATCTAAGTCTCACAAACCTAAAAGACTGAGACCAACACTGGACATCATAAATGCTGTTAGGTACTAAACTGAAGTTCCAAAAGGCATGTTAAAGGCTGTGAAGAAAAGATAAGCATTATTGGGTGAAGGTTGGGAGTGAAAAGCTTTTGAAGAAAATCAGATTTGTTCTTTAAAAAAACAAAAGCAGATACGGATAAGCATAGCAGAGTGGGAGGGTGGATATTAAAGTTAGGGTAATAACAAGCAAGAGTATTGTGTCAAGAAGGAATGTGGTGTACTGAAGAACATTCAGTACATTCAATTTAGGTTCTCAATAAATGTTAGATATTTTTTCTCATCATGAGACAATAGAGAGCCTTTTTCCCTTGAGATATTTGATGCGGGCTTGATATAAAAGAGATGTTATGGCCACTACTCTGACTACTTATCTCCTTACCTGCTCAAACCCCTTGCACATAGTAAGCAGTCACAGATGTCTGTAAAATTTCAGACATCTATTAATGCACTATTTCTCTCTAGAGAAAGAAGTTTCTAAGGGCTTGTCTGCCAAGCATTCTACATGTCTTCTGGCTCTCTTAACCCAATGCTGGGCACATACTGTGGCACAGTTGGACCTTAGTTAAATACTTGATTGAATTGATTCAAATTATCTGGCTTGGGAAAAACTTCTTTACCTAGTGAGCCTGGCTTTTCAGTACATCAACACTTCATCAAACCCCTGTCAGATCAGATCCTCAATAGGGTATCTTAAATGCATGCTATTAAAATACTTAAATAGAAGTCCCATCTGTTTGAATAGACTGAGCCTGATGAATCAGCCAGAGAGGTGGGAGGCTGATCCAGCCAGACACGAACCAGTCGGGTGGGGAACAGGCAGCTCTGTCTCCCTTTGCCACCCTAGAGTGCTTATGCCAGAATGTACAGATTTATAAACAGAAATCAGTTAGCAAATATGAGGGCTGAAGCATGCCACAGGGCAGTGTCTGTGGGCTAATCAACAGAGATCTGGCTGGAGCCCTTCGTCGCAGCTGCAGATCATGCTGAAGGGCGTGTCAGAGCAGGAGAAAGAGGAGCCCAGGGACTTGCCCCTTCCATAATTCTTGCACCTCTGGAATCTAGATCTTGTTTTCATGCAACTGTAAAAAACAACTTTATTTTGGGAACTGTCACTGGAAAAAGTCAGCAAGGACTTAAAGACCTAAGATAAAATACAATGATGGAAAAGTGTTGAGAAAGCTGCCTTTTTATTCCCCAAGAAGGATTTTGCACAGACATCCATCCTGATGAAGTGTCATCAAGCCCTCATTTCCAAATGGTCTAGGCTGCCAGAGTCCTAATTACAATCAGATTCTCAACCCCACTGTCTCCCTTTTCCCACCTCCCCTGATATACCCTGGATGTGGATCATACTCTTTGGTGCTGCATTAAAAAATGAAAAATTTTTTTTGGGGTCACTCTTCACCACACCAAAATACATGTTAAAAAATATTCTTTCTGAAGCTCCATTCCTCTGATAACATTTAGGACATGAGGCCTTGTGCACAATAGATGCTCAATAAATAGTTTGTTCAATTAACATGAATCATTTCTCAGTTTCCTGCGCTAACAAGAAAAAAATGTGATGTGCTTTCTTATCACCACTGATCTGATTTCTCTTTTGTTCTACTGTCAACTTTGCCCCTCCATACCCATGTCCTTAACCCAGCTGCGCATATACACATGGAAACACAGTCCCACTCTATCCCATTGGGGTTATTTTATTGCTTCTTTAGGGTTTTTTTTTCAGAGTATTTTTTTAAATTAGAGGAGAAGTGAAAAGAATAATGTATAAGTCAGATGTTCTGGATTCTGTTCCTACCTGGACCATTTTGTTTGGATCTAAGGTAAGTGAATATGTACTCAGATTCCTCATCTCAGATATAGTAATAATAATAATATATGACTGACTCACCTCCCAGGTTGGTTCAAGTGTCAAATGAGCTAATATATATGAAAGTCTGAGAAAGAGACAAAGTACTTTAAATGACTCTTAGTGTAAAAACCTAACCACTTCTGAGTTCATGTACCCAGTAAAACACATACAGTATCAAAAAAAGTATAGGAGAGGCCCTGTGGTTGAGATTCTGCACTCTGCACTTCCACTTCAGGGGGTCCAGGTTTGATTCCTGGTTGGGGAACAGATACATGTAAAAAAAAAAAAGCCTTCCATAGTGTGTCCCCCTGGGAAGTGGGCCACTTCTCACTTTCCTCCTCAGGAGAGGCTAACTGGCTGGTTTCCTGGGCCCACATGGGATGCTTTTACTCTGATGAATTCAGTGGGGCCTAGAGTCAGGCCCTCAGCTTTGCAGCATCAGAATTCAGTTTTGGCAGAAACTGAGTTGATTAGCCTCAAGATGCTGACTCATGCCCACTCACAGGAGACTGATAAATAACCAGAATGCCCGTTTATTAATTTACAGTGGGGAACATTTAGCCTGCTCTGTACCTTTGCTCCCTATAGACCAGTTGCAAGAGAAGAGGAAATATCAGAAGGTTGCTCAGTGAACAAGGAACTTTGATAAGGGGAATAACATCAGGCTCTGCTCATTTGGCTTTGCTATCTTAAAAGGAATCCGCTCTCCAGAAAGTCTGATGTTTCTGACACCCTGGCAGGCACCCAGTTCTAGAATTTTGCTGACATGAGTCAGAATGTGCCAAGCATTCCCTTTGCTTGACCAGCCCTCTTCTGACCTACACATTGTTATTTATATATGTTGATCCTTTTCAGACCTCCCGCAATGGTTCCCAGAGCCAGTCTGCTAGCCAGGCTGGGGTTTATTGCCCCAACAGCACCTAGAGGATTTACAAAGAACGATTTTTTTTCCCTCAACTAGAAATTCTAATTTATTGGATCTGGAAGGGTGTAGGAATCTGAATGTTTACAGGATCCTGAGTGACTCTGACCATTAGCCAGGTTGGGGAACCACTTATTTGGCTAAGAATCTATACTGTCCCTTTAAGATGACTTTGCATATTCTGATCTGATCTGTTCTGAACTGACTGTATAGGTTAACTCTGAGAACAGAATATTATTTCCTAGGTCTCAAGGGCCAATCAGTGTTGCATCCTTGAACCAACCTTCCTTCTTTCCTTCTTTCCTGTCTTCTTTCTTTCTTTTCTTCCATAAATATTTATAAATACCAATGCATAAGGAAGCTTACCAAGAGAAGATTGTGGTAATCAACACTTCAAGCGCCAAAAGCAAAAGCTGTTTTTAGGTGATAATAGACTGAGGATTAGGATATATATAATCCCAGTGCATAGACCACTCTGAGGCCAGCCAGTGAAATCAAGGCCTGACATGAAACAATCCAGAGACAATTTCCCTGTGGTAAGTAATGCTGGGTCTTGGTATACTTCCTGAGCTGATGTCCTCTAGGAAACAACCTTGTGCCCACAAGTGGCCCTGATGGAAACTCTAAGGACCATGTGTCCATCCCACTTAGGGCCAAGAAAACACGTCATCATCTTTCCTCTCAAACATGGTTCTCATCTTACCAGCACCTGACAATGGCTAGCTTCTGTAAGAGTACCAACATCAGGGGACTCAAATGAGCATCATCTAAGGAGGGGTGCCAACAAGTAACGGGTATCTCAATATACCAGCCATTTTGTCTCCATAGTTGATAAGCTTTATGCATCACAAAAGCTACTGTTAAGGGTTAGTATTCCCATTTTCCAGATGAAGAAATTTAACCTCAAAGAGGTTAAATGAGTTGCTAAAGGGCATACAGGCAGTAAGTGGTAGAACTGGGATTAGAATCCAGGCCCACTCAGTTTCCAAGTTCTATACCCCTTCCCCATGACCCCATGGTGCTTAGTAAAGAGGGCTGTGTGTGTGTATGTTTTTTTTTTTTAAGAAGTTTTGAGCATAAGATTCATTGTGCTATAGCTAATACTTAAAATTTCTTTCTACATAATAATGTATATACGTATAACAATTTATGGGATTCCCAGGTGGTTCAGTGGTAAAGAATCTGCCTGCCAATGCAGGAGACACAGGAGATGCGGGTTAGATCCTTGGGCTGGGAAGATCCCCAGAGGAAGAAATGGTAACTCCAGTATTCTTGCTGGGAAAATCCCATGAACAGAGGAGACTGGTGGGCTATGGTTTGTGGGATCACAAAGAGTCAGACACAACTGAGCACAACAACACAGCACCATACCAATTTAAATATCGATATATATAGTAGCATCCAAGTTGACATTTGGTGATGCACTAAGTCTGATTCCTTTTTGCTATTTATCTGGGGACAGGATTGGGAGTCAGGATACCTGATTATAGTCCTGGCTCAGTCATGTACTCACTGTGTGCCTTGAGAAGCTCCTTTTTCCTAGCTGAGCCTCAATTTTTTCATCTAGTCAGATGAAAGTGAGACTAGATCTAGGGTTGAACTAGATCTCTAACATGCTAGGATTCTAAGAATCTGGTGACAACAGTCACCATCTTTCTTAACTATGTTTATATCAAAGCATAGCAATTGAATTCTAGAAGAAAAGAAAGTTGGACATATATATTATTGTTGTTGAGTCACTCAGTCGTGTCCGACTCTTTGCAACCGCGTGGACTCCAGCATGCCAGGCTTCCCTGTTCTTCACTGTCTCCCAGAGTTTGCTCAAACTCATGTCCATTAGTCAGTGATGCCATCCAACCATCTCATCTTCTGTCATCCCTTCTCCTCCTGCTCTCAATCTTTCCCAGCATCAAGGTTTTTTCCAATGGAACATATATATTAGAAAACTATTAAAAAAAAACACATTTATTAAGACCTATATAGATGCCAGGGACTATAATAACTAATTTACAGACTTTTGATTAATTCTTATCACATCAACTATTTTTACTTATCCATCTCTCAGGAACAGAGAGAGAAGTACTTTGCCCAGGACAGCGTGTCCAATGGGTAGAGAAGCCAGTACTGAAATCTAGAACTGATTCTACAGCTCTCTCTCAAATGTGGTCCTACCCTCTAGTCTCTTGTTTTATGGTTCCCATAAATGGTATGATGACTATTTAGAACATTTCTTAAAGTTTCATTTGACATTACCTGACCTTGAAATATGAGGAAAAAGCAGCCCACGCCATTGTAATGGAATTTTCCTGGAGACTTTTGTTATTGTACGATTATCTCTCCCTGGGAGGGGGGCTATAAAAGTCAGACTGAATATGGGCTTAGAGAGTATGTTTTCATTTCAACTGTATAAGAGAAAACATTATACTGGTCAGCAGACCCTGGCTATAAAATTGGTTCTATTTGTTAGCTTAATTAGTATCCTTTGTTTTCCTAATATTAAGCTCATAAAAGTTAGCCCCAGTTCCTTTGACTGGCTCTAAATAGTAGGAAGTAAATCAATGAAGGAAAAACTCCTTTTCTGTCTGTTACTGATCCTGTGGAGATGAAAAAAAGAGAGAGGAAAAGATGGTTACTGGCAGGAAAATAGAGAACTAGCAAAGGTTTGGCTCTTGTACACACTGGGGTGGATGCATCTGACTTCCATCCTCTTCAAATGATGCCTCGATACCTACCTGTTGCCTCTGATCTTCCTGGACAGGAAGTCAGGTGGCTAGTCTGAGCAATGGTCTAGAAAAAGCCATAAACACACCAGTCTAACCCTAACCCTAACCCACCCTATCAGCCTCATCTTCACCAGGGATGATGCCTGAATCAAACCACAAGAGTGTCCAATCCTGGGACCAGAGAGAGGAGAATAGGGAGGAAGATGGAGGTAGTGTCCTTACTTACTTCCATTGTCTTGCTCACTACCCACAGGAAAGGGTTCTGTTTCTCTTGTGTGCCTTGAATTACATGTCACACAGGTGGGTTGGTGAGAATTGAAAAAAGCTGTCTATAAATTGCTCAAACTAATTTATAAGTCATTCTGCAACATGTACTCAAGTCTGCACTTTCAGTAATGTCAGAAAAGGTTGCTTTACTTTTATATCAATAGGTTATGGCATTTTTTACTAAACATAAGAGTGACACAAAGCTGAAAAGTAGAACCACAGAACCAAATCAGAATGTGAAATTGTCTAGACAGTCTAGAGTGTTTTGTCTAACTCAGTAAGTTAAAATGTATCAGAAATAATTGCAGAATTCTACATTTAGGCTAAAAAAAGAAAACCAGCTCTGCAGGATGGAGATTACCTGGACCGTGTTCATTCATATAAAAGAACTGGGAACTTAACCACAAGTTGAATATTGGCCACCACTATGATGTGTCTGCTAAAGAAAACCAACCCAACCTTTGACTGCAAGAGGGGAAATGAGGTGGAGATGACAGGCAGCCCTGGTCCTATTGCAGTGAGCTGTGATCAGACTGCACTGAAGTACTGGGTTCCCTGGTAGGTACCACAATTCTTGGGGGATACTGACCAACTAGAGCAATGGCAAATAGAGTGGTGAGAGTCAGAAAATCAGAGGGTTGATAGAAATGGTCATATTTAGCCTAGAGAAGAAAAAAAAAAAAGTCAACCAAAGGAACAGCCCAATCATTGCAAATATTTCAAAGGCTCTTATGTGACTGGCAGAATGAATTTGTCCTTCCCTGTCAAGATGTAGAGTAAGACTAAGGAATAGAAGCTAAAAAGTCAGAATTCAGAGCTATTTAGTAGCTGAGCCACTGTCCTAGAGAGGGGGGGCTCCCAGATTCTAGAAGTACCATGTTGTTAAGTCTACCTTTGAGGAGAGCTTTCCATTAGGCAGTGGGAAGTGAGAAGGGAGGAAACATTATTTATTTTATTTATATTCCCTACACCAAAGAGACCACCATTTTCTCTGTTTTCCCCCAGTTGGATTCACTTCTCTGATTTCACCTGATATTTCATATCTTTTTTTCTTCAGCCTTAATTTGGGAGCCACTGACATCTGCTGTGAGTCCAGGCTTGAGGGTTCAAGTCTTGTGACTTTCTGAGCAGGGACCACCACTTTGGAAAACTTGAGTCTCTTAGGAATTCTCCCGACAGTGAAACTTAAGCTCTTGTACTCATCCATTAACTTAATGACAGAAATCCTCACTTTGCTTTTTGAACATATGTTAGGCAATAATTGTTTCTGCTGGAGAAATATTTTTATTATTTCATATATTATACTTTCATTTCTTTGAGTTTCATTTGGTAATTCTTACACACTTTCCCCCTGCTTTTAAAAATAATAGATTTGATAATAGATTAATTTTAATTTGTTACATGAAAGAAAAAAAAAGATGAACAGGAAGTTTCTACTCTGAGGCTTGACTGTGTAGTTAAGATGACACCAGGAGACTTTTCACTGTAAAGTCATCCTTTCAGCCCCCAGAGAGATTGACCACCATAATACCTCCATTCCTTTCCTCACGGCTACTCTACTAGAAAAGGAAGGCAGTCATTCTTAAAATCCTTAGTGCAGGAGCTTAGGAGAGTTTTAGCCCAGATTTCTTTTCAGGAGAATAATAGCTTGGCTTCAAAAACCTTGGAATAAAAAAAATAATAAGAACAATACTGACAACAGCAATAATACTTTCGTAGTACTTACTATGTGCCAGGTGCTATTTAAGCATTTTATGTAATACAATAGTTTTCGCAATAACCCCATAGTAGGTGCTATTATCTCCATTTTGTCAATGGAGAAAATATGTTATGGGGAAGTTATGTAACTTGCCTAGGGTCATGGAAATAACAAGACTATATAACTGAAAGTTGAGCTCATGAGTTCTGGCTCCAAAATCCAGGCTCTTAACCACCATACTAAATATACTATTATGCCATGTACCCTTTCATTTTTAGAACAGTACAATTTCTTAAGATAAAGTCATGACTAAATTTCTAGTTTCAACATCTTATAATCTTTATTTAATGTGTACTTTCTCTGTTATAAAAATAATATTGTTGTAGCTAAGAGTCCTGACTTTAATGCCAGCTAGACCTGAACTTAGACGCAGGCTACTCACTGATAAGTTACTTAATTTCTTTAGTTTCCTTATATGTATATCCATAGATTTTTAAAGAGGATTAAGTGAGATAAAATATGTAATGTGCTTAGCAGAGTACCTGGCCTAGAGTCAGTACTCAGGAAATGTTAGCGTTTATTAATATGTATTATAATCAAATAGAGTATGGCAAGGCTGAAAGTAGAAAGAAGAAAAAAATAAAACCACCCAGAATTCCACCCCTTGAGCTATTTTCGTTTTGTCTTTTATCTGTGTGTAAGAGAAATTAATTTTTTGTTGTTTACATTTCTGAGTGGAGGTCGTGGTAGCTGTTTGCCAAGTCATGATGGGTGTGGAGAGGAAATTTGGAGGTAGATGTTAGGGTGTATGTGTATGCAGAATTACTCGCATAACACAGGAGGTGAATGAGACTCCCTGCTGCTGCTGCTGCTAAGTCGCTTCAGTCATGTCCGACTCTGTGTGACCACATAGACAGCAGCCCACCAGGCTCTCCTGTCCCTGGGATTCTCCAGGCAAGAATACTGGAGTGGGTTGCCATTTCCTTCTCCAATGCATGAAAGTGAAAAGTGAAAGGGAAGTCGCTCAGTAGTGTCCAACTCTTAGCGACCCCATGGACTGCAGCCCACCAGGCTCCTCTATCCATGGGAATTTCCAGGCAAGAGTACTGGAGTGGGGTGCCATTGCCTTCTCCAAAATGAGACTTCCTAAGGGACAAGTAATTTAATCTCTGAATTAGATCTTCTGAGCAGTTCCTGATAAAGACAGAGAAGGAAGCCATGGAGGGCCTCAAGAATGAGAACTACCCCTGTCAGAATGGGCCACCTTTGTAATGTCTTTATCAGTTCAGTCCAGTTCAGTCGCTCTTTGTGTGTCCTTCTCTTTGCAACCCAATGGACTGCAGCATGCCAAGCTTCCCTATCCATAAACAACTCTTGGAGCTTGCTCAAACTCATGTCTATCAAGTCAATGATGCCATCCAACCATCTCATACTCTATTGTCCCCTTCTCCAGCCTTCAATCTTTCCCAGCATCAGGGGCCTTTCTAATGAGTCAGCTCTTCACATCAGGTGGCCAAAGTATTGGAGCTCCAGCTTGAGCATCAGTCCTTCCAATGAGTATTCAGGATTGATTTCCTTCGGGACTGACTGGTTTGATCTCCTTGCAGTCTAAGGAACTCTCAAGAATCTTCTCCAGCACTACAGTTCAAAAGCATCAACTATTTGGTGCTCAGCCTTCGTTATGGTCCAAGTCTCACATCCATACATGACTACTAGAAAAACCATAATTTTGACTAGATGGACCTTTGTTGGCAAAGTAATGTCTCTTCTTTTTAATATGCTGTCTAGGTTGGTCATAGATTTTCTTCCAAGGAGGAAGTGTCTTTTAATTTCATGGTTACAGTTACTATCTGCAGTGATTTTTAGAGCCCTAGAAAATAAAGTCTCTCTGTTTCCATTGTTTCCCCATCTATTTGCCATGAAGTGATGGGACCGGATGCCATGATCTTGGTCTTTTGAACGTTGAGTTTTAAGCCAGCTTTTTCACTTTCATCTTTCACTTTCATCAAGAGGCTGTTTAGTTCCTCTTCACTTTCTGCCATAAGGTGGTGTCATCTGCATATCTGAGGTTATTGATATTTCTCCTGGCAATCTTGATTCCAGCTTGTGTTTCATTCAGCCTGGCATTTCGCATGATATATTCTGCATATAAGTTAAATAAACAGGGTGACAATGTAAAACCTTGACATATACCTGTTGAAGCCTAGCTTGGAGAATTTTGAGCATTACTTTGCTAGTGTGTGAGATGAGTGAAATTGTGCAGTAGTTTGAACATTGGCATTGCCTTTCTTTGGGATTGGAATGAAAACACCTTTTTCAGTCCTGTAACCACTGCTGAGTTTTCCAAATTTACTGGCATATTAAGGGCAGCACTTTCACAGCATCATCTTTTAGGATTTGAAATATCTCCCCTGGAATATGTTTTTATAGCAGTTCTCAATTTGTTGAAAGTAATAATAAGTCTCCAAAAGCCAAGCCTTAGATACTCATGCCAAGAGACACTTATGTAGCCTTTCATCTTCTCCAAGTCATTCTTTTCTGCACAGTTCCTCCCAGGGCCAGCCAAGGGGGCCTCTTCTGTCTTTCTCTATCTCAAGTCAGGCTCTTAGACAAGTGGGAGCACACACAAACCAAGTTAAATTACATTAGTCAATATTTCTGTGAATGCTTTATTAGCAGTGAATCTGGACCAGATAGATTGCTTCCCTGAGGGTGTGCTTTAAGGACAACCACGAGAATCCAAGGAGAAAATATTCATACCTGACCAGACTAAGTTATAGTCACAGCTAATGTTTCTGAGGGATAGTTTAGGGGAGAATTATACTTAGCACTAAAATCCAGACACTGAGGTTACTATTTAATAATTCACTTTCTTTGCTTATTTTTATGCACAAGTTATATATCTTAGATTGGCTTAAAAGTTACTACTTATCCATTAAGTAAATTCATATCTTAAAGATTTCAGATCTTTTGTGTTGCTAGAATCATAACTTAATGAGAAAGATTAAGAAGTGAAAATAATATAATAGATCAAGGGCCTCTTTAGTTCTACAGTTAACCTTTGGGGGAAAATTTCCCCCAAAAGCTTCTTCTTCCACCCACCTATGCATAGATTTTTAAGCTGGGTCTAGTTAGCCATGATTACCTCCTGCTCTCACTATGGGAACTAGTCCTTAATTTGATAGAGACTGTTAGGAAAGGGGGGAAAAATCTGGAAATTGCAGATAAAATTTGAGCACATCTTAGGTGATGTTCTAAAAAGAAATATCTCGTATAAATCTTTTATAGGCATTTAGTAGAAAGTTGTTCGGGACACCCCCAGCAGGTGCAGACACTAATGGAGCGGGTAGGAGTGAGGAGGGGCAGGGTTTAGAAGGAGCAGCGGCTTCCTAGGAAAAGCCCGGATGCAAGGGGAACTCACCAAAGGTTACGACGAAAAGAACACAGCCTTGGGTGTCCAGAGAGTCAGGTTTAAAGAGTCCAGAGATTGAGGTTGTGGCCTTGCCAGGGCACCAGTGTGGGAGATGGAGGTGCGAAGAGAGGACTGAAGAACTGCAAGTAACCGAGGAATCCAGACTCAGAGGAACCTTTAGGGCATTCAGATGAGGCGTTCAAGGCAAACTCTCTCTGAATGCGTTTCAGGGTCGTTTGGCTCCTACGTCAGTAATTTTGGGCTTCAAGTTTTAAAAAATGTGACAAAAATGTAGATTAAACAAGATGGATATGTACTTTTCTCTCAAACAACCTAAAGTTGGAAACTTGGTAGTCCAGAGCCGGTCTGCAGCACCACAATGCCAAGGATGGCGCTTATTCCTCGGCCTGCAGTTTTCCTCTTCAGGACTGCCTCACGGTCAGGGTTTCTGCAACTCCAGCCTTCACACCTACCACACAGGTAGGAAGAGGGAGGAAGTGGGGAAGAACCAAACAAACGCTTATCAAGAGTCAGTCAGTCTGCTTTAAAGGCTATTCACTGTAAGAATCCCCACTGTGATCCCTACTTACATCTTTTAACCCAGTCTGTTTTACTTGACCAGTCCTAACTAAAAGAGAGGCTGTAGAAATAGGATTGTTTTAAGCTTGATATTCAGTTGTTTTTAAATAAAATTGGGGTTTTCTTAGATAAAAGGCAATTATGGATATTAAACACAATAATCAGGCTCTACCATAAACCCCAACCATATGACAGAAAAATTATTTCTAATTCCCAGTTATGTGTTGAGTGAAGCTCTGAGGTGTTCTCTGGATGTCCTTTCACTGATTCTGAGGAAGAACAGACAGTTTGAAGACAGCTGTTTCCAAAAACAAGTCAGAACTAAGTCAGTTTAAGGACAGATAACAATGCTATTAAAAAGAGATGCCTGTGAGAAGGCCTGGAGGAAGTATTAAAACATCATAGTGATGACAGTGGTGGGTAAAGTGATGGGATTATGACTTTCCCAGTTTTCTGTTATGCATTTGTTGTATTTTCCACTTTTTTAAAAAGAAAAATAGAGGATTTTCTGTTGAGTTCTATTTTTACTGTTTTGATACTTCTTTTAGAGGGAAGGCATTTGGGCCAGCCTGCTTAAAGTAAAACATATATCCAACGTGCAAACTAAGCCAAAAGGCCATTAAAATGTGTTTCAGAAACCAGACCAGGGCATTTGAGATTGTCTTTGCATAAACATTTTGTGTGTGTGTGTGTGCCCTTGCATAAACATATTGTGTGTGTGTGTGTTATATTGACTCCATGTCATCTGTAAAGATGCCATAAAGAGCTAGCAAAAGCCCCCAGGAAGGAAAATTAGAAAATGAGAAAGGTGCCCTAGGAGACTAACTGAAGAGCAGGCAACAGCCAGAGGACTGTTGGAAGGGGTACCTGGGTTCTAGGTCTTTGCTCATCCCTGCCTTTAACTGGTGGTAGGATCCTAGGAAAATTAACCTATCTTGTCCTGGTTTTCTTACCTAGAAAATGAGAGAATAGGACAAGATGATCATTAATTTTTTTTTTTACTCCTAAATAGTTTATTTTATGTTATTCTGCAACCAAGAGAGAAAACAGAAATATTGTGCAAGGTAAGGGTAAGGAGGAATGAAAGTAAGCAAGTAGTTTTAACATGGGAACAGGTTTAGCATGCTGACTGCAATTCTAGCGTTAGGAGGGATTCCTCAGATGTACCTTGTTGTAGCCATCCAATTAAAATTCCTGAAAAAAAGGAATTACTTTTGTAATCTAAGCCAATAAAATGGACTAATTCCTTGAGAAAAATTTTAACACAATTTTTTTTTAAACAGCATTAATTCCACAATTCTCTTAACCTTGCCATACAGTTTTCCTTAATACTCCCAGTCCTTTTCTCTTTAAAGCTCCACAGGTCTTCCTGTCTTAAATTTAGAAGCATCCAGGGGTCAGTTTATATTACTTTCTGGATGATTTTTAATTAAAAAAAGTATGTACTTTTAATTGGAAAATTTAGGATATGCATCTGTGTCTGTTTGTGTGCGTATATGCAAGGGATTGCTATGGCTCTTCTAAAAAATTGTCCTGGAAAATATCTTATAATCTAATATACTGCTCTAATGAGATTGTTTTTCTAATGCAAATGAGGCCCGGAATTCAGCAGAAGAAATGGAGCTTCTCTCCCTGCACTACCACACTAATTATACTTATTTTGTTAACACAGCTCTTCCTTGAGCAAAGTTTTGCTCCTTCTTTCCACCAGTAACTTGGGGATCAGGACCTAAAAGTCTGGTTCTTGGGTGGGTGGGGAAGTCAATGAGCCAAATGTTAAGGGAGAGAAATCAGAACAGCACAGATTTAGCCGCAATTTAGTGGAAATGAAGGCTCTTCACCTTCACTGTGGCCTCAGTGCAGCCTCCGCTCCTTGGTCCCTGTGAGCCTTCATGATTACTTGGATCAACATGGGAATTCTAAAGCCTCTGCACTAAGTCCCTGCTTTCATTTCCTTGGCACTGACATTCCATGAAACTCCTCTTTCAAAATCGCCTTCACTGTAACAGAGAAAACTCTTTCCAACCCTGTTCCCTCATCCTACCCTCCAGATCCAGAGAAAGAGGTGCCTCTCCATTTAATGTCTGGGGCCTTCCCTGGTGGTCCGGTGGTTAAGACTTTGCCTTCCAATGCAGGGAGTGCAGGTTCAGTCCCTCATGGGGAACTAAGATCCCACAGTCCTTGGAGTCAAAACACCAAAACATAAAACAGAACAATATTGTAACAAATTCAGAAAATTTGAGTGGACTTTAAAAATGGTCCACGTCAAAAAAAAAAAATTCTTAAAAATGTTAATGTCTGTAATGTATACTCCTCCAGAGTTCCCAGAGACATACCTTTGGGTAAATATGAAGGAGCTGGGCTATCCAGCTCTCGTTAAGCTCAGACTTGGCACATTATTGAAGACTACAAAAGCCTGAGGCAGAAAAGTCTAAAGGGCAGTGTAGGTCTTTGTTAAAAATTCTTAAAGACGTGGAGAAGGGATATGCAAAACTTCCTTAAAATATTTTGTAAAATTCTCACCTTTCTGAATCCCACTTCCTTCTCACCTGCCTCTCCTCTGTCTACTTACCCAATCTTTGCCTCTGGGAGTCAGCTTCATCTTCTAAGTCATTTGGCTTCCGTCAGCTTTTCCCTCTCCCCTCCTGATCACATGGCACAACTAAGGCTCAGAAATTAGCTGTCCAAGAAAATGTTCTTTCTCGTTAGAGCTCAGGGGTGATACTCATCATTCAACATTATACAACAGGGATAAGAATCATACCTTCATACAGTTCTTGCAAAAATTAAGTGAGATAATATATCTTATTAAGTTCTTAGAATAGTAACTCTATTTTGTAAGTGCTGAACACATATTAGTTCCTGTTATTACTAGCTGTATTTTCCTGGCACATCACATTTATTTTTTTTTTTCCTTTTCTAGCAATCCCCCATTTGCTCCTGTTCTCCATCCTAAACTATCTATACTGACCATTTCTGACTTTTTTAAAATGATAAGTTTTTTGAAATATAAATTATCCACTTTCATTTTCAAAGTGCCTATTACTCCTCAAGTCCTTGATTTCTAGAAGGTTATAAGAGAAAAAATACCATGAAAAGAACTTTCCTTCATAGCATGGGCAGTCATGCAGGTACTCCAAGTGGACCTCCCATCAAGAATTTGCTCTGCAGTTTTAAAGGGTATAGCTGACTGTCTTCTTTCAGTACCTCCAGGATCTGCCCCAGCTTTCTAGCCAGGCCACATGCCTTATATACATGCACCTGCCTTACAGAGGTGTTTATCATACATGTACCTGCCTTACAGAGGTGGTAGTTCCTCCCTCCCATCACCCTCTGGTACTGTCAGGCCAGGAGGAATGGGCTTGAGTGGAGTTTGAGAAGAGAGGAAGAAAATTTTGGCAGAAGGTGGGGAAAGGCATGCATATGGACATGGACTGTGGTTTGGAGCAAAAATGTATAAATTATGTTCAGGGAATAGTAAGGTTGTTACAATGAAGCGAAATGTATGAAACAGAGCAATGAAATAGGGGGGTATGGAATAGTATAATCAGTGATGAATGATGACTAGCCTGGAGGTAATTGGTCAAGCGCTTAAGGCAAATGCAAAACTGTCTAGATTTAATGCACGGAGCAAGAGTATGTAATTCAGGCTTATAAATATTAATGATAATTGGTCTTGTTTTTAGAGGGCTTACTGTGTCTGAGTTATTGTGCAAGAACCTCCTAAATGGTCTCCCTGAATTTCTTTGTGTTCCACTAATTCTTACGTCAACAGAGCAGCCACAGTAATTTCTAAAAACTGCACATCTGATCATATTGTTGACTCCTCCCTCATCCTTCTTAAAATTCGTACTAGTTTCTCTTCATTCTGAGAAAGACCAAAATCCTTTTCATGGATGACTAGGTCCTGCCCAATCTGACTCCAGCCTTTTCAGCTTCAAATCTTGTTCTCTTTTGGTTCCATAACCCAAGTCCTGCCCTCTCCTGGCAGAGTGCTTTCACAGATGCTCTTGCTTATCCTAGACAGCTCCTGCCAGTACCTCTTGGTCTGGTTAATGCAGCTTTATCCTCTAAATCTCCATGTAAAGGACACATTGTCAGGGAAGTCTAAGCTAGATTCTGTGTTAATCTCTCTTGGAATTTTCCTTCATAGCATGGACAGCCATGGAGTTACACCAAATGGATCTCTTGTTAAGAATTTGCTGTGCAGTTGTAACGAGTATAGCTGACTGACTGTCTTCTTTCATTGCATCCAGGACCTGCCCCAGCTTTCTAGCCAGGCCACAGTCTTCCAGGTAGCCCCAATCTAATGACTAGACATAGTGCGTAGTCCTAGTCCCTGGTCATTCTTGTCCAACATGGAATTCCTCTAATGGGCAACCTTTGTTCCTAGGTCCCTCTCGACGTGGCCGAGCATTTGAGAGATCTGCACTGCAGTCTGAGACTCTTCTGCCCAATTCTGCTTCCTCTGCCCTTAACGTTTCTCAAACATTAACCCCTCTGCTGCTACTGCTGCTAAGTCACTTCAGTCATGTCTGAGTCTGTGCGACCCCATAGACATCAGCCCACCTGGCTCTCCTGTCCCTGGGATTCTCCAGGCAAGAATACTAGAGTGGGTTGCCATTTCCTTCTCCAATGCATGAAAGTGAAAATGAAGTCGTGTCCAACTCCTAGCAATCCTGTGGACTGCAGCCTACCAGGCTCTTCCATCCATGGGACCTTCCCGGCAAGACTACTAGAGTGGGTTGCCATTGCCTTCTCTGTCCAGTTGCCAACTCAGCCAACTGAACTGAGAAGTACTCACTCCATGTGCTCAGTCGTGTCCAACTCTTTGCAACCCTGTGGACTGTAGTCTACCAGGCTTCTCCGACCATGGGATTTTCCAGGCAAGGTTACTAGAGTAGGTTACCATTTCCTTCTCCAGGGGATCTTCCCGACCCAGGGATCAAACCCAGGTTTCCCACATTGGAGGCAGATGCTTTAAACTCTCAGCCACCAAAGGTTAACCCCCCCACCCCCTACCAAATCTCTTATGCTTATAATTCTGTCTTTGCAACTGTTCCCTGGAGGACCCAAATGACACATAGCACTTAGAGCTTTTTAAATTGATATATTTATTTGTATGATATCTAATGTTTACACCATACTGAAAAATTTGTGAGGGGAAGGTCCAGTTTTGCACTCAAAATTATATGCTTAGTTATCTTCCAGAGTACAAAAAGGCACTTAAAAGCTATTTATGACAAGAAAGTAAAGCATTTTTACATGCATTATTATCTCACTAATCCTTTGAGAGTGGTTCTATTTTTGTGACATTTTGATGATGAGGAAACTAAATGAGAGATTAGCCCAAATTTGGATCCAGGTGTGTCTGATGTTCTGAACTGCTTCTTAATTCCTTTCTGCTCAGGTAAAAATGAGGATCAAAATGATTCTTCAACTAGGGCCCTTGGGTTTTTACCTTGCTGGGTCCTTGATTCATCAAATATTGTAAGCTTGATTTGAAAGCTATCTTGCCAAATTAATCTTTGTATTTCTAACAGTGACTGACACTGAGAAGTACTCACTCCATGTGCAGCAAACCAGATGGGCAGCGATGATGCTTAAAGATGATTCTTGCCACCTCTGTAGATACCAGTAGAGGAGTGTGTCAACTCTATGGATTCTCAAGAGGAATCGATGTCCAGGACTCTGGAGCACAATCTTCTTAGACCACAATTCTTGTCCCCCAGGCATTGTCCCCTGCAAAGTTTCCATTAAAGCTGCAAAGAGAAAATAGTACACCTGAGAACCAATCACTTTTCTCTTGCCTTCAGAGTCATGATGTACTTAACACAGCTAAGAGTAAATGATTACGGCAGAGCCTGGGAGGAAACTTCGAGAAAAATTTAGCCAATTTATTTCACAGGGGGAAGAAATTGAGACCCAGAGAGGTGAAGAAACTTGCCCAAGTAGCTGAGGTAGAACTGAAACTGGGTCATATATTTCTCCATTCCTGACTGCCAGCTTGCAGAAGAATCTATGGATCTTCATTTTGCTTCTTAGCAAGAAGGATAAACTTTGCTTCAGAGAGAGTCATGCAACCCCCTATTGCTGCGATGTGGCCCAGGGAGAGAGGGATGGAATGAATACAGGGTTCTAGAATAGCAGTAATGTGCAAGAATCGGTATTTCCTAGACAAGCCTGACTTGTGAAAATAAGATATACTCACTGGCAAGAGAAGTGTAATTGCTTGACTATAGATTGCCTAATATAGTTTGTATCTTATCATTGCAAAGTCTGAGCGAATCTGAGTTCTCCTGCACTGCTTCCTCACATCTTTAATTGTTCTGGCCTAGAGCAATCACTGCTTTCTTTCAAGGAGCTCTTGCCACTGTGCTGACATTGAGTGTCTCTGTGTGAAGATTTGTGCCTTTCTGGTGTTGTTTTCATCTTATAAATTAAAAAGGAGGCAAAAATAGATCCTGCCAAAGGTCACATCACCTCAATGTTAGGACCAGTCTCTCTTCATTTACAAAGGGATGCTCAGCCTAGGAGAGATGGCCCAGGTAGCCCTGGTTCTCTTCCAGCTGCTGGTCCTCTCTGGTGCCTGTCAGCCTGCCAGAGCCAATGCCGCAACTCTCTTAGTGCCCATCATTATCCTGGTTGGCAAGGAGGCCCTGCTGGGTTTGGAGAGGGTCAGGGCATAGGGCCAGCCAAGATGAGAGGCCACAGAGAAGAAATGAGGAAAAAAATCCTGGGGAAATGCATCAAAACAATGCTGAGAACACAACTCTGGCTATAGACTAAAGATTGGCAAGACAGTGAAATAGCCCCATTCAAGGTCAGAGCAGTGAGGACATTCTCAAGTTGGAAACTGAAATCAATTCTCCTTTCCTTTCAGCCTGGCAGCTGAATCTGGTGGGTGCCTAGGAAGCTAGAACACTCAGAGACAGCTCTGGCAGCTGCATGAGCAAAAGGTGAAAGGGCCCACAGATACAGAGCCAGGGCCAAACAGGAGCCATCCTTTGACTCTTGTCATGGGTCCCTTCCTAATAAAGGCAGAGCCACTCCATGGCCCATGAAGGGCATTGTGGGAGTATCTATTCTTGTGGGCTCTCATTTTCATCACAATTGGTTTTCCATGTGTTTGCTTTTAAAATAAAGGAATCATATGTCCTTGTAGCTAAGACCATGTTTTGATGAGAGTGGGAATGGGAAGAGGCTCTTCTTCTACCATGAATTTTAAAATTCAGGGCAGGAAAGCTGCTGCCCTTCTTACCAGAATCAGTTCTTGCCAAGACAAGTTCAAATGTTTTGGATCAATGGAGCAAAAGGAAGGAGGTGGGGGGAATATAGAAAAATAGAGCTCCTTTTCTCTCTTCTGCTTCACTGCTTAATGGGTGCATAAAGGTGAATGTTTAGGAGTTGAGAAGGAGGCAAGGGAAAATAGTGTCCAGAGGAAGAAAAAGTATCACAGAAAGAGAATTTTTAAAGAGAGAATAAAATCCATAGTTTGAAATTTTTAGCAGGAAAGACACATTTTTCACACGGATACAATTTACGTAGATCTGTGAATGAGCAAATAAATTGAGAAGGGAAAGAGAAAAACAATGCAATGGCCAGAACGAGGTCTGCTGGAGGCAGGTCTGCTAGCTGCTGTGACAGACAAGAAAGAGAAAAGATGTGTTTGGAGTGAATTTTCACATTTCAAGTCAACATTTACTGAACACCTAAATTAGGTGCCAGGCATTGTGCTGGATACTGGGTATTCAGAAGCCTCCATGACAAGAGTTATACCACTAAGGAACTTGGATTCTGGAAGAGAAGAGAGATCTGTTCACAGACAATCTCAAAACAAGGCATAATGTGACAGATTCAATAGAGGTACAAGCTACATGCTACAGAAGACAGATGAGTCTGACATGAATTCCATCTAGCAGAGCACAGAAACTGTCACAGAGGAAGTAACATTTGATCTAGAATGTGAAAGATGAGGTTTTTTTTTTCCCCCCCTTTTCACTGTGCTTTGATGTTTTCCTTATATGAAAAGGTGAATTTATTAGCTTAAGAAAATTAAACCTCTCCATTTTGCATTATAGCAACTTCAGGAACAGCATGTGAGATGACTCATTGGATATGTTATTGTTGACTGAAAAAGTACACGCTACCTAAACGTTGAGAGTTATGTTTTATTCCATGAAAATTTTAGGACTTAAGCCTGAGAGGCAGCATCTCAAGTAACCTGAGAGACCTTCTTTGAGGATGTGGGACAGAGGGGAGAGCCAGGTTACATACAAATTTTGCAACAAAGAGCAGGAAGGTTGAATGTCAAAAGTCTTTTTTTTTTTTTAAATTAAGGAAAACCAGATACCTCAAGTTAAGAAATTTAGAGCTTTTCTATGTATGGAAGGATGCAAGAGACCTCCCACATAAGTCATTCCTTTGATAGTACACATCAGCTATGTAGGGCCAGTATCCTGTGTTTTTCACATCCTGAGCTTCCTCAGGGTTCATCATAGGGAGTGGCTGCAGTTTGATGGCTGCTAGACGTCAGGTATTCATTCCTTCCCGAGTACCCTCAGTTCTCACCAGCTCACCTTCTGATCGTGGCTGCAATTGTTGATGATTGTGACATCCTTTGTTTACTGATATGGCAAGAAATATTCCATTTCTCATTACCTATCAGAGGTGAGGTCCAGACACAGTTGCTCCAATAGCCATGCAAAGAATCTTATGGAAACAAGAGAATTCAGAGTCTAGAGAACCAAACTAGCTACAATGAGTAGAAACTTCTCCAGGGTAAAGGGCAACTCATTATTTAAGAAAATCAATTTTGCCCCTCCCTCAATAATATGCAATTATTGCATTCTTATTATACCTCAGATCATATTTATAATCTATTATTTTTACATGTGAAATTGCTTTAAGAGCATAGCAAGTATTTAAAGTTAGAGATTGGACTACTTCACTCAGATGTTTTAACCAGATGTCTGCAAACTTTTTCTTTAAAGATCCAGATAGCAAATATTTTCAGCTTTGCGGGCCACATGGTCTCTGTTGCAATTACCAGTTTCTACCTTTACAAGCATGAAAACAACCATAGGCGCTATATAAATGAATGAGTATGACTGCTTTCTAATAAAACTTTATTTACAAAAACAGTGAGCTGGATTTAGTCCCGCTGGTGCTGCTAAGTTGTTTCAGTCGTGTCTGGCTCTGTGTGACCCCATAGACAGCAGCCCACCAGGCTCCTCTGTCCCTGGAATTCTCCAGGCAAGAATACTGGAATAGGTTGCCATTTCCTTCTCCAATGCATGAAGGTGAAAAGTAAAAGTGAAGTCACTCAGTCGCGCCTGACTCTTAGCAACCCCATGGACTGCAGCCTACCAGCTCCTCCATCCATGGGATTTTCTAGGCAAGAGTACTGGAGTGCATTGCCATTGGCCATAGTTTATTGATCTCTGCTTTTAATCATCCAGAGAAGGCAGTGGTACCCTACTCCAGTACTCTTGCCTGGAGAATCGCATGGATGGAGGAGCCTGGTAAGTTACAGTCCATGGGGTTGCGAAGGGTCAGAAATGACTGAGCGACTTCACTTTCACTTTTCGCTTTCATGCACTGGAGAAGGAAATGGCAGCCCACACTAGTGTTCTTGCCTGGAGAATCCCAAGGACGGCAGAGCCTGGTGGGCTGCTGTCTATGGGGTTGCACAGAGTCGGACGTGACTGATTCGACATAGCAGCAGCAGCATTTAACCATCAGTTTAATCGACTCTCCTCAGACTCTCCCACCTCTGTAGCATGAAGGGCAGTTCAGTTCAGTTCAGTCACTCAGTCATGTCCGACTCTTTGCGATCCCATGAATTGCAGCACGCCAGGCCTCCCTGTCCATCACCAACTCCCGGAGTTCACTCAGACTCATGCCCATCGAGTCAGTGATGCCATCCAGCCATCTCATCTTCTGTCATCCCCTTCTCCTCCTGCCCCCAACCCCTCCCAGCATTAGAGTCTTTTCCAATCAGTCAACTCTTCGCATGAGGTGGCCAGAGTACTGGAGCTTCAGCTTTAGCATCATTCCTTCCAAAGAACACCCAGGGCTGATCTCCTTTAGAATGGACTGGTTGGATCTCCTCACAGTCCAAGGGACTCTCCAGAGTCTTCTCCAATACCACAGTTCAAAAGCATCAATTCTTTGGTGCTCAACCTTCTTCACAGTCCAACTCTCACATCCATACATGACTCCTGGAAAAACCATAGCCTTGACTAGATGGACTTTAGTTGGCAAAGTAACGTCTCTGCTTTTGAATATGAACGGCAGAGCAGATATCAGTTAAGAGCATAGTCCTCCTTTCCAGCCCCTCATCTGTATTTTCTGAAGAATAATTTCCTTTCGTATTTTAAAATCAAAGCATTCCATTCTACCTTCTAACTGAAATTTCTGCCTCCATTTTTTCTACCTCTAGCCAAGCATGTCTTAACAGATACATGGATTAATCTTCTCATGCCTAGCAACAGCTATGGCTAAGCTGCTCTGGAAACAGAATTTCCAGAGCTTTATCCTGCACTGTGGCATAGATTGCCAGTTGTTAGCCTCAATGTTTATTCTTCTTTCCCTAGTAATATAACCCTCAATATTACTTAGGCATATAGCCACCCAGAATGCAGGCACTTTCCAGTTTCCTTGTAGCTGACCATGACAAGGTGATTAGGATCTTGCTAATGTGAGGTAAAAAGAAACATTGTGCGGCACCTTTCAGGAAACCATTTTAAAAAGCAGGGGTGTCTTCTGCCCTTCTTCATCCTTTCTCCATTATTCTGCCTGGAAAATTGACGTGATGACCAAACTCTAGCTCTTCTCTTTGTCCATGAGGGCAGAGACTTTGTCACAGAATGTCAAAGCAGTGATGTGGGAAAGGGGTTAATACTTGAAGATTGTGGATTCTCATAGCAGCCCCAGACCACCTTACTTTGACCTGATCCAGAAATAAACTTTTGCCCTGTTTAAGTCACTGTTACTTGCAGCCATACCTAACTGTGATTAATACCTTGCTTTAAATTTGTAAATAAGGAAATATTTTTTGAAATGAAGACTGAGATGAGTTTCACTGTAGGTCTTAAAATGACTATTTTTAAAAAACAGTAAAGTTTTTAGTCTTAAATCATTGAATATTTATGATTGTCAAATGCAGAAGAGAGCGCAGGTATCTCTGAATTTATTGGAAGTTTATATGATAGCTTGTTAATGTTTTGCTTCTTATCAATTCAAATAACAAAGAGAGGCAATGGAGAAACATTTACTAATATCCTGGAATCTGGAGCCTGTTTGGTCTCTCAACAACACTGTTAAAGCAACAGGGCAAAGGTTATGCTACTGATATAAAACCAGGTTAAATGGACACCATCAGAGTGCTGAACTGAGCAGTACCTCTTAGAAGAGCCAAGGGTGTACATCATCTACAGTTCCTTGTTCCTGCTTGCACTCCAGGCTTGCACACTGCAGCAAGGTTTGCCCCTCCCACCCTAAGCTTGCACACTAAGGCCAATTTTGTTGGAGAAGGTAATTAAGAGAATGTGCCCACCTGAGAGCTGGACCTGTGCATCAGAAGCTCCTCACTCCCTCCCTTGTCCTTGGAATGTTGGTTCTGCCCACCATTCCCACAGTGGGAGCTTTTCCAAGGACACAGCCTTGAAAGAGTAATGTGTTGTTGAGCCATCTGGATTGGATACATGACTAACCAGGTTAAAACCTCTATATGAACTTCCAGATCCTGGCCAGAGAGGTAGGAGAGCATGGAAATCTACTTGTTTTGTGGCTATTCAAGGTAAGTCTCATGAGTAAGTGCCCTTGCTTATTGAAACTGCCACTTATCGATCTGGATTGTGTCAACTGAAACAATAGTCACAACCTAGAAATTGAGAGTTATGTTTTATTTGGTGGGAATGCTTAGGACTTCAAGCCCAAGAGACAGCATCTCAAGTGATCCCGAGAGAACTTTTCAGAGGAGGCCGTGGGGTGTGGGGAGGAGTCAGGTTATATAGAAGTTTGCAGCAAGAATATCAAAAAATCATTATTAATTAAGGAAAACCACATATCTCAAGGAATTTAACACTCTTCTATGTATGGGAAGATACAAGCCTCTAGGCTCACTAAAATAATTTCTTTTATATGCCCCTCAGCTCTCTGGGGGCCAGCACCATGCTTGATTTTTTTTTTATTTTTTACATTCTTAGTTCCTCGTAGGGAGTGACAGCAGCCCAGCCTACAACTGTTGGATCACAAGTATTGTCTCCCTTTTGGGTGCACTTCAGGCCCAGAAATTCACATTTGGAGGCCCCAAATCGCTGATGGCTTTGGCATCCTTGTTTACAGATAAGGCAGGAAATACTTCATTTCACAAAATGATCTACCTGTTTCTTTGGTCTCTCTCTGCTCTTCCCGATCAGGTGCCACTTTGAGAGCCAACACAGCTGCTTGTGGGATAGAAGGATATGAAATAGGACCAGGAAACCCCATAGCTGTCAGCTGATTCTCTCAGCTATTTGGAGAAAAGCTTAGCTTTTGCTCACCAAGCAGACTGCCTGAGTTTTGATTCTGCTGTAGGAGTCCGCTACACACAGAAGCCCCACAGAGCAGCCCTCTTCTGCCTGATTCTCCAGTGCTGAGCAGTATAATTTGTCTTTTCCTTCTTTGCACTCAGTGTGGATGTTCCCTGACATGTTGATTTGTAAGACACAGGACAAAGGCAAGAAGGTTACAATGGCTCTACAAGGTTATACACAGGCCCTGTTTTTCTTTGTCTGCCACTAGCTGGGCAATCTGGAAAAAAAGATTGCCTCTTTCCTGCTGTGCTTTACTTGAGAAAATGAAAAGTAATAAACCTCTCTTCTTTACTTTTATTCCTCATAAATGCTCCAAGGCAGGGACCATCAGGTTCCTGAAAGATTTATCTTTTAGGGGCTCAAGGTATCCCAGTCCATGGCTTATAATTCCAGCCTTTCCTTCTCAAACCCTGCACTTCCTCCTTTTCATACAAAGATGGGGAGATGCTACTGTTCCTCACCCTGATTGTAGGCCACAGTCAGTGCTACACTTTCCTCGGGACTGGTATTTGACACCCCAATGCTGGTAACAATTTCAGGTTTAGTTCTTTCACTTGTGAGGAACCAGAGATAAACGAGGGGACTGGCCATTCTAAGGATATATACTTGGGCTGTCAGTGAGGCTAGAAATCTGGTTGGAGTCAAAGCAGATCTGGAGACAGGCTGCTTTCTCTGGTTCTCTCAAAGACATCTGGCTTCCCTACGTGACTTTCTTTTTGCTCTCTGGATTGGCTTTGTCTTCATTCATTCACCAAATACTTATCACTTACCATATGCTGAGTACTGCTCTAGGCACCAAGCAGTGAACGAAACAGGCAGAATCATGGAGTTCAGACTTGAATGGAAAAAGACAGGAAAAAAACACAGGTAAATGAGTAATGTCAAGCAGCAATACATACTATGAAGAAAAATAAATCCGGATAAGAAGATAGAGAGTAGCAGGGTGCTATGTTATAATAGATAGGATAGTTAGACAAAGCCTTTCTCAGAGGTAAAATTTGAGCACAGATCCAAATGAATTGAGAGAAGGAGCAAAGTGGGGGAAGGTGTTCCTGCAGAGGAAATGGCAGGTATGAAGATCCTAAGGCAAGAATGTGCTTGGCCAGCGAAGGGATCAGCATGGATATTAGCTGTGGCTAGGTTGCTGAGAGGAGGGGGAGAATTCATAGATAACAGGGTTGGAAAGAGGTGTCCTGGAGCCAGATTATGTCGGGGCCCATGCTGCTGCTGCTGCTAAGTCACTTCAGTTGTGTCCAACTCTGTGGGACCCCATAGACAGGCTGCCTCATCTCTGGGATTCTCCAGGCAAGAATACTGGAATGGGTTGCCATTGCCTTCTCCGGTCAGGCCCTGTAGGGCATGGTATAAACAGTCGTGATCTGATTTACAGTTTACGAGTGTTATATGGAGACTAGACTGTAGGGAACAGGAGTGAAAGCAGAGAAGCCAGTCAGGACGTGAATATAGTAATCCAAAGAGAGATGATGGCAGCTCAAACCTGCTACTGCTGGGAAGGCAGGAATAAATTTTGAACAATTTGCTTGTCCATTGGATATTGCCTATGAGGGGGAAAATGAAAGCAAAGTTGACTTAAATATTTTTTTTGGCCTTAGAAACTGGATAATGTTATTTTCTGAGAAGGAAAACAATGAAAGAATAGGTTTGAGTAGGGAATACTAAGATTTTGATTATGGGAACCTTTTTTTTTCTTATACTGGTGAGTTTATTTTAATCTCTGAAAAGCATCTGTCAATTTTCAACATCATTTCTACAGCATACAAAGATAGTAAATTTGAGTATGTCAGTTGAGATACTTGGGGCACAGTGGCAAATATAATCTGAAGTTAGAGAAGTTATAATTTTCATGATCTTTAACAAGTTTAGTAATTTGAAAAAGAATAAAGTAATAACAAAGGAAAGTACTTGACTAGCACGCACTTTGTGTCAGGCACTGTTCTAAGTGCTTTATAGTCTACTAACTCAATCCTCAAAATAACCTACGAGCAAATAGGCATAGAGAGGTTTCTGACTTGCCGTGGATCACACAACGGAGCTGGTGTGGAGCCAGTGTAGAAGCCTATGTAGCTGGTTCCAGAGACAGTGCCCTTAGCCATTCTGCTCTACTACCTCATGTGGTTTTGTCCTTTAGTCTATTGATACGGTGCATTATACACTGGTTTTCACATGTCAAAGTACCTATACATTCCTGGGATAGATCCCATTTAGTTGTAATGTATGATTCTGCTTTCTGGTATTTCGTTGAAGAATTTTGCTTCTGTATTTGTAACGGATATTAGTCTCTATTTTTCTTTCTTGGGTTTTTTCTTTTCTGTCTCCTTTTGACATTACTGGCCTCATAGAATCAGTTGGGAGTTATTCCCCCCTGTTGTATTATTTGGGAGAATTTATGAAGTGTTGGAAAGCTGGGCCTTTCTTTTGGGAAATTTGTCAATTATTAATTCAATTTCTTCACTTGTTAAAGGTCTATTCAGATTTTCTTGGTGCTTCCCTGGTGGCTCAGAAGATCTTTCTTTCTTTCAGATTATCTACTTCTTAAATCAATTTTGGTAGCTCATGTCTTTGTAGGAATTTGTCCATTTTCATCTGTAATGTGTATTTTACTGGCATACAATTGTTCATTGTGTTCTCTTATAATCCTTTTTATTTCTAAAAAGTCACTAGGAAAGCTCCCTCTTTTATTCCCTATTTTAGAAATGTAGATACTTTTTCTTTTTTCTTGATAAAATTTACCAAAAACTTGCCAATTTCTTGAATTTTTCAAAGAATCAACTTCTGATTTTATGTATTTTCCTATTATACATTTCACTATTTCTTCTCTGATATTATTTCTTCCTTCTACTTGCTTTAGGTTGAGTTTTTTAGATTCTTAAGATAGAAGTTTAGGTTATTGATTTTTGATCATTTGTCTCCCCCCCCACTTTATTAAAGTATAACTGACAAATAATTGTATTATACTTTAAGTGTACAGTGTGATGATTTGATACAAGTATGTATACAGTGTCAATTCACCCTATAAGGTTAATTAACACATTCATCACCTCACGTGCTTAATTTTTTTGGTGAGAACACTTGAGTTCTACTCTCTTAGCAAATTTCAATTATATAATGCAGTATTAATTGTAATCACTATGTTATGTATTAGATTCTCAGAACTTATTCATCTTATAGATTAAAATTTGTACCCATTTACCATCTTTCCCCATTTCTTCGACCCCAAGCCCCTGGCAACATTCACTCTACTCTCTGTTTCTATGAGTTAAACTTTTTATTTTTTTAAAGACTGTGTATTATGATAGCATGCAGTATTATCATTTATTATAACGCCCTCTAGGTTAATACATGTTATTGCAAATGGCAGTATTTTCTTTTTTGGGTCTGAATAAAATTCCATTGTGTGTATGTATATATATATTCACCACTTTTTGGTTTTAATCCGTTCATCCTCTGATGGGCACTTAGGTTGTTTCCATACCTTGACTCTGGAGGATAATGCTGCAGTGAACAGAGAGTGCAGATATTTCTTCTATATCCTATTTTCATTTCCTTTGAATATATACCCAGCAGTGAGGTTGGTGAATCATATGGTAGTTCTATTTTTAATTTTGTGAAGAACCACCATACTGAATTTCCAGGTTTTCTAACACCATTTATTAAAGAGATTATTCTCTCACCATTGTATGTTACTGACATCTTTGTTGAAAATTGATACCATATATGCAATGGTTTATTTATGGGCTCCCCATTCTATTCTGTTAGTCTATGTTTCTGTTTCTATGCCAGTACCATACTATTTTGGTTACTATGGCTTTGTAATGTAGTTTGAAATCAGGAATTGGCTATTCAGAGCTTTTTGTGGTTCAATATGCATTTTAGAGTCCAAGAAGCCTGACCTTCAGACAATGTCTAGGAAAGTCAGGACATCAGACATGTACTTTAGGCTATATCAGATAAACTGGGAACATTGTTTTCTTTGCTACTAATTCTGCTGAACCAGAGGGAGTCCTTTCTGGGAGTGCTTAGGAACCAAATAGAGTCACTTCTTTGTTTTGTGTGGTTCTGGGGAACTTGTGAATCCTGAGTCCTGATAGCTCTCAGAGCTAAGTGGTTTGAGAACCATTCCCTTGGGTGGCCACTGTAAAAGTTAGGGTCCTAGATGTGTGGACCAGATTCTCTCAGGGAGAAGCTGGAGGTTTGGTTTTACTACTGGAGTGAGCCAGGGGTTACAGCAGGAGCATGCCTATTCACACTCCTGAAAGGATTCTAGTCAGCTTCCATAGGCAGGCTGATTAGAAGCCAGGACTTCAAGCAGCATCTGGTAAAATATGCAGTCAGACGTCAAAGGACAGGACTCTTCGAGCGGTGTCTCCTCCCCTCCCCACCCCACGGTCCCTGCTTGGAAGCCCTGGCCCGCCTTCTCTGCCATCAGGGTTAGTGATGGGGGGGGGGGGTTGTGCCTGGAAGCACGTCTGGGGCTCAGGTGAGCCTCGGGGATGCAAGTAAGAGGGCTGCTGAAGGGAGTGGGGACCAGATGCTGACATACAGCGCAGGGCTCAGAGTCCAGTGTACACCGCTCAGCATGGGGGAAGGGGTGTGGGCCCCTGTGGAAAGCTGGGGTTCAGGAACAGGGGAAGGTCCTGGCCCCCCCTTAAGCTTGACCTCTTACATGACCAAGGATAGGTGGCTCCCAGAGGAATGGTGTCCAGGTGGACCTGGAAGTGGGCGGATTATGGGACTAATGGACTAAGGAGCTCAGAGGGAGGGAGGGGAAGGCTGCCTCCTCGGCCTGTATTCTCACTGCCCTCCGGAGGGTCCTGGCCCTTCCCTTTCCAAAATAAAAGGCCTTAAGAGAGCAAAAAAAAAAAAAAAAAAGAAATATGCAGTCAAAGTCAGATCCCTTCCAAGAAAAAAATAGGAGATAGGCATTTTGCTTGTGTGCCTGTTTGAAAACTCCTTAAAAAAATTAATATAACTCTATGGGACTTGTGAATACCAAGCATTATTGGCAATCAGAGCTAGGTGACTTAAAGGCCCATTTCTCGGATAGTACTCAAAATTTGAGGTGCTAGATATGGACATGCTTTTTCCAGGTAGAAGCTAGAAACTTGGTTGTGTTGTTGGAATATGCAAGAGGGAAAATGTGGGTAAGTGTTTACTAGCACACCAGTTTTTTTGGGTGCCTGGGAGGATTCCAGTCATCACCTAGACATACATGTACTGATTAAAAGTTAGCCTCTCAGGCACCAGTTACTTAGGTTCACAGTTTGCTCCCTAGAAGGGAGCAAACTGGGAGATGGGAAATTATGCCTGCTCCTTCTGTACTGAGCCTGCACATATGGATGCAAGGAGAGCTCATATGCCTGATGAAAAACTGCTTCTTTTGGAATTTCCTGGTGGTCCAGTGGTTGGGACTCTGTCGGTTCACTGCCAAGGATCCAGGTTCAGTCCCTGGTGGGGGAATTACAGTCCTGCAAACCATGTGACATAGCCCCAAACAAAATAAAAATCCCAGCTTCTTTGTTTGCTAAAGTCCTATAGGACTCATGGATGAATGCAAGCCAGATTGGTTATCAGAGCTAGGTGATTTGGGCACCTGTCCCCAGGTGCTGCTAGAACCTTCCTACTGCTACAGGAGACATAAGAGACAAGGGTTTGAGCCCTAGGTCGTAGGTCTGGAAGATCCCATGGAGGAGGAAATGGCAACCCACTCTGGTATTCTTGCCTGAGAAATCCTGTGGACGGAGTAGCCTGGCATGCTACAGTCCATGGAGTCACAAAGAGTCAGACACACCTGAGGCAAGTTAGCATGCACTTTGAAAGTCGTTGCTAGTTGGTGACAGAGGACACCCTTAGGTGGCAACTATAAAAGTTGGGGTGCTAGATGAAGAAACTTTGGGCAAGTTTCTTCCAGGAAGATCCTGGTGACTTGGTTTTACAGTTGGAGTGAGCCAGAGAGAGAAGGTAGGAAAGGTGCCCACTGGTTCTTTTGGGCTCTGGGCAGGATCTGTCAATACATAGATGTAGGCTTATTAGAAGCTGGACCCTCGAGTAGTAGCTGGTAATCAGATAGAAGAAGACAAGAGTTATAATTTTAAAATACGTAACTCCAGGAGTTGGTGATGGACAGGGAGGCCTGGCATGCTGCAATTCACGGGGTCGCAGAGAGTCAGACACGACTGAGTGACTGAACTGAACTGAACTGATAATTACCTAGGTAATTAACTTCATTGGTTCTCTCTCTTTTTTTTTGATGTGGATTTGAATTATTGTCTCATATCCTTGATTTTAGCCAGAAAGTCTCCTTTTAGTATTTCTTTTAAGGCAGATCTGTTAATCATACATTTTCTGTTTTTGTTTATCTGGGACTGTCTTCATTTCACTGGTTTTGAAAGAAAATTTTGCTAGGTGTAGCATTCTTGGTTGACTGTGACTTTCTTTTACTACTTTGATTATATCAGCTCAGTGTCTTCTGGCTTCCATAGTTTCTGATAAGAAATTAGCTGTTAATTTTATTACAGCTCCCTTGTACATAATAAATTGCTTGTCTTACTGATTTTCAGATTCATTGTCTTTGGCTTCCAACATTTTTATTACAATGTGTTTCAGTATGGATCTCTTTACGTTTATCATTTTTGGAAATTTTTGAGTGTTGATTATGGATGTACATATTAATGTTTTTCAAGAAATTTGGGAAATTCCTGACAACTATTTCTTCAAATATTGTTTCTGACCTTCTCTTTCTCTCTCACTCCCTCTTTGCCCCTCCCCCTCTATATCCCTCCCTCCTCCTTGGAACTCCTGTTATGTCTATGTTGATATTTTTGATGTTGATATTTTTGACAGCCTTCTGACACTTTAATTCTAGAAGCATATATACATTCTATTTTCTCTGCAAACTGGATAATCTTGACCTATCTTCAAGTTCATTGATTTTTTTTTCTTCTGCCATCTCAAATTAGCTGTTGAGCCATAGTACTAAATTTTTAATTTCAGTATTGTACTTTTCAACTCTAGAATTTATATTTGCTTTTGAAAAAATTTATAATTTCTATCTCTTGATGTTTCCTATTTTGTAAGACATTCTTATTTTCCTTTATTTCTTTGAACATATTTATAATAGCTTATATAAAGTCTTTGCTTAGAAAGTCCAGTGTTTGGGACAGTTTCTATAGATTGCTTTTTCTTGTTTCTTTGCATGTATCTTAATTTTTTATTAACTAGGCATTTAAAATGATGTAATGTGTTAATTTTGGCCATTGATTGCCCCTCTTTCCCAGGGTTTATCGTTTTCCCCCTTATTATTGTTATTGCTTCTTGTTTATTTAGTAACTTGGCAGTCACAAACTGGCACTTGCCATGGATGCTTGCCATCTACTTCTACAAGGATTAAACCATGTGCTGCTGTACTTGCTGATCCTCAACACACCCTGAAGGAGTTGAGTGTGGAAAAAAGAAATGAGGCACTCTGTGCTTTGGGAAACTGGCAGGAGAAGTCTTTAGATGGTTAGATATTCTCAGGAACTGATTTTATGAGGCCAATTCTTATATCTCCTCATTTCTAGAAAAGCACTAAAATCCTCAGGGTAATGATAGTTTATCTTCACTAGCAGAAACTTCATGAGACCAGCAGAAGCTTTCTACAAAAAATATGTGCTTGGTTGCATGTATTCCTGCTTTGCCAGAATCACATATATACTGTCTTTCCCCATTACCTCTTTGAAACAGTTTCTCAGAGCTATCTGAAGTGCTGTCTCCTGAACTTCAGTCCTCATGATGCTCCAAATAAAATGTAACTCACAATCTCATGTTATGCCTTTTTTTCAAGTTGACACTTTTCTAAACTAATTCTGTCAATTCTACATTATTTACTATGCTTCATCATTAAAGTCTCTGCTTTGTTATCTTAGTGGTCAACTAATGATTGCACACTGATTTTCTTAAATGCTTTGAATTAATGTATCTCCTAGCCTTTGCAACAGAGAAGGTAATGGCAACCCACTCCAGTACTTTTGCCTGGAAAATCCAATTGGCAGAGGAGCCTGCTAGGCTGCAGTCCATGGGGTCTAAGAGTCGGACATGACTGGGCGACTTCACTTTCACTTTTCACTTTCATGCGTTGGAGAAGGAAATGGCAACCTGCTCCAGTGTTCTTGCCTGGAGAATCCCAGAGATGGGGGAGCCTGGTGGGCTGCCATCTATGGGGTCGCACAGAGTTGGACACGACTGAAGTGATTTAGCAGTAGCAGCAGCCTTTGGAAATGAGCTATGTGTGTATATTGGGGCATACCTTCAGTTCCCTGGCAGTTCACAACTCTGCTTTATCCCTCATTTCCTATTTATGTAGAACCTCAATGTCAGCCGGAATCAATATACTAGAACCTTCTCAGGCCTTTCCTGGGCGTGTACAGAGCCTTGCACATGTGTGTAGCTTTCTAGATTTTTAAGAATATGTTGCAGCTTTTCAAAGCCCCCTAAGGATTCCCCAGCTTTTTTTCTTAGGTTTTTTGACAACCTCTTATTTGTCTCAGTAATTATCTTCCCTCCAGAAAGTTATTTCATTAAACAATTACCATGAATTATTTTTGACAGATGCCCCAGGGAAAAGGCTATATATACTGAATGGGCTCTGGGCCAGATCAAATAAAGACCTGTGAGTTGAGGGTTCCAAGGAGATATCATACAAGTAATACAATGATAATTCTCTCAGATAGTATTCCAAATCAATTTTGAATTTTTTACCATTGGCCATTAAGCTGATTTTCACAGCTATTGTGTTCACAAAGCTGTTAATATTCAAGGGCAACTTAAAACTCACCATCCTTACCAAGATTTGTCCACTTTTCTTAAATAAATGCTTCTCAGATTGTAGTAAGTATGGTTAATTTCCAGAGTTCTGAAAAAGTTGATTTCAGATATTCTCTTTGCTAGTGTTCTATTTGCATTTATGGAGGAATGGAATTTTACTCTATCATTTCTTATTCCACCATTCCAAAAGTGCTTCTCTTGAATATGTTAAATTTGAATTATTTATTAGCACAAGACGAGATTGCAAAACTAACAGCATGTAATCTAGAACCAGATTTGTTTGGTTCTGCTAATTTCTAGCTGTGATAACTTTTGCCTCACTTTCCTCTTCTATGAAGGGAGCATGTGTGTGTGTGCTAAGTCTCTTCAGGTGTGTCCAGCTCTGTGCAACTTGATGGACTGTAGCCTACCAGGCTCATTGGTCTATGGAATTCTCCGGGCAAGAATACTATAGTGGGTTTCTATGCCCTTTTCCAGGGGATGTTCCCAACTCAGGGATTAAACCGATGTCTCTTACGTCTCCTGCATTGGCAGGTGGGTTCTTTAACATTAGTGCTGCCTGGAAAGCCGAGGAGGGAGGATATTATTCAGTTCAGTTAAGTCGCTCAGTCATGTCTGACTCTTTGCGACCCCATGAATCACAGCATGCCATGCCTTCCTGTCCATCACCAACTCCCGGAGTTCACTCAGACTCACGTCCATTGAGTCAGTGATGCCATCCAGCCATCTCATCCTCCATCGTCCCCTTCTCCTCCTGCTCCCAATCCCTTCCAGCATCAGAGTCTTTTCCAATGAGTCACCTCTTCTCATGAGGTAACCAAAGTACTGGAGCTTCAGCTTTAGCATCATTCCTTCCAAAGAACACCCAGGGCTGGTCTCCTTCAGAGTGGACTGGTTGGATTTCCTTGTAGTCCAAGGGACTCTCAAGAGTCTTCTCCAACACCACAGTTCAAAAGCATCAATTCTTCGGCGCTCAGCCTTCTTCACAGTCCAACTCTCACATTCATACATGACCACAGGAAAAACCATAGCCTTGACTAGATGCTATCTAGGTTGCTCATAACTTTTCTTCCAAGGAATAAGCATCCTTTAATTTCATGGCTGCAGTCACCATCTGCAGTGATTTTGGAGCCCAGATATAAAGTCTGACACTATTTCCACTGTTTCCCAATCTATTTCCCATGAACTGATGGGACCAGATGCCATGATCTTTGTTTTCTGAATGTTGAGCTTTAACCCAACTTTCTCACTTTGCTCTTTCACTTTCATCAAGAGGCTTTTTAGTTCCTCTTCACTTTCTGCTATTTAAGGATGGTGTCATCTGCATATCTGAGGTTATTGATATTTCTCCCGGCAGTCTTGATTTCAGCTTGTGTTTCTTCCAGTCCAGCGTTTCTCATGATGTACTCTGCATAGAAGTTGACGATATACAGCCTTGATGTACTTCTTTTCCTATTTGGAACCAGTCTGTTGTTCCATGTCCAGTTCTAACTGTTGCTTCCTGACCTGCATACAGATTTCTCAAGAGGCAGGTCAGGTGGTCAGGTATTCCCATCTCTCGAAGAATTTTCCAC